>CM060947.1:228162634-228767634 GCA_030765055.1 Mantis religiosa | reverse complement strand
CGCTTCCTGACACCAGTGTGACTTTGTGGGTTCGTGAAATAAAAGTCCAATTACACCACTCAACAATGTTCTTTATTTCTACCGACTTACAGCTTAACTCTTGCCAATTACACAAAATTACTTGCTGCACACAATTACAATTTACCCGTTCGTCCGTTACAATTTCCTTGTACTCGCGATTACATCAACTCCGATACTCATACACAGTTCGTACAGTCTTCCGTTGCACAATCCTTTCGTTCATTAACACGTCACTGACTAACTCTTACACCAAGAACTGCGACTGTCTTCTCGCTCACACTCACTAACCAACTGATTGACCAACTCTGACTGACTAAACCAAAACCAACTCAACACAGCACAACAACTGACTGACTCACTCTGTCTGTCTGTAACCCTCTTTATATCGGAATATCGCCGGTTTCTAGTGACCAGGAGACTGTTCCAGTAAACGAAAGATCGAGAAACAGGTGTAGAGAAAAACAGGCGACCAGTCATGTTTTCCCCTAACCACAAGCCTGTCACCACTACAAGACAAACGAGGAGAAGGTGTGGCTAACGCGGTCCTCCCCCCTGCCTTCCGTTCGCAGCTGGTACAGGGTGCTCCAGAGGTCCCGTTACAATATGTACATCCTTTTGAGAGACAGTTTTAATTACACTATCTCTATAGTAATTCATATTGGTTTTGGTGTTACGTTCATGTACCTGACTGTTTTTAGCTGGATTACACTTGTCCACAATAAACATTATAGCTGTATAAGCATACAGAGAGTAGTTGGTGATTGTTTTTATGTATAAAGGTATCCCTGCAAGATTCTCTTGCTGTTAGATTATACATGACCCTAACACACTTTTTTGGTAAATAAGCAGTTTATCCATGTGTGTTTTGGCTGCTGAACCCCATATTTCTATTCCATAGATTAGATATGGATAGATACATTCATAGTATATTAATTTTAGGATATTTTTATTGTTTTACTTGCTAAAACATCTTAAGAGATATAATGATTTACTAATTTCTATTTATTATTAATAATTCTCTATTAATTTCCTACCCAAAATCTCCTTTCCAGATATGTTATTTCTTTTCATTTAAAAGAAAAATACCGCTACCACTTCTAATCCTTTGGCAGAAAAAACTCGTTTTTTTTTCTTTTGTAATTTACATCCTCCAACGCCAAGTCATGTGGGACGATGAATGGAATTGGTGAAATGATGCTCAAATGAGTCCAAGGTCCATGGAGCTTAAGAGTTACCCGACATTCGTCGTTCAGGATAAGGGAAAACCTTGGAAGAAACCTTATCCAGATAACTCATCCTGACCGAAATTCGAACTCGAGACCTCTTGAACGTGAGGCAGACACGCTATCATCTACGCTTCCGAGGCAGGCTTAAAAAACTCGTTGACTGTACTGCGAAACACACATTCATATTTTTAGACTAGCAAACGCCAGGGAAAGATTCTAGTAGAAAAAATAAAAATCTTGCCCCTGTCAAGAATCAAATCCGGGACTTCCGGGTTAAGACATTGCTGTGTAGTCCATTATCTGTCTTGTAATTATGTATAATAATACCTCATATGTTCAAATCAATTCTCAAGAAGTACGTAAATAAAAAAATAAACTTTTGTAAGAATATGTATAAAAATAAAGGATATTGGATAAAAAGAAGTCATGTTAATGTAACGGTAATGACACCAACCTCTGTAAAATTGTTAAACATTTTGACAAATAGAGATCTTGTACACTATTAAATGTTAGTTAATATAACGGAGCAGGCATTAAAATAACTGACGCGACAGCTAATATGGAATTGTCCGGTCAGGGTGAGTTACCTAGATAAGGTTTTTTCCGGGGTTTCCCTTATCCTTCAAGACGAATTCCGGGTAACTCTAAGTTCCATGGACCCTGGACTCTTTTGAGCATCATTTCACCCAATTCATTAACCGTCCGATATAACTTAACGAATGGGGCGGACGTAAATTTAAAAAAAAAAAAGTCTAAAATTACTTTGATAGTTCTAAAAGTAATTTCTTGGTTCTTTGCCTTTTTATGTTATTCTCAAATTACTGCTTGTGCTGAAAACGAGTGTTAATTAGTTCAAAACTTTCAGCAAGAAGTCCTTGATAAGAAAGGCTATAGTATGAAATTTTAAGGAAAAGAGGATCAGGATTAGGATTACTACGGAAGGGATTTGGCACTGAAACCTGCGGTTTATTGTGCCTAAGCCCCTAAGTGGGGCATCCCCGGGAGGAAGGACGAGACGAGAGGGGACAGAGAGCGGCCGACCTAAGGAGTCACGACCCGACATTTCTATCCTGAAAGATACCACCAGATGAGAGATGTGAAATGATAAAGATGAGATGGAGGGATAGGAAATTCGGAGGATGTAATTAACCTATCCAGCATTCGCCTGGCGACCTGGGAAGCCCCCAAGAAACTATGGGTCAGGTAGGTCGGCTTCAGGAATAGAACCCGGGCCTCCCGAATGCGGGCCACAGATGAAACCTCCTGAGTCATCCCGTTCGGTAAGGAAAGAGGAAGTGCCTGTCAAAATTAATTTTTATTAGGTAATTAAAAAAAGAACGCAAGACGTATTTTTAAATGTCTGCTAAAGTGATTCTCTTTTTGCTACCAAGAGATACTTTGTGATGGTGTTTGGCAAACAATTCTGAAATTTAGTTCCAGAGTTTTCAAAACTACATGGCAAAAACTTTCCTTTGAATTTGCAATATAGGCTACTTTTCTTTCAAAGGATTCTGGAGGAATTGATCTAAAACTTCAGATGTTTGAGTTACAATACAAAATAATAATAATAATAATAATAATAATAATAATAATAATAATAATAATAATAATAATAATAATAATAATAATAATAATAATAATAATAATAATAATAATAATAATAATAATAATAATAATAATAATAATAATAATAATAATAATAATAATAATAATAATAATAATAATCTGGTAAAAGGGTCAAACAAATTGCTTAAGAAATAAAGAATTTCAAAAGTTCACTAGTTGAACCCCTTAAACAGGCCGCATCGCAGTAAATCACTCTGTTTATTGTCCGAAAGTCCTTGTTGCTCCTCGTCGTTCATTTTCAGAATTTACCCATTTCGGTCGCTCACAGTGTCTATGGTGTGAGCTTATCTTGAAGGTAATTAATCTGTGGCGTCAACCGACCGAGAGAGAAGAGATAAACTCACGGACTAGCGCGTTCAGCTATCGTAAACACCATAAGCGGTATCAGGAGATACAGGAATGCTATGAAAGGCTTTCTCCCCACCTCCCGAACATTCAAGAAGGTTTCAGAGGCTCTAAGTTAAGGGCGCTCGCTAATCAGCCAGTTAGTGAAGTGTGTGACATCAAGGCCAATTCTATGATCGTACATGTGACCTGCAGTGGGGACTGCTACTGGTTATTGATGTCTTGTGTTCGACTCCCCATCTAAAAGAGAGGGTCCTTGCCGTATTTCATAATGCGGCTATGTCGAAAAAGAATGAAGTGACAGGGATGACTAGATCACTTTGGTAAAGTGACAGCTAGAACTTAGTGAACTGACATTGGAAATGGATAAAAAGTAGTGAATTGATCCCCGGTAGCCCATATCACATTATTCAGGGCTAATCTCTACAGCAGGACCACCAATTAGCTAATACTGCATAAACCATTTATAATAAAAAGAGCGCATTTAGTTGACCCTCCACAATAGTGGAGATATCAGTAACGTAGCTACGTTTATTACTCGCAACATCAGAGCATTTACTCGCATATTTCTGTGAAATAAAGCAACTTTTGATATAAATGAGTGAACCAGTAATGTACGAGAAGCTCTTGGTGTGCACTTATGCAATGATAACCCAATCATTATACCTTAATGAATTAGATACCACAGTCGTATTACATTCGGGATGTATCGCCATGTGCGTGCACTAACGTCATTAATCTTGCTATGTCTTCTCTGTGACGTAATACGGCTGGCTGCTTTGATGTTCGCCGTCCATTTGCGTAGTAACACACGTTACAGCATTTGCCCTTTGAAGACCGATACCTTTAGGTATTAAAACATGACATATTTTGCCTTTAAATGTATTTTCCGAAGTTAATACATGTATCCCAAATGGCAAAAGGTGCTCCCCACGCCGCAATAAAGTAGGTTTAGGGGTACAGACAACCAGGAAGAAACATGCCATCTGATTGTTCCTTCTATTATTATTATTATTATTATTATTATTATTATTATTATTATTATTATTATTATTATTATTATTATTATTATTATTATTATTATTATTATTATTATTATTATTATTATTATTATTATTATTATTATTATTATTATTATTATTATTATTATTATTATTATTATTATTATTATTATTATTATTATTATTATTATTATTATTATTATTATTATTATTATTATTATTATTATTATTATTATTATTATTATTATTATTATTATTATTATTATTATTATTATTATTATTATTATTATTATTATTATTATTATTATATCAACAACACAGATTTAGACATAATGCGGGAAAAAAGTCTGCAGAAATTTGTAGATAAACAGTACCAAACTAAGCGTAAGATAACAGGAATGTTGCATGAAATAAAACGAAATCAGACTTTATAAGAAACATCTGTGGGCATCTGGCCCCTTAGCTCAATCGGTAGAGCACCTGTCTGCCGTGCTAGGGGTCCCGGGATTGATTCCCGGCAGTGGGGATGGGGATTTTTCTCCAACCAAGATGATTCCCCATCTTCCCCAGAGTCTGAAAGTATGATTGAGAGTGTGTGATTTAATAATACAACCCAACGATTCGAGTTAACACCTTCGATATGTTCCAAAGGAGAACGGCCGCCGATATGACCACTGCAGTTAAATAAAAAAAATTATGAATTTGCCAGTCAAAAGGATAAGTGAACTTGTATTGTCTCTATGAATGAGTACTGACACAGTGATAAACTACCCGCCGCTGACACAAATCTACACACCCACACACCGTGGGTGGCAAAAGTAGATTTTGTTTACATCTGACACGCCACAAAAACATTTTACTGCTGTGAGAGGGGTCTCAGGTTCGGTTTCCCGCTGGAAGATAGTAATTTTTGAAGCTTTATGTTCAAAGAAGAGATCAGTTGTAAACAATTACGTCTGTGACCTTTATCCAACGCATGCCAAATATTAGAAGTATTTTCAGCCTACCACTTGAGATTACTCCCTATCTATCCCAGATTCTGGAAGTGAATGTGTTTGTGTGTGTGTGTGTGTGTGTGTGTGTGTGTGTGTGTGTGTGTGTGTGTGTGTGTGTGTGTGTGTGTGTGTGTGTGTGTGTGTGTGTGTGTGTGTGTGTGTGTGTGTGTGTGTGTATTCTAATGCATGCACCCAAAAGAAAAACACTGTATTCGAATTAAAAGTACTGTCAATACGCAATATGTTTCAAGAATAAAAGTGTGTCGATATGATCATTGCAGTTAATTAGAACATTAAAAGAGTTGTAAACAAACAAATGACGTTTCACAATCGGAGGTATTAACATCAAATGTTGACACCTAAAGTGCAGTAAACTTACGCGAACTCTCTTCTGTAATTTCGTGCAAATTATTTTACCATGCTTGCATATGAAGTTGTTATTGGTAAAAATAGTTGAAGTGTTGCACTTCCGTATTTTTCAGAGGAGAGACTTTATTTGAGAGAAGGAAGTTTTTCATGTCCCCCCTATCCTTTGTTTTATAATAAAGCATCTTTTTTGCTCGTCGAGTATTACTTACCTGTGTCCTTTCAGTGTGAATGGAACAGCTTTATTGAGATCTTGTATTGAATTACACGATCCCACAGATTTTCAAGCTGTCCTCAAGATTAACGAAGACAACCTGAAATGTGGTTTACCTGCCAAAATTCATTATGCTACGTTACACAGAAAGCTAAAGAGTATTGAAAATTAGCCACATTATTTTGTATTTTGTAAAACAAAAATAGATATTTAAAGGGGTGAGGAGATCCTAGCAGGTGTTTACCAAAAAGGTCTAAAAAACTCGGAATTTATTTTACTCTCTTAAAAATATCCCACAGATTTTCGTTACTCGTGAACATAATTATTTTTCAGGTGAACGTGTCATTTAAATGAACCCGCGCTCCCTGCCAAATGTTTTTCTCCCCTAGAAACATTTTTACGGCTGCCTCTGAGGTCAGTGTACTTTACTCAGATTTTGTGTATATATCCCTTATATATGTGTGTATATCAACATTTTAAGAGAAATTAGATGCAGAGTGAGACTAGGGGCTTTTTCAGACAATCCACTTATTTGACTTGCCAAAGTGATTATTACTATATTGTACACACTACATACAGAAAAGTTTCCATCAATAAAAGAACTTTTATTACTGCACATAAGAATTACTTCAAATTTGGTGCACGCTTTAGTTTTGGTCATTCTAATCAACTTTAAAACGTCATATAAATTGGATAACATAACAGAAGATCCTAAACACATTAGTGTTTCGGTCGCAGAAGTTTCTCTGAACCTGCTCAAATGGATTATTACTTCGTTATGGTTGTAGACTGCTGGTGGGCCCAGGCCGGGATTGGCTATCGCACGTGCTTGCACACTGAAGTGCTATGTCATTATTTGTTTTATTACTATGAGGTAATAAGAAAGATATTTAAACCTGACAACACCGCTACAACGGTGTACAAATGGGCACGTAGTAGTGTTGGGATAAAAGCCGACGTAACCATTATTCTTCTCATGCAGTCCACTCGACCACCACTCTCTTCTGTTTGCAAGCCTACTTTCCTACAGCCTGAATCAAAAGTGCTGAAGCCTCAAAATTACAAATCGTGTGAACAGTTTTCTGTGCCGTGTACCTATCTCTGGGAGGCAGAGGAAACGTATTCTACCCAAAACTTCTCTACTGGAAATACGTATTTTGAGGACCTCCTAGCAAACCACTTTTGTGTTATATTCACGTTAGTTTTGCTACTCGCTTCCACAAACAACTCTTCGTACAAAAATGGAAATTAATTGTTCCTACCCGTGTGTAGGACAAGGTTTGGACAGGTAGAGTCAGACTGAAAAATTCAATGTCACAGCCGGGATTGGAACTACGGATCTACCGCTCTCCTTCCGGTTGCTCTAACCACTGAGCTACCATGGCAATTACCAACACGTGTCCGTAAAATAAGGTCTCCAATTTTATTTAATATAGAAAAGATGTTTATTGTCAATGAATGTTACATTGATGGAAAGGCGGAACTTACAGCTATTTTTCAACGTAATCACCATTGCGATCGATGCACTTTTGCATGCGCTGTGGCAGTTTTTGTATACCCTTGACATAGCACTCTCCCGTCAAGTTGCGCAGGTAGCGCTTAACCTCGTTTTTCAAATCATCGTCGGTCTGGAAATGTATTCCACCCAGGTATGACTTCAACTCAGGAAACAGATGATAATCACTTGATGCTAAGTCTGGACTGTAGTGGGGATGGGTGAGGATGTACCATCCGAACTGGGCCAGGAGATCAGCCGTTGCTGATGTGAGCATTTTGGGGACCCACCTCGCACACACCTTGGGACAATGCAAATATTCGGTCAAAATCTTGTTAATCGTAGTCTTACTGGCTTCAGGGATAAGTTCGCACAGCTCGCGAACTGTCACACGCCGATATTTAAGCGTTTCTTGCTCCACTTTTGCAATTATTTCGGCTGAAACCGAAGGCCGACCAGAACGCTGTTCGTCATGGACGTCTCTACGTCCGTCTTTGAACTCTCTGACCCACTTTCGCACGTTTTTGAGGTCCACACGCTGTGGCCCATAGACTTCGCATAACTGACGATGTATTTCAGTGGGGATAGTGCCCTTGTCACTAAAAAAAAAAAAAACGGATCACTGCACGTAACTCGCACTTGGCGGCGGAAGTAATAGGAAGCTACATCGCAAACGGCTGCCCAGCCAAGACTAATGGTTGCAACGGGTTCCTTGTGGTGGGGATTTGAAGGGGTGAAACCAAGCTACACGACAGTGTTGTCGGATCTCGCGTGATAGCATTCCTCACGGCTCCAGTGCCTTGGAGACCTTATTTTACGTCACGCCTCGTACTTACAGGTTGAAATCGCCATTAAAGTAGTTGTCTCATGTGTATGTAAGAACTCCTAGCGAGTTAGTTGGAGAATTTAATGTCGTGCTGGCATGTTATGGTAGCTCAGTGAATAGAGCAACCGGACGGAGACCGGGAGATCCATGATTCAAATCCCGGCTATAACATTGATTTTTTTTTTTTTTTTTTTCATTCTGGCTTACTCATTCAAACTCTTACAAAAGCTTAATTTTACTACATCCACTTCTTGTTAATCAGCTAAACATTGAATTTGCATTTACACATTTTGTTGTAGGATACAGTGGGCTAAAGGGTTAGATTTTTTGAAGAGCATATCCCTGTCTGATACTTTTGAAATTCCATGCTCTATATATGAAGAGGGGAAAAAATAGCGACTTCCCAATTGAGAAATGTTCAAGCTAATAACAAGCAATGTCTCAGAATAAAAGTTAACTTGCCGGCTCTCGTAGCCGAAGTCGTTAGTGTGTACTATTCAATTAACTTGAGGTGGCAGCTGAGTAAAGATGCACACTAAAAGAATTTGTCTGACATTAAACCTGAAAGAAGACTGAATGAAGGTGATTTATACGCGTGGAGTAATTGATACATGCACCATCAATAGTTCCACATGCAAAAATCATCCTCGGTCTCCTTTCAGAATTGGTAACAGACTAATTCGCTTAGTGCGCATCTTTACTCAGCTGCCACCTCAAGTTAATTGGAATGTATATCTCAAGCGTCCACCGCTTAGAGGATCGCGGTTTCGAGTCCCGTCTTGGGCATAGGTGTTTATATGTGGAAAATCACGAAAAACAAGCAGTAAAAAACAAACGGAAGCAGTAAAAACGGTAAAATAAGAAAAATATATCTTTAAAAACTGCAGTTTTAAAAATGGCATTAATTGTGAGCTTTGATAATATCTTTTGTGTAGAAAAATTGTGTTAAAATGTAATTGTAAATTATATTATAATGGATCCACCAATTACACAAATTCATTCAGAAAGAAGAGGTCTTCACGGGCTATGTCCAGAATATTCGACATATGTGTTTTACTTGACTTATTGATATCTTTAAAAATCTATATTTTAATCAAAATGTTTGAGCTATTTTTTGAGAAAATAAAAAGATAACGAAAATGATGCTGCAATGGGTATATAATACATACAAATGAAGCTCATCTATGTGTTTGTTTCCGAAATATTCATCGTGAAGTGTTTGGAAGAATTCGCTTATTAACCATGTGGACACGATGTTACTAACAGGATAAGTGTCGCGTGATACTTGGATATTTTTGTTAAATTTACGTCCTCCAACGCCAAGTCATATTGGACATGAAAGAAATTGGTGAAATGATGCTCAAATGAGCCCGGGGTTTATAGAGCTTAGACTTACCCGACATTCGTCTTTCAGGATAATGAAAAATCCCGGAAAATATCTTATCCAAATAAATCACCCTGGCTGAGATTCGAACTGGGGACCTCTTGAACGTGAGGTAGACGCGTTACCGCCTATGTTATAGAAGCGAGCTTGGAAATATGCAGTATGCCATTATGACATAATATCTAGAAGCTTTAAGAAATATTTAGCGGGAAATAAAATATAAAGAAACTAATTGTTGTAGACGGGAGCGTACTTAAGAAAAAATATGGGACCCTTTCCTGGTGCAGTATCAATGAAAATAATTGGTAAAAAGCCCCGCAAACAGTTGTGTTAAAATCAGTCTCAGAAGAAACTATTTCCTCAAACGGGGAATGTCAATTTATTTTTAAAGGCAATAACATGGGAAACTTCTTTGGTTGTCTATATTCTTCTGTAGATATTAACCTTTTGCCAGTTTTCTCTGTCTCTGTTTTCACCTAAAACAAAGATATACCATCTGGACTTGCTGTCAGTCACCATCGTGATATTCTCAGGTATCGACGATGAACTGGAAACTTTGTTGGAGAAAACTCGTGGCGAAATGCCAGAAAACGTCCTTGAAGGAAGAAGGCGAAGAAGAAAGGCTAGCTTGTACATTACTGAGATATTGTAGAAGAATACAGTGATAGAATTTCCCCTTGCAGTCCGGTCCCCTTGGGGAAACGGTGCTCAGCAAAGCAGGCTTGTTAGGGGAGCTTGTGAAAGGGAGAGACGGTGAGCAAATTAAAGAGGAGATGAAGCAAGAAGAGGGGTGGGTGCACCAGCTGGGGATCATCTCCCTGCCACAATTTCCAGCATCGTGGGAGAATAAGTTTACTTTCGTACAGTGTTGACACACCTCTGCACTTTCATGCACCTAATGCACGCAATTGATAAAATTCCTAAACAGTAAGTGGGAGCTATAAAATGAAATGAAGATCTAAAAAGTGTTATACATTCACGTGATTTTTTCTACTCGTTCTTCATTTTTACAAACGCTAAATGTTTTATATATTTTTGTTAATACGGATAACCATTTATTACTCATTTATACCTTACAACTACTTAAGATATTCATTTATGCTGAAGAGGAAGAAGACGAAGAAGAATAAGAAGGCTAAGATGAGTCCTATCTCTAATGATGGCTTTGAAATTCTCTCCTCTTTGCATAAGCAATACAAATTATGAAAAATAATGATTTGCAGTGGAGATAATATAGCGTATTCAAAAATACAAACGAATAAGAGATTCTCGAAAACTATTAATACCACAAAAAATGTTACTTGACCTAAATTATTTGTTTTAACGAAGTCTACACTATTTATATAGTCAAAAATTACGGTTTAAGAATTTTACAGAACTATTCAGAACAATGAGAACTTCATGGGCTGTTTCCAGAAAATTCAAGATTGTAGTTTATTTTATTATAAAAATAAGTTGGAATAATATTTTAATTAAAATCGTTGGAGCCATTTTTAGAGAGAAAAAAAAAACATTTGAAAAATCTCCCGTGTAAAGCTAATTTGAGGAGGTTTTTTGTTTTGTCAAAATTTTCGTGAGGCATCTTTGGAAGGTCCAAATGCCAAATTCCCTATTAAGCGACTGTTCGTTTTTTAATTACGCAGTTCACAATATTTTCCTGATATTTTTATTTATGTGTTTGTGTGATATCTCGACTTTGAACCTTTTGGGTGGAATTTAATAGTTCTTCTATTTACTTTAAGAAACACTCCCTTTTTATGTTAATTTGGCGTCATTATTTTCTCCATGCTCTTCATTGAAGCCTAAATCTTCACGCTAACTCCTCCATAGTGAAAATGCACTAGTTACCAACAAACCGTTACTTACCTTAGGTAAAACTGCAATAAAACATTCTTTTAATATAGAGTACCAGTTTGTGAAACTTGTATGTTATATCTGTTCCGGATTAGCATAAATAGTAGGTGGTGCATATAGCTTCAGAGTGATAAGCGAACCCGCCATCCTCATGGAATACTCTCAAGCTACGAATCAGAAAAATAACATGAGTTGTCATAAAAGAATTAAGTTGTGCGACCTTTTTCCAGCCGAAACTTTTTCGAGAGAATGTACCAATGGGCCTGGACTATGGCTGAAGTATGGCGCGTTTTAAGACGGGAGAAGGGAAAGCGAGGAAAGGATGTAAAATAATTTAAATTCACTTTTTTTTTGTAGGCCGCGCCATGGCTGAGTGGTTAGACCGCTTGGCTCTCACCAAAGCGGCCCGGGTTCGATCCAAGGCGATCGCAAAGTGAGATTTGCGGTTGACAACATGGCGTTGGGACTGGTTTTCTCTGGGTCCTGTTTCTCCCGTTAGCATTTCACCAATTGCTCTTTCCTATCATTCATCTCGCCCTCATATACTATATAATTATCCACTTCACCCTCACACCAGGCATTGGGCTGATTTAATCCTGGTTTTCTATCTGATCCTCAGTCCCGACCTTAAAAGGGATAGAGGAACAAGAACCCCTAACACCACGATAGTGGTACAACTAGTGAAGTTAAAGAAGAAAAAGAAGAGATTTTTTGTTTGTGTGTTTATTTTGTCTATACCATAGACTGTTTCAACTTCTTACTTGACTTCATTAGAATAATTTTGTGTAGGGACTCTGGTAAAGTGCAAACTTCCAACTAATTGTACTATATTTTATAACCTTTTCAGGGTGTTTTTACTACTTTCTGTATCAAATGCATAGATGGTATGAAGGTAGTTCATTCCAACCAAAACAACGATATCGAGATTTAACTGGCATTACATATTTTGAACTCCCCTAAATCCAATACAAGTATTTTTATAAAAATGAATATGTAAGTGAGTGAGAGCAGCATAACTAAAAAATGACAGTCTATATTCCAAAGATATGACATGCAGATTTTCAAGGATCCTCTCCACCCCAAACTCCACCTCTTATTTAAAATGCCGTATACATTTAAGATATTTACATAACAAAATGCAGTTCTTAAATTTTCCATGAATTGTCTATAAGTCTTCATGCCTTTGGCATTCATGTCTTACTACACAAAAAAGAATTAAATGACTTTAAAAAGTTTTTAAATTTCAATTTGAGAATGCCATTAGCTCTTTCCGAACTGTCCGGGGTATGAACCATTTATTTTTTGCCATGTTTTGAGGTACTGGTACAGTTCTTTTCCTTGGAACCCCTTGGAAATAGCATGGAATTTCAATGTCAGCTTATAGGGACCCGCTTTTAAATATTTGGATTTGTCCTTGTGCCTACAACGAAAGGTGTATTTAATTCTGCAAACATTTATGCTAATTAATATAGCGTAAATAAAAATACAACTTTCTTAAGTATAAAGTGCGGAATTTATGTGAAAAGAGAAGAGATTTATGTGAATGTACATCAGATTTGTTACGTTGTTTCTAGCCAACTGTGTAGTGTTTTATATAAAAGATGTATTAGATAAGACTTCCGTGAAACATTGCTACACCTAGTGGCAGAACATAACATTGGGAATTCTTTCAAATAGTTGTGCCTTTACATTCCAATTTCTTGGATCTGGCAACACTGATTATTTACTAGCAGGTAAGAAGGAGGATAATCCGAGTTATCTGACCCCCTCCCCATCTTCCAGTAACTATATATGTATGTATATACATAATAATTTAAAGATGCGCTATAAATCGTGCTAAAATGCAACACAAGTACAAGCCTGCAAACAGTGCTGCATTAAAGGATTTTGGAGAGAACGTTGCCTATTTATGAACTTGCAAATGTCGGAATTACGACATTTTCGAATGCTGTTTTACTACGTCTTTGTACAGAGTATACGTATTCCTACACAAGAGCCGTTTTTCAGTAGGAGATGACCTCTGAAATAATCTCACCTGTTGCACAGGGGCAAGTTGGTTATGTAGATTGGTATAATTGAGTTAGTAGTGCCTGAAAAACCAAGGCCTTAGCTACGAGATATAAGAAGTATAAGTTGCTTCAGAAGTGGAACAGAAATCAATAACCACAAAGGAAGGGAGGGTGGATCCTACCCGCTGGTGCTTATTCAGTTGTAAAGTACGTAGTATGGAGAAATAGTGTCAGACTTTGGGGCTTATATTCTAGTTAAAGACTTACAAATATTAAGAGATATTTAAAAAATCAGAGAACTGGTTTTTAAGATTTTGTTTCACAAAAAGTTTTTATTTTCTTTATCACGTACCAAGTTGAGAGAGGAATTGTTACATTCCACCTAAAATTCGATTCTTTGACCACCTTAACTGAAATAACAGGTATTTAAATTCGTGGAAACATGGAATACGAACATTTATCAAGAAAATTCCCCCTACCTTATAACTACCATTTACTTAGAACAGAACATATGAATATATTTTGGATTGTCTCAAAAATGGCTGTAACTTTTGAAATTATAATTTACATCGCATTTTAAAGACATGAATAAAAGACAGGCCTAGAACTTTATGGGAATAACTGTGAAACTACATTTGGTAGAAATTTTGTGCAGTTTTGTTTATTTACTAAGCCGTAAGAAGTTTAGTGTACAAAAATGTAGATCTGGGTAAAACGTATATTTTATTTCAAATATTTTTATTCGCCATTTCTGCGATATCCGTTATTATTGGTTTTAATTTTTCAACAGTTATTTTTAATAATGCTGTCGCTGTTCTTTTTTTTCCGTGTTCCATTTATACCCCGCCTTTAACTACAATGGTCATATCGGCGGCCGTTTTCCTTTGGAACATATCGAAGGTGTTAACTCGTATTCGTTAGGTTTTAATCATTAGATCACACACACATTCACACTCTCATTCATACTTCCAGACTCTGGGGAAGATGGGGAATTATCTTTGTCGGAGAAAAATCCCCATCCCCATCGCCGGGAATCGAATCCGGGGTCGCTGTTCTTCTGTTTTACGCAAATCATGGAAATAGTATGGAATTTCAGTGCTAGCTTATATTACGCTTTTAAACATCTGACTATCGTTTCGGTTTCCTATGCCTTGAAATGCGTAATGAAACTATTTTGCAAGGGTTTTCTTGGATTAGCATGGTGTTGATAGAAAAATAAGCTGTAAAGAATTGTTTGTAAAAGTTATATAAAAATAAATGGTAGTGAGTAGAAAAGCTTATGTGAATGCAACAGAATAGGATTTTTTAGGAAAGAAACAGTCTATTTTAAAGAAGGTTTTTTTTCTTCCAAAAATTGAAATGGAGAGGTTTTCCATGTTCCTTCAGTATCTGTTTTATCAGAAATACCTTATTATTACTTCAAATTGTGTACTTTTTATTTTTATACTAATATCTCTTATGTTTATTATACTCCTTGAAAACAAATCTAAAAATTCCATGTTCACCATTCATTGTGTTACAATAAGACATTCCTGGCTTGTAAAAGAACCCTGCCGGTTCATATTCCGGCACACCAGCAGCGCTGATATCCTAGTAATAGTTAATTACAGTAATACATTGTTCGACTCATAATCATAATTAGGCATAGACATTCTTAAGCAGGTGGTTTCAAGATATCGATATTTAAACAATGTGTAAATAACGAAGAGTAAACAGGTATAAGCGGTGTGTGGTTAATGTTTTCTCGAAAGGCAAAGCAGATTGTATTTACGAGAGATAGCTGTGGTTTATTTGCGAACTCGCTGCCCAGCTAGCTCCTTTCGTCGTAACTTGAATGCTGCTAGACATTCATTTGTCTGGTATTATAGACAGTTCCTTGTTCCGCACTTGCACCTACCGCACTCATATTGCAATATTAAACACAATTAATACATATTGTAACATGCAGTTGGATGCATGTATGTTTATTATGGAAAACATGGCCTGTTCCCATAAACACGTGCTTCTTGATCATTTTGGAGCAGAACGTGAACAGTGTTCTGTACCGAGAGTTTTATTTTTCGAAAGAGATACCACCTGTCCTTTTTCGGCCACTCAAAGCGGCTTAGTGTTTTTGCAGACCAGCTGATCATTATGCCGGCCATGTGTGAAGCTGCCAAGAGATCATAAATCACCTCGCTCGGCTGGTGGCATTATCGGCAGACAGTTGAACACTTTAACCATATGGGTGTGAATGAACTTGATGAGAGATCATTAACTTACGTAACCCCAAAACTTCCTGCAGCATTAGTGTAATAACAGGGATTGCAAGCGTAACGACCTCACTTGTTTATCTGGTCAATTAGAAGTCCAGCAACTTCTATCTCCCAACTTCATCTCTATGAGGACTGCTATGGCAGGAAATAAATGTGGTTAATTGTTGTTCGATGGGCCACACACATGCAGTTACCACAAACAGGCTACATTTATTTTGAAAGAATTGTCATTTGAAGTGTCTAACTAAAACAAAATTAATTTAACGTATTTACGGACCCATAAAGTATACGGCATGAACACATGGGAAAAGATAGTTATGAACTTATCTTTTATTTGCATCGTATGAGAAATTAGCATATACACATTATATTATAGTATTGATTAAAAAATTGCTCTGATATATTTTTACCTTGTCTATTACTTGTCTATAATATCTGGACAATGTATTGGATTCCCCCAAAGATTTTTTACCAAGATTTCCCTGGAAAACATATTTAGAGATTCTCTGAATTGAAAAATGTTTTTAGAAAAAGATACGAGGGAGCATTGGCTTATGTGTTATGACGAACATAACTCAAAAACGAAACTTTAGTTAAATATCTAGCTTAATATTTATATTCAGTGTCTTCCAATAATACGACAATACGAAGATTTTCAAGAAAAATCCCCATCCCAAACTATCCTTTGCATAGAAAATACTTTATTATTTTTCTTTTATAATGTTTATTAAATACCATATATTTAACATATTTATGAAACAAATAAAGCATATCTTGAATTTTCTGGAATATTTGAAATCCTCTTTCCTCAGAATTGCCTTTTTATAGTTAGTAAACACCAAGAGAGACAGAAGCAAAATCTATACAAAACAGTTACAACTCGTTAAAGCTGTATGTACATATTATGTACATATTATGTACTATGTCTTTAACCATTCCGAGATGTTCTTTATTGGCTCAAGTGGTAAATCGCTATTCTTCTTTTTTCTCGATGTCAAGCAGATAGGAAGTTTTAAAACTATCTGTTTATATAAAAAAATATTTTAAAAATTGTGACTTTAGCCTATTTTATGTTTTGTATACGTACAACGAAATGTTTAAATGCATAATGAAAGTTTATCTCTATTAACAGGAAATAGAAGAAAAACATTTTAATTTATAGCAGAGTAAGCAAGAAAGTCAAACGAATGCAGCATACCAGCTTTCTTTAGGCATACTGTTTATGCACGCGCACGGAGAGAGATAGAAAAGATTGACCAGATAAACAAAGTGGAAAAAGAATGGGAGAAAGATTAAGTGACGTAGAAGTCGATTGTGTAATGCGAGCGGAGCTACGGATCCCGTCGGTGTTCTTAAGGATACTCATCTGTGAGAACTGGTCAAATACTGCAAAAAATGACAAAAACAGTTTGTGCATAGTTGAATAGAATAATCCTTGTATTTAAATTTCTTATTATTTTAATGTCATGCGGCCCTTTAAACTGTGCCAGGTGACTATTCAAATGACTGACTGTAAGTGGGCGTAGTGCTTTATATCACCTATTTTGGTAATTTACTCGTGTTTGTAATTTTCAGCGCTTTTCAAAATATAAATTGCAGTTTTCAAAATAGAAGCTTGAAAATGTTTGTGCTTTGATAAAAACAGCACCAAAGGAAATTGATGAGATTTAAAAAAAAAATAATGTTTGTGCAATTAAATAACAAAGATCATATTTCATAAGCAAATATTAAAAAGTAATGAAATGAGAATTGGATAATTTTTATCCTAAACCAAGGGTCAGATTACCGAGCGAAACTCAAACAGTTTCGTCTGTGGCCTGCATTCGGGAGGCCCGTGTTCGATTTCCGGGCTGACCTACATGACCCATGGGCTTTTTCGGGGGTTTTCCTGGGCCTCCTGGCGAATGCTGGGTAGGTTAATTATATCCCCCGAATTTCATCTTCATTATCATTTCACATCATATCTCATCTGGTCGTCCCTTTCAGGGTAGAAGTGTCGGCGGGTGTCTCGGCACTGTTGTGACTCTTTGGGTCGGCCGCCCTTTGTCTCTTCTCGCCTCATACTTCCGCCCGGGGTAGCCCTACTTGGGGTTTAGGTACAATAAGCCACAGATTTCGGCGCCGAATCCCCTCCGTAGTAATCCTAATCCTAAGAGTCAGATTAAAATTTCATCTCATAAATTTACTTATGTATTTATGAATATGGCCGCGCCATAGCTGAGTGGTTAGACAGCTTGGTTTTCACCAATGCGGCCCGGGTTCGATCCTAGGCGACCGAGATTTATGGTAGACAACATGGCGCTTGGGCGGATTTTCTCTTGGTCCTCCGGTTTCCCCCGCCTGCATTCCACCAGTTGCTCCATCTTTCCTATCGCTCATCTCGCCCTCATACAATCATCCACTTCCTTCACCTTCACACCAGACATTGGGCTGATCACCTATCCTGGTTCTCTATCGGATCCAAAACTTCGGTTCCTCAGGCCCAGCCTTAAAGGGATAGAGGAATAAGAATCCCCTAACACCAATAGTGGTACCACTAGGGAAGATGAAATATTTATGAGTATTACTGCAAGTATTATTTTTCTGAAACTAAAATTGCATCGTGTGGAACAGTTTAATTAAATGACAATAAAACGCTATAAATATATTAATATCAGCACAAAGGTCTAAAATTTAGTGTGTGAACTATTGCTAATACTACAATAATTGTGTTAAGGTTTCAAGTCAAAACAGGCAAAATTGTAGATTAAGGTTTTTCACAGATGGATATCTTTAATGTTTCCTGAAACATGTGGAAGTCATTGAATGGTTTTAAATTAGAACGTGCTATGCACATACGTACAACGTACTATTGAAACCCTTTATTCGGTTTTTCAGCCCTTCAACAAGATGTTTCCCTGTCAGCTGGTTCTCCAGGAAACATGGAGAGAGGGAATGAATCACAGTTGGTAGGCTGTCATCATCCACTTGTCTCAATTCCTTGAGGTCATGATCTTTACCATTGTTGTTAAGTAATAGAGACACGCGTCTTATGTTATAGGGAAAGGTATTCTCATGTCTCCTGAACCATTTGATTTCAGAAAATCTGCACTCCGGAGTTGATCAGTCATCCTCTATTAGAAAGGTCAGAACTGGGGTCATTAATTCATCAGCATTCATTTGCGCAAGCCTCCATTAATTGCTTCTGGTAGTTAAATCGAGCAAATATAGGGTGGACCGTAACAAGCTGACACATTTTGGTAAGCAGTATATTGGTAACACAAGGCCTCATTCACATTGAAGACGTAAAAATGAACGTAAAGCAGAATAAGTTCAGGCCATTCACAATATATATAACTTGGCGCGTCTTTCTGCAGTCAAGCGTATCACTGTAAACAAGATACTGTATAGATACTGTCTCATAAGCAATGTAGTTTTTTTAGGAAAAAAGAATTGATTTGAAATATGTTCTAACACGCAATTAACTAATTTTCAAAGTATAGACCATTAGATTCTATTGTCTTGAGTCATCGTTCAGCGAGGTTTATTATCCTACGATGGTACCAGTCTAGTTTGAAGCAACAATATTGGCGAGCAAAGAGCTCCACGTTGGGGTGACAGTTTGATACAATTTATAATGTTTAAGCAAAGAGTTCCACGTTAGCGCTACAGTTTGAAGCAAATAGTGTTTATCTCCGGGTATGCGTGGATGTGTATGAGAAGAATGGTTTTAATGACACTGGAATGCCCGTTTTAAACTGGTTTACTGACTGCTTCTTTTTATTAGAACATCGAACTTGAAGTAGCCGACCAAGGGTTACCAATATATCACTGTTCGGAGAGACTGAAGGTGGAATGCTTATTACTCGATAAACTTAATTCGTTCTTCACGTACATATGAACCGACAAATATATTCTCTCATCACTTCTGGTCTGCCCTCGACGAAGACAGAAAAAGAGGACTGCCCTAATCGGCTTCCCGCCTCGGACTGAATGACCACAGCTGCGCGTGGGTGTGTAACTTTCACTTTCTGGAAGCCCTCTTTTCACACAAAGATTCCCTTTGTGACTATCTTTGTCCATTGTGATTATTAGGGGTCCGAAGAATACCTATTCAAACTGAGTCAAGTACTACCCTTTAGAAATCTGCTAAGGACACTGTTTCTTACGTCTCTTTTGTTAAAACAACTATTCACCCCAACTGCTATTCGACTCAACTACACCTGCACGCGTTGTAACAAAGAACCAACATTCCTTTGAAATCCATCATGATTCTTTACTTATTGCAATCCTTTAATTTCGGTATCAAGTGTTTCATGCGAAGAATTCGGTGACACCCACTTGCAGTGCAATGTTGTCAATATATCTTCCACGTAGAAAATGGGGCATGGATCGAAAAAAAATGATAATCTGATGGTGCAAGGTCAGAGCTGTATGCTGGGTGTGGTAAAAGTTCGATTCCTCCCAATTCCTGAATTTTTTTTCCATGGTTGTTCGTGCAGTATGGGGTAAGTTGTCCTATTGCAATAGAACTTTCTTTCGGTTAACTAATACTGGGGATCTCCGTCTCAAAATTTCATGAACTCGTTGCAGTTGTTGAGGATAAACATCCGCATCAATTGCCCGCCCGTTTGGAACAAACTCCCAGTGAATCACACCTTCAAAATTCCACCAGTCACACAGCCTTACTTTGGGACCGAACTGATTTTTTTTTAACGACGACTTTGGCAGGTTGGCGGGGATCAAGCCACTGTTTCGAGGAATCGGGATTTCAGTAACTTACCCATTTTTCATCACAATTGACAAATCTATCATCCATGGGATTACGGATAAGCTGACAACAGATATCCACTCTACGTTCAGCTTGTTGAGAAGTCACTTCAAGAGGCACAGATCTACAGCTGCTTTATGATTTTCCAAGCGTCTTAATGTGGCGATGTAGGGCATCTTTTGATGCACCAAGTTCTTCTGAAAGGCTACGAGTACATTTTTGCAGTTTTTCTCCAAAACTTGACGTGTATCCTCAATATTTCATACTTAAGGTGTTCAGAACGTGGTAAATCTTTAGTGTTTTCGTCTCCATTGTTGAAACGTTGGAACCATCGTTAAGCCAGATGCTCACAAACGACACCTTCTTTCTCTTCACATATTCAAGCTACAGCAACGCCTTTATAATTTTGTTTCAAGTAGTGTTTTAGGACTCTTAAGTTAAAACTTCATCTCCATTTTTTGATTGTTTATTAACAACTGAATACTGATATATGCTCGAAATGTAAGCAGCACTAGCCATGGCATACTGTAAACAGCTTGCCAAACCAAAGAAACCCAAATTTTTTTCCAAAATACTAAAATAAAAAAAAAAACCGTCTTATGAGACCATCTAATAGTATCCGCGTGAAAGTGGTTGGCAATCACCAACCCAAACAACTGAATGTTCTTATTGCACCACGTATCACCTACAGATGAACATTAGTTCCTGTACACAAGACACTATGTTTGAAAAGCATATCTCAAAATGCAACCTAAAATAACAATCGTTATAAATTTATAAGCATGCAGAAATGAACATTTTATTTACGTTAATCGCAATCCTCAGGCAATCCTGTGAAACCCATATGTAAATCCACTGAAGGTACTCGGCTGCCAAATTGGAATCAAGTCTGTTTATATTCCCTGTGCAGTTTGATTACTGTTTTCAATGAAACGCCCGTAAACTCGTAATATAAACATGAAGGAATGGATATTTTTCTAATAGTGAGTCGAACGCATTAAGTATTATTGGTGTTCCACTAATTATTGTCGCAAGCCGTTATTTACGATCTCACGGCTAGTGTGCACAAAGAGCCGACAGTTAACGATAAACAAGATAAGCGCCGATAAACAAGAGACGGATAGTTATCACAGAGGTGAAAGACTTGCCGGCACCGATATAGTTACATTCTAGAACATTCGTGTTTTTTATAGTGAGAAAATTCGATAACAGTCTGGAATTCATGAATAGGTGTATAAAAAGAAGCCATGGCTAGTGATGAGTCAGTTGTGTAACAAGAGTGTTGTTGAAACGTAGAGTCAGACTGAAAAATCCAATGCCATTAGCCGGGATTTGAACTACAGTTCTTCTGGTTTCCGTCCAGCCGCTCTACCATTGAGCTACTATGGCCAACGTGCCGATGTGACATTAAATTCTCCAACTGACTCGTATTTTCCCGGTAAACCACTTAGGAGTTCTCATAAACACATGAGACAACTACCTTAATGGCGACATACAACATGTAAGTACTTAAAGGCCCTGGCTTTATAGTTAACCACTATTAGGTCAATTAATGTCATATCGGCACGTTGGCCATAGTAGCTCAATGGTTTAGAGCGGCTGGACGGAAACCAGAAGAACTGTGGTCCAAATCCTGGCTATGGCAATGAATCAGTCTGACTCTACGTTTCCACAATTTAGCCTACACACGGCCAGTGTGAAAGAACAATTAATTTCTAAGAGTGTTGTTGTAACGAGAGCTGATGTAATCAGAACGCTGTTTGTTATTGTCAACGACCTTGGAAGATTGTGTTGTATTGGTGATGTAATGTTGTTACGTGAGAATTGAACAGTGATATTCAATGGAAATAAAGAACATTTAGAATTTCGGCAAATTGGACTTTTAATTCAACGAACCCACAAAGTCACATTATTAACGGTTTCCCAATTTGTGATTGAACAGGTTGGTGTCCACTTAGACACCAACGTGACACCAACTGACTATAAATCAGATGATTTGACCTAAGCTTATCATATGTGTCCTAACGTATTATGAATAACTGCTATCATGTTTCTTGCGCTACGAAATTATTTATTTGCACCTCACTGTTGCATTTCACTGCTGCATTACTAAGAGTTTGTTACGGAAGTTGGAAAAACGAGCAGTGATTAAATATTTCCATTTGAAAGGTGGCAAAAGCACGGCAAAAGATGTAGTATTTGCTTATAATGTTACTATAGGCATACCTTACCAACGTCTAAACATTATAATTACCCCCAAGAAAGAATGTTTTACTTTTTGTTTTTATATAGCAATCATATTCGTATTTTGTAATTAACAATTGAGAAGATTATTTCCCCGATGCTCGCAGACCATGTCTTTTCCAAAGAGGTTTAATTTAGTGATCCGGGAGTGAGAGATCTTCATATTCGCTAATTGGCTATATATGCTAAGGGTTGGCCATGCCGTGGCCGAGTGGTTAGACCACTCGAGTCTCATCAAAGCGGCCCGGGTTCGATCCCAGGTGACCGCATGTGAGATTTGTGGTGGAAAAACGGCGTTAGGGCGAGTTTGCTCCGGGTATTCCGGTTTCTCCCGCAATGTCATTCCACCGATGCTCCATCTTTATTTCATGTATCTTCAGTGTCACCGCCTGCGGTGCCGCATGTAGTAAAAGCGGACGTTAAACACCACAAATCATCATCATTATCATCATATGCTAAGGGTCTCTGTATGTAGTGAATAAAGGGTATGCATAAATATTTAAATTTCAGCTCCTGTAATTATTATATGGTCATTTAACCTTCAATTGTTCCACTAACAGGTGCGAGCATTTGGAAGGCTGTCGGGGGAAGGTTAGGGAAGTCGTATGTTCCGTTGATGTATCATTTTCTCTTGCACAAATGGGGATTTTCCCCCATAATTAGATGGTGCAATTATTTCATAAAGAATGGGGTTGGAGATACGTAAACTTAATTCAATTAAGTCGTCAGTTGAGTTTAAAAAGATCTCCGTGCAACATAGGGTGAGTTAAATAGAACGAAAATCAGGGTGACCTTGAAGCACCTGTTTATCCAGATGCAGGTGATTTACATCAACCTTATTATATTCTCGGCGACTTTCTCGACAAACAGGCTTTCAGAGAGTATTAAAAGCAGCTGAGTTCATTATGAACTCCAGATTCTGTATGACGTTGCGTCATCAAATCTGCATACAGAAGCAACAGAAATAACTTAGAGCAGCTGTTTTGCAAGCAGTCAGTCTCAATAACAGACAGACTGTTCCAATTTCGCTAACCCATGCTGACCTTCCGTATGCGTGCAGTTTTCTTTTTTAAGTATTCGTCCCATTTCAAGCAGTAATCGATCAAAGAACAGTCGATTAGAAATGAAGCTATAAAATGTTATGTTTACAAGAGGGCACCATGAAAATTCTTTTTTTTTTTTTTTTTTTTCAGCCACACATTTCGATTTTTTCAGGAATTAACATCTGTCACTTTCAGTTTCTCATTGCTACTTATTTTTAGAGAGCTACCTGAAAGTTTGACAAGGAGCAACAAGGTACACACAGAGTTCTTTCTTCTCATAAACAATAAAGGTGCGGTGCAGTTGAGTGAAGGCTCGCTTCTTGTCAAGTACATTTATTTGCACTCCTTATCAATGCGTGTTGCGGAAAGTTGCCCACGCTCGTGACGTCACTGGTGCACGTAGTCCGGAAAGTACAGTATACCACAGGAAAGAAAGTCTCCGGGACCTGAGACGCAGAGGGGTTGGAAAAGGTTCCCACACCCTCGCTGGATAGGTTTATGACACCCCATGTCAATTCAGTTACAGACCATTCAGAAACATTCTGACGGCTTCTACTTTTGTGAATAAACCTTCTCGATTTTAGTATATAGAGTGAATAGGGTGCATGTTTTTTTTAACGGTTCTACTCCTTGTGTAGCATGCGATCTCTGTCACACACATTCGTTGTCCTTCTCCCACTGGCATTGTGTGGCACATTACTTTCAGCATCTTACTTTGCTTTGGTTGACAGTACAGGTGTTGTAGGAAAGTGCTCCATTCAGTAGCGATCGACCGCTTTGGTGAGTTTACCGGGGAACTATCGCCGTACTGGCCCACTAGGCATCCGAAAATTTGATGGTATAATGCCTGCTTTATATAAACTATGTGTACCAGAAATCTGCTGCGGAGGAACCGCAACGCCCACAACAGAAGCCTGGCCACTTGCAAGTAGCTCTTGGATATCCCTCGCCATCTCTAATCCAGATGTGGGGGTGGGCGCTCCTTACGTATGCCATGTGTAGACTGTTACCCGTCAAGGGTAAACAATCACTCCCGTACAATGCTGTGTTTTTATGCCTGTATGTTGTTCCCGATACCCGCGGGAAATCGGCTACCTCCGGCCAGCCCTTCGCCCGGAGGGGTTGCCTCATAAGTCCCGAGTACTAGCCTGCAGAGCTAGTAGAAGGTGTGCTAGATTACCAGGCAGCTCCACCGAGGTTTTCGGTAGTCTTCCCTGAGGGATTGACGCGCCTAAGTGGCATTCCACTTCCACCCGTCTTGACGTTATCGATGGTGGGCCTTTTTAAGAAATCAGATATTGCCCTATGGAAAGAGCTCCGGAGTTTTCCATCGCTCCCGGGTAGGAGGCCAGGGTCTTCGGACTTTTGGGTAGATGCTCTGCGCATAACTGTTGCTACATATTCTGGACTCATTTTCGGGTTCTTCCAGCTATACTCCACAGCCGATTTTTGGCACACAGGCCTTACAGAGAGAAGAGATGATGCCATCGAACTCTCAAGCGAATACAGATGTGAGCATAGTGGTAGTTCCCTTGTTAGCTGTGGCTTTAGAGTAGCTACCCTTGATAGCGTTTCACATCATGGTGATTAGGGATGGTTCTAGGATGGTCGGGAAATAATTCTACCTTTCAGAATCTTCAACGGTTACCTTCACAAAGGCAAAATGTCCTGCAATAGTTTTGTGTCCAAAAGTCGTAGGATTTTAAAATTGAATTTTGACCGACTCTCGTCATTGAGGTTCTACATACCATTCAAGAAATAATGTAACACCTGAGCAGGCGGCTCTTAGACAAGAAGTTCCCCTGGAGTCAGGGGAACTTGCTCGACCTTGCTCGAATATATGCGAGTGACATTCAAATCAGTGGTGTGTGTAACATCTTTGCTTTCACCAGCAGACTGCTGATAAAGCTAGTGGATTAGATGGCAGATGACTAACCTGACACCCATTTTTCTTACAAATAAACAAGTGAACTCGGCCAGAAACTACAACGCAACATTACGTCATACGCTACGTCTAAAAATACATCTGTACTCATGTTTTGACAATCACGTAAAACTTTGAGCCGCGCTCCCCTCTCCCCATGTAGGTTTATACAGCCATTGGCGGGGATCGGAGACCTCTCCCGATCCGGATGACGAGGATTTACAAAGAGCAAATTTCCTGCCATGCACGCCAAAGACCCGCAGACACTAGAACCCTGTAATAGCCCATCACGATGAGAGTTGAGGTGAAATGGAGGGACATGAAATTCGAGGAATGTAGATAATTTTTTTTTTAATTTACGTCCTCCAACGTTGTCATATCGGACGATGAATGGAATTGGTGAAATGATGTTCGAATGAGTTCAGGGTCCTTAGAGCTTAGTTACCCGACATTTGTCTTTCAGGATAAGGGAAAATATTTGTTTGAAGCAGAAATTACCGATTCTGGTAATTTATTTTTGCAAAATTTATATTTTCAGTATTTATCAGCGAAATAAAGCAGTAAAAATTTGCTTTTTTGTATGTTGACTATTTAGCGAATCAGAAAGAGGTTATACTTGCCACCACATATATACCGAAAATTTATCGAAAAACACTTTAGGTATAAGAATGTCTAGCATGTTTTCCAAAACTGTTCTTTCATTCGGTTTTCCAGAGGTGGTAACCATGTTAAGTGCTGTGACATCACAACTCTGTTCCTTCAGTGAGCAAGAAAACAGGTGAATCATTGTTTGTTGTGAGATAGGTCTGTTCCTGGGTGTGTTGGAGTGCAGGAAATCGTTATACATAACTATGCGTGTTTATTTTGCTGCGGTTTTTCCCAGGGACCGGTACCTACAGCCCTATGTAGGGTATTTTGGGGACGTGATTAGGTCATTACGTCACTGCTTTGGGAGGGTTTGGAGGTGCGGAGTTAAATAATTCTTGTCATAGAGCTCATTAGTCATCAACTCACCGTTACAGAAATAAAAAGAACTCATACGTTACGTTCACATAATTTTTTCAACCCTCGATAGCTTAGAAGTTCTTTTTTTTTTTTTTTTTTTTTTTTTTTTCGTCCGCCCCAACGAGCTTAGAAGGTGTATACAAAGTATTGTTACGGAATCGTTGTATCAACTTTATTTTAATTGAGATAATCACTAGACGAATATTACAAGCCTTAAATGCATTTTTTTCCTCCATGCAATCTCAAAAATCAACTGAATATCGAAATGACTTTCAAAGAATGACAAAATGTTTAACCATTCAAACCATTGCTGTACGAGGGATCCCGGGTTCAATTCCGGTTGTAGGGTGGGGCATTTTCTATGCTTAGATTATCTTCCACAGTGTCTGTAAACATGAATAAACGTGTGTGTGTATGTGTGTGATCTAATGCATTAAAAACAAAGAAAATCAGAAATTTAGTGATAGGTGTACACGAGTTAAAACCATTGTCGATATCCAATATGTACCATTGCAATTATGTATAGATTATAAATGGGGGAGGAATGTAAAAAAGCTAATAATAAGTGATATCTTTTAAATTACTTACGAAATAAATAATTTTAAAAGAGAAATAAGATAAAACTTTTTTTAGTTATTTGCAGGAATATGTACAGAAAGTCTTAAATGACAACAATTGCAGTGAAAGTATTTAAAAATGTTTGAAAAAAGAAAACAAGAGGAGAAAATATGAAAAAAAATCGTTATAAGATTTTACATCCATTTACAGATATCTAGGGGCGTCCATTTAAATTCTTATGTTTATGGGCATTTGAATGACCAGATGGCAAAGGCGTATTTGGATTCTCAAAACACACACACACACACACACACACACACACACACACACACACACACACACACACACACACACACACACACACACACACACACACACACACACACACACACACACACACACACACACACACACACACACACACACACACACACACACACACACACACACACACACACACACACACACACACACACACACACACACACACACACACACACACACACACACACACACACACACACACACACACACACACACACACACACACACACACACACACACACACACACACACACACACACACACACACACACACACACACACACACACACACACACACACACACACACACACACACACACACACACACACACACACACACACACACACACACACACACACACACACACACACACACACACACACACACACACACACACACACACACACACACACACACACACACACACACACACACACACACACACACACACACACACACACACACACACACACACACACACACACACACACACACACACACACACACACACGCGCGCGCGCGCGCGCGTTGTGTATATAAATGTAAAAACGCTATATATTAAAAAATTTGTATCGAGTACCTTACCCTTTATGCTGTCCATATATATCTACAGGGCCTTTTAAAAGTAAGGAATAATTAAAATAAAAAGCAATTAACTCTTTTTAAAAAACGCTTGGGCATGTAATTTGGAAGGAAAATAGTACAAAAAAGAGGAATAGTTTTAGCCATTATTGTACAGGATGTGACGTCATCTACAGACATTTTAAATTACAAAACTTTTTAAAGGTGATATATCTGATATGGTTGCATGACAATAATTTGTATCTGGTTCCCAAGTTCACAGATATTTTTAGGTTAAGAATCCCTAGCATGGCTTCCTTTGGAAGGGAGGTAAAGCCGGTGGTCCTGTGCCATAGATTTACGGCACGTAAAGCCTGATAAAGAGGTCTCGGAGAAAAATAAGCGGTCTTTCACACCAAATATGAAATGAGACGTTGGAACTCATGGAACTCATGATCAGCCGAAGTAACCCTCACACTATGGTAACAGTTTAATCATAAATAATAATTAGAAATTCATTTTATTGCAATAGTTAAATAAATAATTGTGGGAAAATGTGTTAAACAAGTTAACAATTCAACGTCCCTTAGGAACTAAACCTTCTTAATGAAAGGAATGAAATTGTTCATACAACTAAATAAAGTGACTACTTACTTTTCAGGAGAGAGAAATGATAAAATATCACAATTTAAAATGTTTGTTATTGACAGTACGTCCTTAAAAATAATGGCTGAAAATGTTGTTTATTTTGTTCTAAAATGATCATTTTAAATTATTAAATTGGTTCTGTCCGAGCATTTTCTTTATAAAATATCGTTAATTTTAGTTATATTTGCATTATTCGTTACTTATAAAGGGAAATGGTTCAGGCGGATTCGTCTGTGGTCCGTATTCGGGAGGCCCGGGTTCGTTTCCCTTGGCTGAGCTACCTGACCCAAGGATTTTTTCGGTTTTGTTTCCCTCTCTCATCTCGTGGTCTTTTTCAGGGTAGAAGTGTCTCGGTGCTGTTGTGACTACTTAGGTGGGCCGCCCTCTGTCTCCTCTCGCCTCATCCTTCCACCCTTCCAACTGAGGCCGAATCCCTTCCGTAGTAATTCTAATCCTAATCCTACTTATGAAGGACCTTATTTTGTCTATTTTAAACTTAACATTCAGCACATTTTTTTATAGTTCTGATGAAGTTTATGTATTTGTTAAACAATATTTAGAAAGAGAGCACCCTTGTCTTTCTATTTTTAGTTTTCATTATTTTTTCTCATACATAAAGACTTTAGGTAATGCTCTTATAAATTGACTTATGAGATAGTAACAGAACCTATAGAATTAATAATATTGCAATCGATGTAATTCAACATTCACTTGTACTCCAACCACGAGTTGTGGAACCTTACGTTTTGAAGTGAAGTGTTTACTTCGGCTACCATTGTTGGTATTAAGAGAAGTGGCAACACTGTAGCGAAAGCATTTCGCATGGCGTCTAGCCAATTGTAATGGTCGGTAATGTCGCCAGAATGGCGTCCGAGGCGTCTCCATGGCGTCTCGGCGCTCCGTGGCTCCAGTTAAAGTGACATGTCCGCGTGAACTCGTCTCTCAGAATAAACAAAAAACCTTCTGGAAGAAATTCCTGGGTACTCTAAGAACGCAAGTTTTCCAGCTGTTTTTTCTGACTGGTCTTAAAATTAGTCTTTTGGGCCAATGTAGCTGTGTTGACAGCAGATGTCCTATAAAGAAGTCAATGAGTATCTCTGCATTGAGTTGTTAGTTCTGGGTTCCTAACCAGAGTAAAAATATAGAGGACGTTTGCAACGGTTGCCTTCATAAGATTTAGACAGCAAAAAAATCGTTCGGTAAAACTTACAGCATTTTACCCCAGCGGCTGTAACGTAAAGGCAGTGTGAATCGTGATGCAGTGTTTAGTCTTATTTGTGTCACAGGGTCGGCCTAGGAGGGGTCGAGCCTAAGACCATAAAATCGTAATTTATAACAATACTTAAATTTTACCGACTTTCTGGGGAGTTTTTGTTATGAAATTGGTGAAAAATGAAGCTTTCATGATCACCGCCAAAACATCCCATGCGCGGCACGTGTCTAACGGTAAGCATCACGTTTGTAAACAAGAGCCCTTGTATACCGGCGCCGTCCTTAGCTTATGGGGAGATATAAACAAAGCGGGAAAGTGTATTACTCCGCCGGTTGCTGTGATTGGAGGGAATATTCGCACTATTTTATTCCCACGTGTCAGGCATGTGCACTGTCAACGAACTTCTATGCAAAGTTTTGCTTTGCCTTTTTCGGTGTTTTGAGTAGCTTATGCGTTAGTACTTCTACGTTAACATTAAATGCAAAGGTGTGTGTACTCTGGAACATATTTTTCGTTTTGTAAGTCAAAAAGTGACTGAATGCTTACAACAGATACTCAAATATTGATTTCTTTACATAACCTCATCTCATTTATACATTAAAAATTAAGTCAGGGATCTCTCTGTGGAATAAGTGCTAAATAACTGCGTGTGCAATGACTTGAAAAATAGACTGACATGGAACGGAATAAATATATATACATAATGGAAAATTCGTAAGTGGAAGTCGTTTAAGGAATTCGTCCGTTGTAAGATTCCAATTAGGTACTAATACGACTTCCACTTCCGAATTTTCTTTTGATAATTCCTTCGCCGCAACAATATGGGGTAAGGGGGCCATATTTCGGATACCATTTTTATTTTTGGGTTTTCTACATGTTACAGTACATCAATAGACACGAAATTTTGTGACAACGTTCTTTATTCATATTAGGTTACAGTCCCTTAGTCAAAAAATGTCTTATAAAGTAAGTTCACATAAGACATAATGAAAACCATTAAAGAACATTTAGATTAGGTTACAAAAATTGTGCCTAATTTCGGATACTTTTGTGGCGTGCGATAAGCCATAAATGTCTTTTCATAAAATCCCTGAGATTTTTTTTCCAGGCTTACCTCTACTCGAATCAAATGGCTGTTTTACATTGTTGATCAAAGCTAGCTGGAATGCCATTCGTCTAATGTCTTTCTAAGTCCAAAATAGCGACCATCCATAACCGTACAATATGCACCCAGTTCGGTTTCCAGCTTCTCACCAAATGCGCACTCTTTTCCGATTTCTGTAGTTAATAAACTGTCAATATCTTTCTGATTCTGATTTAAATAATTCTCTAGTGTGGAGCGAGGTATGCCATATCATTTGAAAGCTTTTAAAAATCCCATTTTCTTCTCCTTGACGGCCTTTACTGCTTCTCTCATTGCTTCTTCTGATCACCGCCTTCTGCGCTCTGGTGCCATCTGATGAACAAAAAGTCTTTTAGATCGGTAAAATATTGTTCATTCCTAATTTCGGATATCCGAAATTACGATGCCCTGTGGTATCCGAAATTAAGAATTCCACCATATTGGATAAATAACAGTTTGGATTAAACAAGATATAAGTAATTTCAAATGTTAATGCAAAACTATCAGTAATTACGTGTTTTAGGATCTTACCTTAAGCTCAAGAAATCGCTCTGAAATGTACTCTTCAAACACTCTGATCGTGAACAAAACAACATACCAATGCTACTTCACCGCAACTGCATAATGGCTGGAGGTTTCACTGTGTTCACCTGTTAGTTCCTCCTACTTGCTCACATGATTTCCGAGGCAGTGCAGTAGCTCCCGGAGCAGAAAATCTATCATCCAAAATTAGGCACCTATCCGAAATATGATGCCTTTACTGTATATTCACGCACAACAATTGTATTTTTTCTGTTTCCATTCACACATTCAAAACCTGCGTCGTGAAGAATGGCGTGGAATCTAGTTTTTCAAAGCTGAGCTAATTGGGATCATTGTTTATTGCTTGAAGCACTTTTGTAATTGCATTGTCTCGTTTCTTTCAAAGAAGATATGAACCTTGCAGTGAATACCACTTTTAACAAATTCATCATATTCACCTTCCACAACTGGCACTCTTTCTTTTTATGTTTTTTTTCTGGAGGGGAAAGTCGGTCCGCTTTCATAACCTCACTTCGAGGGCCATTAATGCTTGGCGCTGAAACACTGATATATCCTGCTGACAAATTAATGTCCCCCATTGCTAAAGTCGGGTATTTTTCACACAACTTTCAAAACACTATCAATATAATTTGTTTTTCACCACTTTTTAACGATATCTCTCTGTGATGTTTACATATTGCACGGAAGCAGCCATATTGTACAACTGATCTCCAGAGGTCCAGAGGTAGTCCTAGTCGGGCGGGGCTATTTTTCTTTTTCCCCGTCCGGGTGTCTTCGGCCGCAGTAACCTGCGAAATAAGCAAATTGGTTTCATGTTCTGCTGGGGTGTTTCAATTTTTTGGGAAATTTGGAATGGAATGCCCTTGATGAATCTCATAAGGCAGCTGCACTTAGGCGTTCCCCCGTTTTGGGAGACACGATTTAAAGTTTTTGCTCCGTTTTGGTTACGGGTTGCATATCGCTTGATCCATCAGGCGTATATATGGGTCCTAGAGACATCTGGGGTTTCTCTTGGGTTAACCAAGGGGCCCCAAGACGTCTCTTGGTCTCCCAATTTCTTCCACTTTTAAACTGCGCAAGCGTAGCGTGCACTGCGATTAATAAACACAAATTACTCTTACATATACCAAATAAAATACTGATTAATTACTGTTTGTTGCATTTGTAATAATCTGCAGTTGAGTGAGTGATGATGAGTATAAGGGCGCTCAACTACAGAGGTCATCAGCGCCCTTTTTAAATGAAACTGGTCATGGCAAAAGCCAGATATAAATTATTCTAAAACAGTATATGTTAAAAAAGACAAAAAATACATACGCCTTGAAAAAAAAAATAAAAATGTCATCCAAAAACCATAAATTATATTTGCTAAATCCTAAAATCTAATCTCGAAAAGAATCTAAAAACCTTCTCCACTACTGCGTGATCGTCCGCTAGAATTTCTGCAAAGCTGACCGGCAGCTGCAGAGACGTCCTAAGGTCTGCTAGGTGAAAACACTCTAGCAGCACGTGTCGTACAGACAACGCTTCATTACAAAACGGACATAGTGGAGAAGGCTCCTTTTTAAAAAGAAAACTATGAGTAAAAATGCAGTGTCCAATTCGTAACCGAGCCAAACTCACCTCGCGACGAGATGACCGACAGGAGGTAACCCAGGGAATAGGAAGTTCTTTGACAGATCTAAGTTTATTATTGCGGAGAGCAGACCACTCTTCCTGCCAGCAGGTTTGCACAGCTCTCCGCAATTCGGCCCTAAAGTCTTCCGATGTCACAGATGGTATTCGAACCCTGGGCTTCATGATAGCCGTCTTGGCTGCTGAATCCGCCATTTCATTCCCCCGCAAGCCTACGTGACCAGGAATCCATGCACACACCACGTTAACACCAGAAGCGTGTAAAACGTGGAGGGCATCCTGTATACGCTGCACAATAGGGTGGTAGCTGTACAGCTGCCGTAGGCTTTGAAGTGCACTGAGGGAATCACTCAGGATTAAGCAGTCCCCCAACTTTCGTCGGCGTACGTGTAAAATGGCCCGGTATATTGCATAAAGCTCTGCAGTGAAAATGGAAGTGCTAGTGTGGAATCCGAATGTATAGGGTTCGGTTCCACACACGAAAGCACAACCAACGCCATTTGAGTTCTTGGAGCCATCAGTATAAATTACAAAATGGTCCTCATATCGCGATAAAAATTCTAAAAAACATGTGCGGATACTAGACATAGACATGGTAGATTTATCATATTTAGTCATGCCCAGATCAACCGGGGACGCTCTGCACAACCAAGGAGGGTATGTCCTCTCCCCCCTAGGATACATCTTGGGCATGTCAGTATCAAGATGTCTAAGGAGCTCCCGGAAACGAAAACCAGGTGGCTTTGGTTTAATAGTAGTGTTCCTATAACGCACGTCCATGAAGGTATTAAAGAACGGCGTAAACGATGGATGTGTGGGCATGCAATTAAGTCCACAGCCATAATTGGCTAATAACATGTTGCGCCTGTACTGCAGAGGAGGTTCTGCAGACTCAGCATACAGGCTTATAACTCGGCTCGTTGGAAATGCCCCAACAGCTATACGTATGCCACAGTTATGGACTGTGTCTAATCTCTTCAGCACAGATGGTCGTGCTGAGCCATAAACGATACTACCATAGTCTAATTTGGAACGGATGAGTGCCCGATAAAGTCGCAATAACACTGCACGATCCGCTCCCCACGATTTTCCACTTAGTACCCGCAAGATATTCAAAGATCGGTCACATCGTGCCTTCAGTTGTGCTATATGCGACGACCAACTAAGTTTTCTATCAAATATCAATCCAAGGAACCTCGTCTCATCTGCAAAAGGTAGTAGATCAGCGCCTAGCCGGAGCCTTGGAGGTAGTCGACTCTGCTGACGCCAGAAGTTTACACAGATGGTTTTCTCAGCGGAAAATCGGAAGCCGTTTTTTAAACTCCAACTCTTAAGGTTGTCCAAGGTGGTCTGAAGACGGCGCTCTAAAAACGGAGTGCGCTGAGATGTACAGTAGACGGCAAAGTCGTCTACAAATAGGCATGACGAGACACCTGGAGGTACACATTTCGAGATAGAATTAATCGCAATAGCAAACAACGTAACACTTAATACCGATCCCTGTGGTACACCGTTCTCTTGAACAAAAAGGTTCGAAAAAACCGAGCCAACCCTTACTCGGAATACGCGGTCTTTCAGGAATTCCTGAAGGAAGAGTGGTAGGCGTCCACGTATATTCCAGGTGTGCAGAGTACGTAGCAACCCTGCCCGCCAACACGTATCATAAGCCTTTTCGAGGTCAAAAAATATTCCGACTGTTTGACAGTTCTTAAGAAATCCGTTCATAATCTGTGTCGACAGGGACACAAGATGATCCACTGTTGAACGGCGTCGTCGGAAACCGCACTGGATGTTATTCAGTAGGTTGTGTGTTTCCAGCCACCATACCAACCGCCCATTTATCATGCGTTCCATCACCTTGCATACGCAACTGGTGAGGGAAATAGGGCGGTAGCTAGAAGGGAGGTGACGGTCCTTGCCAGCTTTCAAGATAGGTATAATGGTAGCTTCTCGCCACTTTTCAGGAAACGTGGCATCAACCCAAACACGGTTATAGACCTCGAGCAGGAATGCCTTACCTTCAGGTGAGAGATGTTGTAACATTTGAACGTGGATTCCATCCGGTCCTGGTGCTGTCAGTCGCGATGACGAAAGAGCGTGTTCTAGCTCTGCCAAGATGAAGAGGCGGTTATAGTCTTCAAGGTTTCTGGAACTAAACACGAAACCTTGAGATTCTACCTGAGTCTTAATTGAGATAAACTCAGGAGCATAATTGCATGAGCTAGACACCTGAGCGAAAGCACAGCCGAAGGTGTTAGCCACAACAAACGGATCAACAACAACTCCTGCAGTTGTTTTCAGACCAGCGATTGGCAGGTGGGTTGATTTTCCGGCCACGCGCCTTAATTTGTCCCATACAACAGATGAGGGTGTACATCTGTTAAAAGATGATACAAATTTGTTCCATGAGGTCTTTTTGCTATCCTTAATTATTTGCCTAGATTTTGCACACGCTTTCTTATACTCAATTAGATTACTTAGCGTAGGGTGTCGTTGGAATACCCTTAGAGCACGTCTACGAGCACGAATAGCATTCCGGCAGTCGTTGGTCCACCATGGGACAGGAAATCGACCGTGTTGGGTAGCCGAACGTGGAATAGACTGTTCTGCAGCGGAAAGAATTTTCTCTGTGAGATGATCGACTAAATCATTCACAGAATCGTGCTCGTTGTATTCAAAGACAGCCAACTGGGTGTAAAGATTCCAGTTGGCACGATCAAAGCGCCATCTAGGGATACGTGAGGGAGACACATCTTGTGCTAAGAGACTAAGAAGACATGGAAAGTGGTCGCTGGAATGTAAATCAGAGATGACATTCCACTGTAATGAAACAGCTAACTGGGATGAACACACTGCCAAATCGATGTGCGAATAGGTGTTAAACGCGTCTGAGAGGAATGTGGGCTCTCCGGTGTTCAGGAGAACCAAGTTATTTCTCTCCAGGTATTTTGCAATGAGGTTGCCTCTCGAACATGCCCGATTTGAGCCCCAAAGTGGGTGATGGGCATTAAAGTCTCCAACTATTAGAAATGGTGTTGAAAGTTGGGAAACCAGATCTTCAAGGTCAACTAACGAGAGGTCATCTGATGGCGGGAGATATACAGTGCAAATGCAAAATTCTATTGATGGCAGCTTAATCCTTACAGCTACAGATTGTAAATCAGACTGTAGCTGTAACGGATCTACAAATATGTCATCCCTGAGGAGCATCATAGTACCCCCGTGTGCAGGAATGCCCTCTTCTGTTTCAACATCACACCTCAGTGGTGTGTAGCGTCTGATTTTAAAGTTGTCTTGTGGTCGTAGCTTAGTCTCTTGTAAGCATACCACTAAGGGGTGATGCTTACTGAGCAAAAGTTCCAATTCTGGTCGATGCGCTCTTAATCCTCGTATGTTCCATTGTAGGATAGCCATTGGAACTATGGGATATAAGATGTAAAGGTAGTCTACATTAAGACGACTTCATGGGTGGCCGAATCAATTTGCCCTTTTTCTTTGGTGTAGGGCTAGTTTCGGCAGGTTTATCCTGCCTCTTCTTTGCTGCAGATGTAGCAGCGTGGTCAGTTGTTTCCTGCTCCATATCCTCTATGGAAGAGGACGGTTTTCCTTCTACAACTTTCGATTCGAGGGGCTCGAAGCGATTGGAAATTCCGACCGACGTAGATGACGGTCGCCGGTCGTGGTCCTCCCCAGAAGATGACTCCGACGATGATCTCGGAGACGCTCTAGGGCTACGTTTCTTGGACTTTTCTGGAGCAGACTTCGTGCTTTCTTTCAGGAAGGCAGTTCTATCATACTGCGTCTTGAACTTGATCTCTGGTGCTTGGTATACAATGGGCAATTTCGTCCTGTTGTTAGAAGTGGATGCTTTCTCAGGCGACTTCACTGACTTGATATTTTCAGTAGTCTGTGTTCTCGGAGTTTTAGATGTTGTTACTGATGCTCTTGGTTGCGATCTAGGCACTAGAACTTTCTCGGATATTGTTACCCCGTTTATATCAGATGTTTGGGTACCAGCCTCCCGTTTCGGTGACGGAGTAGCCGCCACAGAGCTATAGGTACGGGAGGTGGTTGAAGAGGGCTTGAGAATACATAGAAGTTTCCGGGCTTCCGAAAAGGATACCTTTTCTTTAACCCGGATCTCCTGAATAGCTCGCTCTTCAATATAACGGGGGCATTCTCGTGAACTTGATGGATGTTCACCGCTACAATTTACGCATTCCGGAGGTGATGTACATGCATTTTCATGCATGCCGGCTCCACAGCTGACACATGTAGGTGCGCCTTTACAGAATGCACTAGTGTGACCGAACCGCTGACATTGGTAGCATCTCAGAGGGTTAGGTATGTATGGTCTAACCTCAATCACTTCATATCCTGCCCTGATCCTTTGAGGGAGATCTACCCGATCAAAGGTCAGGAACAGGGTACGAGTAGGAACCATATCCCCTCGTTCTCTCCTTTGGACACGATAGACTGCAGTTACGCCTTGTTCCTGGAGGTTCTCCTGAATATCCTCGTTGGACATTCCATCCAACGCGCTAGTGTTTACAACACCGCGCGAGGAATTCAGGGTCCTATGCATCTCCACTTTGACTGGATAACTGCCCAGCATGTTGGCTTTCAGTATCTTTGCTGCCTGGGATGCTGTAGTTGCTTCCACCAGCAGCGTGCCATTTCTAGATTTTGTACATGATTTAACAGCACCAGCTATTTTGTCAAGACCTTTCTGTATAATAAACGGATTAACCGTAGAAAAAGTTCTACCTTCCTCCGTTCGTTTAATAACTAAGTAGCGAGGACCACACTCAACTACTTGTTTAACACTGTTTTCAAATAAATCTTTTCCACGTTTATTGTTTTTTGGGGGGTGTAGGTTAACCATAATATTAGGTCTAAATTTCATCCCCCAGTGCTCCCCACCCACCACGGAGTCCAACAAGGGGTCACCCCACTGGGATGACAGGGCTACACAGGGGATATAGCGAGCTCGCCGTCCCACTCACCCTGGAGGTCGGTACAATACCTAGTCCTGGCCGATTGATTAGGGGTGGGTTAGTCCCTAACCTCCCGTTTAGGCGAAGCAGAAGCCAAAGTAGTGTATTAGAAATGCGCACCCTCCCCGAATTCAGAAAAAACTGTTACGAGCTTAGATACGCATCCCTCAACCACCAGGACAAACCTTTCCACCGACACGGGTCTCCACGCACGGCCTACACGTGGGTGGGCCTGTTGACCATCTCCCTCAACCACGAAGAGGAGCCCACTCGAGGGAGACTGTTGGCTCGGGACCCCGGGTTCGCCAAACCCGTACCTACCGAAGTAGGCCCCTGGGGGGAATCTGCAGTTGTTTATATATATGTATGTATATATATTGCATTATATGCAAAGTCTTTAAAAATAATACGCGAATATATTTTTCATCCTCATAGAGTTACAAGGCTAAACAACCATTGATATCGCACACGTGGCAAGGCGAGAAGGCGTATCTAGAAAAATTCGTAACAGAGAGATGTTTACATGAAGTTATCGCATATACACAGCGACTCCACTGTGTGTACACTCTCTTCAGATACAATCACAGCAACGAGTCATACATCGGCAAGCGCGAGAAATCATATACAAAGTGAATGTTGCGACAAGGAGAAAGTTGGAATCCAAATCCCTTTGAGATTTTTCAGTAGATACTGCTGAGCAACTGTCTGGGATTGTATCTATAGCACCTTAACCCTGCAAGCATATTGAATCAAAGTCAGTATTGTTGTTTCTCTTTCATTTCTAAGGCATATTTTGCATTCGTAACTATGTCGGGGGGATGTATTTTATATAATGTGATTTAAACCAAACTTATTATTAATTAATAATTAATAATAATAATTAATAATAATAATAATCTAAAATTATATACTCATAACTATCTATAGCTTAACATTGTGATGCATTTAAGTCATGTGGTTTATATTACGGCAATGGCTTCTTTATACAGATAGATAACACTTAAGAAAATTCGGTTTCTTTTTTTGTAATCTACGTCCTCCAACGTTACGTCATATCGGACGATGAATGGAATGGGTGAAATGATGCTCAAATGAGCCCAGGGTCCATGGAGCATAAAGGATACGGAAACCCCGGAAAAAACTTATGCAAGTAACTCACCCTGACCGACATTCGAAAAATAGTTGTTTTACCATATACTACCTAGAATTACAGAAATGATTTAATACGAAAAGTGACATAGGTTAGACATAGTGACATCTGTTTCATTTTTTTAACAAAAGGAATTGATAATTATTGGGAAAAGGAATAGATTACTAAAACAAGAAGCTTGAGCTTGATGATTTGTATACGATAATAGCGACTATGACAGTGAGGCATCTTTTAGTGAAACATCACTGATGATATATTTGACATTAGGCCTTTGTCAGTTGAGTTAATCACAATTTTAGAAATTATTCCGTTCTAGAGATTGATCACACTAGAAAATTAGTTATATTACCGTGCGCTTGCTATAGTTGAAATAGTCATTTAATAACAAAAGTGTAGTAATTAATTTAGTTGGTTTTCTCTCTTTTTTTTTCATAATGAAAATTGCTGAAGATAGGGCTGCTGACCCCCACTTTCATATTTGAAAAATATTACAATAAATAATTATCTGGGTACATATTTAATGCATTTATTATCATTAAAATTATTTGTTATTATTATGAACCCGTGATGCGCATAATAATTGGCTGACCTTTGTATCAGACGCACAGCTTCCAAGTGATCTGTTTGTGTTTCGTCACTTACTGTACGCCAACTTATATGATTTCACTCTTCTTATCACCAGATAAGAACACCATGGCAGCGCTGGTCACTCATGGTGAATACGCTTTATCGCTTTGTCGGGTAATACTTGTGCTTTTGTTTACATCGTCCCATAAACTAAGGACGGTGCAGTATTAGTTTATTCGTTTTCTAGGGTTGTCAGTTGCAGTAGATCTCGCGTAGGTGTACCCATAACCTATGATAATGTTTACTAATCAATGCAGTCGACCTTTTTTTTTGTTTTTGTTTTTAATCTCCTAATGAGGTGATAAATCCACAATATTGTTCATTTTTATTGGATGACTTGCCTATTTTTATCTTTCGCGCAGAACAATCTTGTCCTTTCACATCTCTCTTTTTGAATTTAATTTATTGATCACTCATGCAAATATATGTGTAAAAAGTAATTGTGGAGGACTAGTATAACAAATAAAAGTTAGTTATGTGTGAAAGTGTGCGGTGGCACTTGCAATTATCGCACAGGGCGGGAAAGCTCCTGCAGCGGCCCTGATTCTCATCTGCTGTGATTGTGTTTTATACAACTTTGAATGAAGGACCCTTTGCTACACCTCTCAATGGTTCTGTTTATTTCATATTTCCTTAGCGGTGACTATCACGCGTTTTAATGCATAAATCTAATTCACCAATCGTATACTTTTTAGCCGAAAGTGTTCGAATTGTTATTCTAATCCGTTCAGTAAGCATATGGATAGGTATTATAAGCGGAGGAGGTTGCGTATGTTAAACCTTTGGGTGGAAGGGATAAGGCGAAGGTGCACGTAGGTTGGCAGCTGCACCGCAGCGGGGTCGCTAACGTTTTCAGGTTGAACGTTCCTCCCTATACACAAGGGCATGTCAGGACAAAACGTTTCGTGTCAGAGAAGAAACAATTCTCTCCTTAAAGTACCGGCATTGTGTCAAGTCCTACAACATCGAAAGGCAATGAAACATTTGTGGTGAGGTATAATCCACCCCAGTATTTGTGTACCAACCAGGGAAAACTATGGTAAATATAAGTCAGAATGGCCGGTCGAATTCAATCGAAACCAGAACCTTTAACTTGAATTAACTGCGCTGAAATTTAACGTCCGCCAAATGATTAATGTATGGTGGCATATATTTGGTTGTGAAAAGCAAATAAGTATGTTGATTTTGCCCCTCCCCGTTTGTATATCACGCAGTCGACGGATGTCATCTGTCATGTTGCACGTCATTGGTTCACTTCCTGCTGCTTCCTGCAAACTGAGCAATGCGATGACCGCTGAGTTCCAAGAAACAACTGCAGTTCGCCAAGAACCGGCACAACCTCAAGCTATTGTGACGATCGGCCGTTAACATTACGGTTATGTGAACAGTTTGCACACTGGGAATAATTCGTAATATCTCATCTCAAAAGGCCGGTTCTTCTCGCGTTTAAAACATGAACAGCAGCGAGATTTTGTGTAAAGATTTCTAAGTCTGGTACGCTACCTGTAGAAATTGTAATACACGCAGCGCAAGGTTTTTTGAGCATTTCCTAATTTCTAAATTACCGCATTTATATAGAAGTGCTTAAAACTGAGTAATAGTAAGTTAAATGTTTACTTTCTCCACTGCTTACCTATAGTAAATAGAAACAGCAACACATTCCATCGACAAATACGATATTGATATTTCACAACAACAATAACAATAATAATAAACAATGATGATAACGACAACAATAACAATAAATAAATACACCTTTTAGAAAAAGGTTTGACAGCGGTATGTAGTTTGCAAACTGCAAAAACGAAATGCGGGTAAACCCTAAACTTCATATTTAAATTCAGTGTAAGAATAAGAATGGAGTACGAAGTTTTGATTTATATATATATATATATATATATATATATATATATATATATATATATATATATATATATAGTCATGTAATCCCTTTAAAACACGCACCGTTTTTCCAAATATTTTTGTGGCATTTACTATTTCCGAGATATTCGTTATTATTTTCATTATTCTGTCAAATCTAAGCAACTATTCGTTTCTTTCTTTTCTGCCCCTTTGTCCTCTTTCGTTACGAGACAACGGTCCACTTTATGACGACTTAAGCCTACCTTATTTCTTTTGCATCATCAACGAAATGTGTAATGAAAGCATTACTGCAAATATTTGTCGATTTACATGGTGGAATGGAAGAATAAGCTAAGAATATTTTAAGTAAGATGTAAGAATATTTGGCAGAGAAAGCAATGTGAATGTACCACATCAGATTTCCTATTTCCATTCAAAAGCAATATGATTCCAGGCTGACCGCGTATCTTAATCGGTAGAACACCTGCCTGCCGTGCGACGGGACCCGGTTCGATTCCCGGCTGGGGGTGGGGATTTTTCTCCAACAACCTAGATGATTATCCATCTTGAGTGTGAATGTGTGCGTGATCTAATGATTAAAAGAATCCAAAGTAGCAGCAAGCCAACCTCTACGAGATAACACCATCGCAATATGCTCTAAAGGAAACGGCCCTGATAGGACCATTTGCAGTAAAAAATAAATAAACTGGCCATAAACCAAGTGTAAACTTTAAAACTGAGCATGAAATCTTACATTAATCCAATAACTAGATCCTCCTTAAGAATATATATTTTTAGAACTCTAATTTTTTAATTTATAAAATTAAACTCGCAATTTAGTGCACTCGAAGATAATAACATTAACAAATAAATTTACAAACACCTACAGTCATCCAAATCAATACCATGAGACAGATAAGTTATAACAAAGGCCAATTTTTCTTTTCCTTGCACGGATTGAATTTACCGGCCAACCAATCCGTGATTGGTTGATTCACAAGCATCCTTAAATGTTATTGGTCTGTATCTTAGATATATACTCCACCTAAAAGTTGTAGGATGAGATTTTACTCGAAATACATGCTCTGTGACCATCTGAACCTTCTCAAGAAATCCACACAAAAATTAAAAAGAAAATAAATAAATAAATAAATAAAAACCCAAGTCCAAACTGCCCTTTAGGTGGAAGATTTTTCTGAAATAGTTTATATTCTCAAAAGTAGTTTTTAATTAAAATGCCATATTTTTAAGTTATCTACTTACAAATAAAATCTGTATATATTTTTTAATTTTCTAGGAATAATCTATTCACTCTTGAAGAGTTTTGCAAAATTTGCGTAATTGGTTAACTGTAAAAGATATACAAATCAAAAATATATGTCTCTTTAAACTACACAATTTATTTCAAGCACTTTTTTGTAGTAATAGCGCAGTATATGACTTACTTTTTCAGTGCCATTGTTTTAAAGAGTGTTTGCCAACAACTGAGCTTTTTTTTTTTTTTAATGTCATGCCAAAACGAATGAATTTTAAGGCCACCTGATAGCCATTCATTTTTGAACAGTTGACTATCGATTTTAGTTTCCTCTATCTGCAGTGAAATGAAATGTGCACTGAAACTTAATTGTTTCCAATTAACAATGAAGTATTTAGGAAAACGAGTTTTCGTAAGCGTATTTTATAAAATCTATATAAAAATAAACGATATTCGGCAGAGGAAAATCTTCAGATCCTTTACCACGTGGATTTATATAACACTAGAGAGACACCAGAATAGAGTTAGTGAAAGACTTGATTTTTGTCATTTTCGTTGATACTAGCTAAATGCTCCAAGTTTTGGCTAGATTTTGCAGATGTATATTCGTGAGTTAAAAACTCGAAGTTTTAAACAATGGTGCGAAAGGAACCTTATTTTATATTTGGTTACCTTGGTATTTATATGATTAAAAGCCCATTTATATGATAAAACACATTTTTAAACGTCTCTGTGAGCCAAGAGATGACGTGGCTGGTGTGAATACTATTTCCCGAAATTTAATGTTGTTAAGTTGCTCTGCCCCTGCTTCTTTTATTAAATATTTATCCAATATGGTTTCAGCTTTTACATTACTCACGAAATATCACTTAAAAATAATTAGAAACAGCATTTAGTAAAATTGTATTTTGACTATTTAAGTGTAGCAGAATTTGGAAATTAAATATTTTTAAGTAGTATTTGGAGTTGTTTGCCTACAAAATTAATATTTTTTAATATTAACATAATAAAATATTCTGTGTTACATTCACCACACTTTTTCCGCTGCCTTTTGTACAAACTATTATTACTAAAGCTTGTGTTATCTTTTTTTATCACAGATAAACTTTCAATTAATATTTGCAATTTCGTTGTGGACAGGGTAAATACAAGCGATAGTAATATTCTTATGCTCTCTATTGCGTATAGAAGTAGGGGAATTATTGTATTGCACTGTACTCAAATATTGATATTATTATGCAATTTTCCCCTTTTAATAACCCAGTTTTAAGTACATATTTAATCCTCACCTTTTAATCCCTGGTTTGTTATTCGTTTAATATGTCACGATCGAAAAGGTATGCGCTTGTATTTATATTCAACGAAAAAAGATTGCAATTGGTTGACATTGAAATGAAAATGTTCCCACATTCCCAATTTTCAAAAATACTATATAGACTTTGTTCGTCTAGTGCGAAGAGAGAAGAGTAATCTTTCAAATGCACGCGCGCGCAATGCATTTTACTGAAAGATGACAATTGAAGTTTGTGTAGTGATGGTAGTTCACGGATCGCGGCGCCACTTTCATGACTAGATTGAAGTTGCAGAGCTGAAGAAAACACTCTGCTTGCCATCTAGCGGGAAAAGAGAAAACTACTGGAAGCCGGTTGCAACTGATGTGCCCCGTTTGCACTTTTAGTGCTCGTCACCCCTCATCACTTGCGGAAAACTGTGTTTACGTCAGCGCACGTCTATTTTTGCGTGCGCCAAAACAGACATGATGCACATTTTGTTTTTGTTTTCTTTGAGGGCGGTGTTGGGGCCACAGCTGTTAGAAGAGAAGTGTTAATAGTTTCCTCTCGGATTAAAACCCACAGTTGCATAGAAATGTACTTGCTATTTTTTAGCGGTTTTATTTCCTTTTGTTTTAAGAATATACAGCTGTGTTTTGTTCTTAATAACACGCACTTGAAGATGCATATTATTTTCTGTTCCATTTACCTATGCCTAATTCTCAATATGTATTGTATTGCATCTAAAATTCGATATCGATGTTTTATAAGAAAATATGTTTCTAGATCTCTTGAACCCTAAAAGGTAATCAGAATTGATAAGTAAATCATGTCATCTTTCAGAGACGAAGATTTTAACATTTTAATTCTCAAAGATAAATTGTTCGCAGCTCATTTTCTTAATTTGCTATTTTGATAAAGGTATATATGTTAAATTTGCTGTAATTGGGATTGCATTTTATATACTGTTACACAATTATGAAAACCTGAAAAAAATATACAACTCATTAAAACATTTACGCTATGCTAAATAGCTTTGTGTAGCTCTAGTTTCTTACGAGAAATTACTCAGATTCAAGGTTTTCACTTTTGAAATGCTCTATATCATTATTAAAAAGAAGTAGAGACCGAATGAATTGGCTCAGGTAGCAGTTTCGATACCCGCAATCGTGAGGTTGAAGGTTCGATTCCCGTGTTCTCGGAAATTCAGCTGTTTTTTCTTGGTTTCAATTGTCAGACAAATACTGAATTGGATACTTAATACCACATCCTCAAGTCTACCTGCAGACCTTGCAACTTAGACCAGTCTATCAACAAATTACCTATTCATACGGTATAAAGGAAGGTGACTTCGCAACTAAGGTCATCGGTCCAGTAATGATTACACAAAGAACAGCTAGCATTCTACGATCTCTAAATTCGCAATTCAGCAAAATTCAGTATCAGTATAAATATAAGGAATAGTGTTGCATCTACGCAACAAAGGCATACACTGGTGAACCAACAAACCTTCAATAACTGTTGCGTATGGCCAAGAACTTAAACTATTGAATTCATAACTTTCAGAAGGAATTTGACAGTAAATGTTATGGGTACTGAAAATGTAACACAGATTTCTCATAGTTCATCCATTTAACAATGACATCCATTAACAATGTCATCCATGTTTTTGTAAGTAACATTTTATCTTCGTAAAAAATTAATTTGTTTTATAATATTAAGGATACTTAATATTCTAAATTCTCGCAGGACATTCTGTTTATTAAACCAAACTAAATTTAAAACAAAGTTCACTGTTTTGCAGGAAAATAGCATATTCTTTCATTAAGAAAAACCAAACAGGAGTGAAGTCAGGCGGAGTGTAAAAGACGTGGTTAAATCATTAGACTTAAACATTCTGATTTAGCCAATTCTTGAAAATATTTTTATATAACATACATTTTAACTGTTATAATTAAATATTATTATATATGACAAAATATATTAACTCTTAGATCTTAGTGTGCATTGCCTTTAGCTTAGTAAACATTTTTGTTATTTTCTACGCCCATCTTTTATTTCCGTTTTATGTTTTGGATACGATATACGTGTACTATTATTATAATAATATTTAGGAATTTATTGCGTGGTTGAGTGGAAAAGTAGACCAAATGCCCACCCAGTAAATACCTATAGTAAGTATAGTATTCTACTTAAGATTTCTATACCGAAATTTCATATGAAATAATAAACATTCTGACATCCTCTTAATAAAAAGGAGGAAAAACAAAAGAACATTTTTAGAACGTCCATGTACGTACTTTTTTTTTTTTTTTTTTTTTTTTTTGTAACGTCGCGTGTGTGCTCGTGCTTGCGTGCGTGAATATCATAATTTAAAAACGCTAAGTACCGGAATTGGTATTTAAGTTTAGTGTCCTTCAAGAATGCAATAAGACAATTTTCAAGATTAACCCAGCACTCCAGACTACCCTTTACATGAAAAAGGTTTCCTTATTTACTTAAGAAGTAAAAACACAGTACGTATAAGTTATTTCTATGACACATAAAATTTATATCTTGAATTTTCTGGGTACAGCCTGTGAAATCCTAACTCATTTTTTAACAAAAGTCGAGTTTTAAAAATATCTCATTTTAACATAAAGACCTTTTACATTCGATGATACCAGTTCTTAAATCAATGCTGTCATTCTTCTTGAGGCACTTAAGAAATTAGGTTAATTTTATATGTTACTTGTTTCATCTTATGGTAGCGAGTTCATGCATAGTATCTTTAATTTTTAGAAATGAAAAGAGATCATAAGATGGTAGGCAGTGCTGTACTTATTCTAGTGCTATACTAGCAATAATATTGTAGTATCATAATGTTAAATCCAAGATTCATTGCCAGCAACGATTTCCGAAATCAAATTTGAAATACTGCCATGGAAATTTTTCATTGTTTTTCTGCTCCAATGCTACCTTTGGTATAGTCAGTTAATGTGCAACTCATCGACAAAAAAGTCATCTCATGTCTTAACGCTTAATGTAAATGGTTATGGATTTGACTCATAATAAATACCCAATGTCGCCCGAAAAAAAAAGACCTTTCGAAATTGTTGACCAGTTATAAATTGCTGCCTTAGAGGGACTTCTTGCTCATATGCATTTATAAGACTATCTTAGGCGTTAGTGACGATTAAAATCGTTTAAAATTAAGTTTAGATATGATTTCTAGTCAAATTCATTTTTGAGTGAACAAACATTCTTTAAATGATGATAATTAACAATATATGAGAGCAGAATAATCTATATGACAATCAACTCATTAATGATTAGGAAGTAGCTGTTAAATATAAACAAATTTCACTTCCTTTTAAAAAAACATGTCATTCTTAAAATGTTCAGTATCGCCCTTATACTGTATTTTATATACCTGTATATAATCCGGCTTCTCAAAAGGTTACCATGGATTTATCTTTGGTGTCAGATAACGCAGTGATTACTCCACGTGGAGTGAATATCTATCTGTCAATTCCTGCGAATTCCATTGGCTGAAGTGACTAGTTCATTGGTGCTTAGCACAGATCCGAGAACTGCGGCAATTTCCTCTCACTCTTACAAGAATAACCAGCGCGTTATCTGCGAGGTTTCTATTAACAAAGATAAAGCCATGGTAACGCTTTGAGAAAAAAGATTTTACATCTAGCATACCAAATCTGTAAATATAAGACATACAAAAGACAGAAATGTGTTTCAATGTTAAGGTTTTTGGTGTTACGGCGGGGGTTCGAACCCTCTCTGCTTGTCCCTCTTAGGCCTTAAGCAGTGGTGAAACCACTTCTGTTTGTACTGGTATATAAATCATGCCAGGTGATACCAAATAACCTGTGCTTGTTTGCTGGAAGGTAGCCTGTAGACTGTGGACCTTGTAGTGTGCCATGTTGACCGACAGATGTCTCTGCTGTCTTTGTCGATCCCTCGCAGCCGACCGGAAACGGGGAGTCCGTAAAGAATTTGGGCTTTGTTTATCATTTTCTTCCAGCTGTCTTGAGCATACACATCTGATTTGCATGGCGCGGATCATAAAGGAAACCGACAGTGCTCTCGCGGTTTTGTAGCTTAAGAAAATAATGTTATCGCGCACGTGGCAGACGATGACTTTCCCTCCATATGCGTTTTGCAGAAAAATTTGTCACAGTAAATATCACGAAGAGATAAGTTTGCCGGTAAACTGAGGAACGTAAAGACTGAATTTAACAACGATAATTAGAGCCAGCGTTTGTACGCTTTATCAAATAACGTGCAGAAATGTAAACAAAAACAAAAAACTTTTTCTTCTTCTACTTCACGGCGTTGGACTTTACAATCCGTTCCGGCTCCAATTTGGTCTGCCCATCTTTTTTTCGGTCTTCCCTGCTTTCTTGTACTTTTGGGTTTATAGTTTATGGCTATTTTAAATATTCTGTTATTATTCATTCTTGAACATGCTTTTTCCAATGATTTCTGCTGTTAGCGATTATATGATTTATTTATTCTACTTTTAATTCTTTCCTAATATCTTGACTCCGCTTTTTGTCTTCTGTCACTCCGTTTTACTGCACCCAGCTATTGCTCTTACAAATTTACTATTTCGTTTTGTTAATGTCCATGTTTCTGATCCGTATATCAGATTTGGTAGTGCCATTGATTTGTACAGTTTTACCATGGAGTCTTTACGGGCCTTATATTTAATGTTCTTTTTAACGTGACTGTTATATAGTTAAATTTATTTATTTTCTCTATTACATCAGTTTTTTCTCCCTGGTGTGAGACGTTACATCCTAAATACTTCAAGTGTGATATCTGATCTATTATTACTTTGTCTAACACTGTTTTTACTTAACTGGGTTTATTCCTCTAAAAGAATAAAGGGTTTATTTGCTGATGTTTTCATTCCACATCCAGTAGCAATGTAGCATTTTCTGCAGGTTAACTTCATGTGTGGCAATTACTATCTGATCATCTGCATATAACAGAGTTTTCAGTTTAACTCCGGAAACATTAATCCCTCCATTAACTTTATTTGACCATATTCTTACTATTTCCTCAATATACAAATTAAAAAGTGCGGACCATAAAGAGGAACCTTGTCTTACCCAGTTAACTATCACTGATTCTCTTTCATTTATTTTTATTTTTGTATCAGTATACATACTTTTTATAACTTCAATTTGTTGGGGTGGTATGCCTGTACTTTAAAATATTTTAGTGTCGTTCATGATACTTTGTCAAAAGCTTTGTCGTTCACGTTTTGTGTAACTCAACCCAATATCGGACAAGAATTCGGAACACGGTATCAGACAAATGTGTTTCTTATCAATTCTTTTATTTCGTTTGTTTCAGACAAATATGGGGAGGAAAAGAGGGAGCTGGACGGCGGAAAACATTAAGTCATTGATGAAGTAATAAAGGGGAGGGGGACTAAACATTAGGGAAGCAAATGAGTAGTTCTATGTCCCTAAAAGTACATTACGAGACAGACTGAAATTAATTTATGGAGGAAATGAAACAAAATTGAAACCTGCCTTTACTACATATTAAAGCACTTTTTTGGAAGAGAAGATGATGCATTGGACAAAGAAATAAAAATTTTATTTAGCCATCTTATGCCACTGAAAAAAAAAAAAAAAAAAAAGAATTTCAAAATGAGCAACAAAGTGTGTAGAGTGGAGCTTTTAAGTCAGCATTTTCTTGTTGTGACTTCTACACCTTGAACCGCTACATTTTTAGCGATCTTACACACAAAGAATGAGAAAAATACTGAGCTTGGACTATGGAAAAGCCGATTGCATCATTTGTGGCGAAAATTTAATTAAGACTGGATCCAGTGCCGCATATGCAAGGCTTGGGCCCATGAAAGGTTTGACCCTCTGTTATAGATGTGACGTTGTTTGTATTAAAAATAATACAATGATACTTGACATAACGAAGTGGTCTTATAATATTCAGACTGTCGGATATAGCATTCCTTGTTTTCAAATTGGAGCAACTGTGAGATTTATAAATGTTTAAAATGCTCTCCTGTCAGTACTTACTGTGGATAACATATTTGGTACAATTAAATACAGGACCGTAGTGGAGGGGGAACGAAGATGTACGCGTCCTCCCACTATTTTTCGGGGGGGGGGGGGGGACGCAGTCACCTTACTAATAATATTATTTATAATTTTTTTAAAATTCTTTACCTTTACCTTTCTTAATGTAATAATAATGTACATTAAATCAAATGTGCATATATATCCAAAATACATATACATACATTCAAATAATGTTTATGACTATTAACGGACCTCCAGTACATATGTGAAACCCAGAGAATTATGTAAAAGAATGGGTAAAAGCTCGTACGCATGCTGAGGACAATCAAAGCAAGTAGGCGAATCTACAGGTGCAGAATTCTAATCGGTTCTCCCGCATCTGGAAAAAATTTTAGGTGTGCGTTCCCCCACTTTTTTTTCGTTAGGAATACGGTCCTGATTAAATACATACAAAACACGTGTTAAAATATATTTTAATACTGCCTACCCATTTCCACAGTCATTACGGAACAAAAAGCTTAAGTGTCTGTTACCGGCTACCCTTCCCCTAATTCAAGGTTCCTTTTCTTTTATTTTGATTCAGGGAGACTTCAAAATATTTATGTGAAATCTCAGCATCGAATTTTTGGATGAAATGGTATACATTCTCTATCTACTATGTTTGTGGTAGAGAAGCTAAAAGGAGCATGCGTTTTTGGATAAGAAAAGTAAATCCGCATTCTAGTTATTTAATACTATACCTGGCTTACTTGGAGCTACCAGGTTCGATTTCTGCCCGGGAGTGGGCGTTTTTCGTTAAAGGATTAGTCCTTACACTCCTTAGAGTCTGTAAGTGTGGATGTGAGAGTTAATTTACGTGTGAAAATAAGTTAAAAACGATGAAAACCTACAGTAACCAGTTCAGAGTAAAAGCATAACCCCCAATATGACTATAGGAATTAGAGGGCTAGTTATAGAATAAACATTTTGAAAGCTGATATTAAGTTTATAATAACTATACCCGAAGTTGTGTGTGTGCGTGCGTGCGCGCGCGTGCGCGTGCATATTGCCCTTTCATTCATGGAAAATATATTTGAGGTAGGCATCAGTTAGAGAATGGCAACATATCTTAATTGATTTAAAAATTGGGTGAAGTGTTTCTTTTTTCTACGAAAATGCTGAATATTAGCCCTATCAACAGAACTGGTGTTGCCATTATAGGTTTCTGCAGTGTGCGAAAGGGGTAATTTGGTGTGATGGTATTATTTTAGCTTCGTGTTGTATCTTTGCAAAGATACTAAACTTAATATCAAGTTTGGTGTTTATTTGACATTGCGTTTTTGAGTGTTGAGCAGCAAATCCACGTTTCTATTTTGACAAAGCTAGGACTTGGCAAGTGAATTCTAGGGACTTTTCTAGTGAATTCCAGGAACATATCTAGTGAATTCTAGAGACATTTCTAGTGAATTCTAGGGACTTTTCTAGTGAATTCCAAGGACATATCTAGTGAATTCTAGGGACCTTTCTAATGAATTTTAGGGACTTTTCTAGTGAATTCCAGGAACATATTAGTGCATTCTAGTGAATTTTAGATACTTTTCTAGTGAATTCCAGGAACATATCTGGTGAATTCTAGGGACTTTTCTAGTGAATTTTAGATACTTTTCTAGTGAATTCCAGGAACTTCTAGTGAATTCTAGGGACATTTCTAGTGAATTCTAGGGACTTTTTCTAGTGAATTCCAGGAATATATCTAGTGATTTCTAGGGACTTTTATAGTGAATTTTAGATACTTTTCTAGTGAATTCCAGGAGCATATCTAGTGAATTCTAGGACATTTCTAGTGAATCCTAGGGACTTTTCTAGTGAATTCCAGGAACATATCTAATGAATTCTAGGTACATTTCTAATGAATTTTAGGGACTTTTCTAGTGAATTCCAAGGATATATCTAGTGAATTCTAGGGATTTACCTAGTGAATTCTAGGGACATTTGTAGTGAATTTTAGGGACTTTTCTAGTGAATTCCAGGATCATATCTAGTGAAACCTAGGGACTTTTCTGGTGAATTCTAGGCATTTTTCAAGTGATTTATAGGACTTTTTTTTAGCTAATTCTAGGGACTTTTCTAGGTGTTCACACTTAGAAATGGCGAGCGTACACATCTTTTTTTCTAAAAATGCTTATTTTAGATTTAAGAAACCTCAAATCGTGTATTTCTGGTGAAATCTCGGTATCATAATATTATTTTTTGACTGGAATACAATAATTTCTCTGTTGACTATATGTAAATAAAAAATCTTAGCTAGTCCACTGGGTGGGGGTGTTGTTTAATATCCTTTAACCTGGATAGATCAACTCGTATGCCAGGATCAGTGATGCTCAAATGAACCCGGGTTCCACAGGGCTTAAGGATATCCGACATTTATGTTCTTACAATAAGGCAAAACCTGGAAAAAGAAGGTTGTTCGGGTAACTCGCCCTATCCGAGATTCAAACTCGGGACCTCTTATTATGAGGCAGGCACGCTACCAGAGGCGAGTTACTGTTTCTTTGTAACTCCCAAACTCACATTATAAGCCAGTAGACGTTCCCCTGATCACCATGGAAACAAAAGTTATTTATTGCCGTTATTTCCTGTGCGTTAGAAACACAAGCAATTGCATCATATTTCACCCTACCCTGCTTTTAGCGTTATTTTCATTCCATAACATGTCAGCGTATGGTTCTCGCATTAGAGAACTTGTAGCTTACACACGCACGTGTACATGTGAGAGTGCTTCATTACAGGAAGAGAGTGTTACACTAATTAGAGTAAAGCTGACGTCGGCCAAGATCACGTCATTCCTTCTTCAAGTCGTCTCACCAATGTATGCTATTGGGTATTTCATAAACTGTTTCTGATACATTACACTCTAGTGTTTGATCTTCAACTATTGTATTGCTTCTAATAACTAGTTTCTATTATTTTTCTCTATTATAGAGTAACATTGTATTCCTACCAACACTTGGATAAGGAGATTTCATCGGAAATGCATGTTTTAAGACTTTCAATTCAAAGACGACAGGTTGCGCAGTGATTGAGTGATTACACTGCTCGGCTCTTACCAAGCCGGAGCGGGTTCGATCCTAGGCGCCCGCAAAGTGCAACAGAAAATTTGCAAAAGGCGTGATGGATGGAAAGTGCTGATTAGTTTCTCACCTTTGCTGACGCTCTAGTAGAAATCTTACAGATGCCTTGGAGTTCTGGAGCAATGAGTCCTACCTCTGGTCGCGGTCTCGGTGTAAAGGTATTTCATACTGCAATTGTTGAAAAGTAAACAACAATTCTTATCTTTGAAATATTGTGGGATTTATTCCACAAAACAATTAGTAAATTCTGCTACAATTTTAAATGTAGATGCTGTCCTTTCACAAACAGTTTTTGTTGCATCGATGAACTTTATAACTCTGTCATATGCCACAAGTGCAACACAAATACATGCACAACTAAACGTTTTCTGCACAATCGCAGAACGACACAAGAACATGTCTTACTATCACGACGGTCGTTTGTAGAGTGTCACCAAGCTATCTGCTTATTCTGGATTCCATGCACACGATGTATCTAGAACAACTAAATTACTTTTCTTTTATTGGTCCACGTCACCACACTACGTAATTGCATTATTGTAATTAACTTGTGTTGCATCATTCCGTGGCCTACCCATTTTCACATTTCCTGTTTTTTTTTTTTTAATTTACGTCCTTTTAACTTTTTTTAAAAGTCATATCGGACAATGAATGGAATGGATGAAATGATGCTCAAATGGGCCCAGGGTCCATGGAGCTAAGAGTTACCCGAAATTCGTATTTTTTAGGATAAGGGAAAACCCTGGGAAAAACCTTATCCAGGTAACTCACCCTGACCGAGGTTCAAACTTGGGACCTCTTGAACGTGGGCAGACATACTACCATCTACGCTAACGAGGCTGGCATTTCCTATTTTGTACAAATTACTTTTTCCAGAACAATTCAGAACAAATTATTAAATATTTGCAAAACATGAAATAACCTTCGCAAAAGTGAGATTTGTGGTGGACAACAAGGCGCTGAGGCGGGGTTTTCTCCGGGTTCTCAGGTTTCCCCCGCCATCTCATTCCTCCGGTGCTCCATCTATCATCAGTGTTATCGCCTGCTGTGCCGCATGTAGTAAAAGAGGGCATTAAACATTACTCATTTCATTTTCATTTTTCAAAGACGACTTTTCCGAAAAAATTGTGTATGTATGTGTCCGTTCATGAACAGATAGTCCGTTAAATACAAATTTAATATTTAAATTCACCATCTTCCAAGGATGCGATACAAAGATTTGCAAGACAATTTTGCCTCCGTAACTACTCTTTGCATAGTAAACTTTTTGAAATATTTTATTTTCTCTAAAACGGTTTTAACAATTTTTATTGAAATATCACATGTTTTAAGATATTTTTATGAGAAGTGAAATGTATATATGCCTTGAATTTTCTGGGAATAACCTGTAAAAGTTTCTTCATTCTGAATTACGTTAGTAATAGTTGGTAAAACATAAGAGATAATAGATTAAATCTTGCTGCGTAAAACATTTATTGAGATTTTGTTTTTCTTGAGCTAACTTGTTATTGATTCAAATATTCATATACTTGTACTTTGCCAAATAGAAAGTCATTCGATTTTTGTCTTGGCCATGCAAACAAAACTGGAAAATTAATTGTTCTTTCACACTAGCCGTGTGTAGGACGCACTATGAAAGGGAAAATTCAATGCCATAGTCGGGATTTGAACCACGAATCTTCTGGTCTCCGTCCAGCCGCTCTAAACCATTGAGCTAGTATGGCCAACGTGCCGATATGACATTAAATTCTCCAACTAACTCGTGTTTTTAATTTCCATTAATTGCACCTAATAGTGGCCCGAGCTATAAAGCCCGGGCCTTAAAGTACTTACAGCATAGTAAGTCGCTATTAAGGTAGTTGTCTCATGTGTTTATGAGAACTCCTAAGTGGTTTACCGGGAAAAACACGAGTCAGTTGGAGAATTTAATGTCATGTTGGCACGTTGGTTAGTAGCTCAATGATTTAGAGTGGCTGGACGGAGACCAGAAGATCCGTGGTTCAAATCCCTGCTATGACATTAAATTTTTCAGTCTGGCTCTACCCCTTCTTAAGCCTACTGTTTCCCCTATTCGCATTGTGTCTACAAAGAAATGTGATAAAGGCATTTCTAGAAATTTCTATCTCGATCAACATAAAGTAGATAGAAGAATAAGCATTTATCAGAACAATTACTACAAGAATGATTGTAGGAAACCATGTGAGTACAATTTTTCTTTATATTCCACATTAATCCTGATAAACGTTTGGAGAACTAGTTGTGCGTTTAGTTGTGGGTACTACAGCGATAATAGAGGAAGCTGAAGCGGTAGTGGGACCCAAAATGCTGGCTTTCAAATGGCATAGGGAGATACAGTTGAGTGGCAAAGCTAGTGTGATGTGTAATAAATTATATTCTGGAAATGGCTGTTGTCATAAAATATTATTTGTAATTATATTTTAAAGAAATAATGTTTTACCTTCTACTTCCTTCTGGAGTAAATTTTTCTTTCTCTCTTGATAGTTCAGCCATTTTTGAGAAAATAGAAACATAACTAAACATTTTTGTAGATGATTATTTGGGGTCAGACGATTTTTTAAAAGAATCTTGTCACATCTTTGGAAGATACTGAGTTAATTCCTAAGTTTGTTTGTTACCCGACATCTGAGTTGAGAATTTTTTTTAATTAGGTCCTCCTAGTTATATCGGATGATGAATAAAATGGACCATAGGTCCATAGAGCTTAGAGTTACCCGACCCTCATATTTCAGGATAAGGGGAACCCCCGGAAAAAACCTTATCCAGATAACTCACCCTGACTGAGATTCGAACTCGGAACCTCTTAAGGCTACATTTACGTTACCGAAGTGAGCCAGCTGAGATATGCTTCTATTTCTGACGAAATGTCTGTATTAATTTTTGGGTGAAATGTGGGTGGTTGGTTCCCAACACTTCCCACATGGCAACCTTGGCTTTCGGTGTAACCTCGTTCCACCACGTGGTGACCGGACCCATTTGTCAGGTGGAGGCACCCAAAGGGCGGTGTCCATTACCTCCTATGATTGGGTGATAGTGAAGATGGGGGTGAGGCGAGAGTACCTACAGCTTATACCGTGGACTCTGAACCAAGTTGGGCATAGGGGACACTTCACATGTGCTAGACAGAGGTGAAGGCGTGGATAGGGCTGACTTAAATAGCCAACTCCAGAGCCGGGAATCGAACTCGGGACTCTTAGCATGGGAACAGCGAACGAAACCACTGCGCTACCCCGGCAGTGAAATGTAATATTATAGAAACGTGGTAAAGAAAATGACAATTGGAGTTACACAGGCGAGTATATTAACACTCTGGTATGTCTGGAGGCAAGAGTAGTTCAGCTCTGTGTGCTTAAATTGTACAAAATACGGGTATTCATTATTTTTGCTTAAATCATGAAAGACTGCTATTTCTGTGTAACGAATCACCTATCTTTGACCTACTGTAATGTCACCCGAACGTCGGAACCTCCTATAGAACTGGCCGGCAATAGGGTCAGACGGGATGCATTGTGCCCACGCCTACCCATTTGTCTCGTGTCACTAACTGAAGCGATGATTAGGAGAGGGATCGCGGGCCACTGTGCCGTCTCTTTCCCCTCTCCCTGAGTTCTGGAACATACAGGATATTTCATCTAATCCGGAACCTTCTAGATTGGCCAGTTGGTCCTATATAAGCAACGCGTCGGGCTGGAGGAAAGTCAGTTCTTGGCGAGCAGCGTGAGGAGCGCCCAGTGAGAGAACGGACAGTGTACGTGCATTGGAGGAGTGTACGTAACTGCGTGCAGTGGACCTGTGACAGACGAACTGGTGAATTGTAATTGTGTGCATTACGTAATTCTGTGTAATCGGCAAGTGTTCCGATTGTAATTCGGTGGAAATAAAGAACATTTTGAGTTTGTGCAATTGGACTTTTAATTTCATGAACCCACAAAGTCACAGTAATATATTTCACTATCAAATGCGGATATTTGCAGATATAGTTTGGCACGTTTCAGCGAGTCTAGCACTAGTGGCAATATCATATACCTACCTATTCTCCATTTTAGGGGAATGTACCAGATAAATTTGCACATGCGTGCAGTCTAGCATTAGGGGTAGGAAACAGAAGAGGATATCGGTATTGCATCCAAGGCTAGGTCTGGTGGATCCCTGAAAAAGGACTGAGGCGGGAGAGTACGAAGAGCGGTAGTCGCAGAACAGTGGAGTCCCTAACGTTTCGAAATTGAACATTCGCGGCCTCCGCTTCGGTACCCGTTATCACATGTTACCTACATGCCAGGGAAGAAACAGTGCTCCCTCAAAATACATTCCCCGCACCACTGTCAATCACAACTAACTTTGTTATCCTGCGAGATGAAATCAGACGAAATGAGGGACAGTAAAGGCTGTGGTAAAGGCGTTTGTCTCCGATGGACACTCGCCCCCCCCCCCCAAAAAAAGAAACAAAGTCAGTGTCTGTGCAGCAGGAATTGAACTTAACCCATTCCGCTGGTTATGCTGTAGTGTTTATTATAAGCCGCTGACAGTTTATTTTGTGCAGAGCAGCACCGGAGTAACATCTGATGCGAACATTCACACGACTTTCAGTGTTTGTTAAATAGTACAATATATCATGTGTGATTTTGTACCCATTTACGTTTCTCAACATATCTTTTGTCTAGCAAATAATTTCAGATTAAGCAATAAGCGCTTAATATTTTAGTTAATTGATGGAAATTAATCATTTCTTAACACTAGCCGTATATAGCTATGGCCGTCATGACATTAAATTCTCCATTTGACTCGTATATTACCCGGGTAGACCACTAGGGGCTCTCACATCCGAGATACACCGTTTGTGGCGACTTACTATCGTAAGTACTTGAGTCCTAGGCTTCATCATTTAACTCTTATTTTTTTAGTTAATTGATGGAAATTAATCATTTCTTCACACTAGCTGTATATAGGCTAAGGTTTTTGATAGATAGAGTCAACATGAAAAATTCAATGCTATGGGCGGGATTTGAACCACGGATTTCCTGGTTTCCGTCCAGTCGCTCTAACCCATTGAGCTACCATGGCCAACTTACCAACAAGTTAACATGAAAAATTCAATGCCATGGCCGGGATTTGTTGGCAAGTTGGCCATGGTAGCTCAATGGTTTAGAGCGACTGGACGGAAACCAGGAAATCCGTGGTTCAGATCCCGACCATGGCATTGAATTTTTCATGTTGACTCTATCAATAAGCGCTTAGCTACAAGAATTGCATTCAAATGTGTAGTCATGGTAACAAGTTCTTGGAATGGAAAGAAAGAAGAAGAAGAACAAGGAATCGCAAACATTCAAGCATATCCGTAGATACTCAATGAGAGTGATGAGAGGGGGGGGGTGCTGTGTAACACAGCTTGTGTGCTTTAATATCTACAGTTTCCTGCAGTAAGTTTTGATTTTCCAATTATATAAAATTCAATCGGTAGGAAGAGGATTTTGCAGGTTATTTACAGGAATTTCAAATACAGAAATTTGAACCATATGCTAGTTTAATCATAATCGTTAACTATTTTGAGAAAATAAAATTAATGACAAATTTCCATGTAAAGGTACAGTTTGAAAATCTTTATTGTTTGCTATGTATCAACTTTCTATATATAACTTCTATATATAACTTTCTATATATAATGCTGTTGACAAACGCATAGACGGTGATTCTAAAACTGCAGTGTATCTCAAGCTCTGTATCCAGTGAAATATGTCTATATCTAATTTTGTGAATAAATAGTATAGCAAAAAACTATTTACTACCCGAAATAAATTATAGACTGTGCTTTGTAACACGTAATTGGCTCACATTTATTATTTTTTGTTCTGTTTTTATAGTCTCCTGTTGCTAGACAGGCATATTAATGGAATGTTATAGAATTTACTAGGATGCAGATGAACTTTCTCGAAGAATAGCCAGTCAAAACCTCTTCCACTTTCTCAATACTCCCGGGCTCAAAGCCTTCATCGATGGCTTGCTCGACTGTAACACGCGTGTTCGGCCACAATATATAATCATTCTTCATTCTCGATTCGGCTTTTATTTTGAAATGAAAGCACGAGCCGCCTCTGGAGAGAAGCAGACTCGTGTCATAATTTCTATATCCAATCTTGAGCACGGGATCTAATAGTAACCTTAAACAAAGCTTCAGAGTTCGTGCTCGACAGCAATTGTTTTGGGAGTGAGTTGGACAGGGGACAAATAGAGGCAGCTGGTCCCTTAGAGTGGAGGTCTGCACTCGTCGTCACATCTGGCTTTTCGACTTTTGTTGGATTAAACCATCGCATACTTAGCTTAATTTGTTTCTTTTATTTGTTGCTGCCAATCAGAACATTTCATTTAATTACCTACTACTTCCTCTACTGCTTCGTAAGCAGAAGTTGTATTACATTCCATGATTTCACTGCAAAAATATGTAATGAAACTCTCTGAATAAGTAAAAATTATGTTACAAAAGGTTTGCATGCGAGTGGTCTATTATTATTATTATTATTATTATTATTATTATTATTATTATTATTATTATTATTATTATTATTATTATTATTATTATTATTATTATTATTATTATTATTATTATTATTATTATTATTATTATTGACGTTATCATTATCATTATTATTATCATCGTCATCATCATTGTGACTTGTGGGTTCGTAGAATTAAAAGTCCAAGTTGCAGAAATTCAAAATGTTCTTTATTTCCGTAGAAATACACTTTGGTCAACCCTTACAACAGCAGAATCACATAACATAGATTAGATTAGATTGATTTGCGTTCAGTAGGTTCACTTGTGGCCAGAAAAGGCTGTGAACATTGAACATGTCCAGAGGTATAAAGTTTAATAGCATATATATGCACAAAAGTTAACATAAGACACATATTATAGTATACAGGCAATATGAACAACAATATGAAAAACAAAGCAGGGATAATTATATATGATACAAAATGAAACACTTTTTAAACCAGTTTTCACTTGGCTTATGCCAGTACGTCTCAACCTTTTTGCAATGGATACCATTCATTCTTATTTATTAAATACATATACATTAAAATAAACTTTCAACTTGCATCAAATATTTATTAGTAATGATTTGTCATTGGAATAGTTAGATACTACTTATAGAGCTACAGAAGCATTATCAGGGTAATTTGTCATTCAGATAATCTTGTACAGAATAAAAAGATTTTGAGCAAAGGTACTCTCTAACAGCTTTTTTAAAAGCACCGAAATTATCAATTTTTTTTCTTTAAGAACATTAGGAAGTGCGCCAAATATTTTGATAGTTTCATAATGCACACCTTTCTGGAAGCAAGAAAGTTTAGCACTGGGATAATGGATATTATACTTTTGTCTAGTGTTTATTCTATGAATTACATTATTTGTTGCAAATAAGGCACGATTGCATACGAAGAATTTTAGGATCGAGAATATATACATGCAAGGAAGCGTTAATATCTTCAATCTTGTAGAAAGATCTTTACAGGAGCATCTGTTGTGGGTGTTAGTTCTTATAACCCTCTTCTGCATAAGAAAAATTTTTTACTTTCTACTGAGTTGCCCCAAAATAATATTCCGTATTCCATGATAGAGTTAAAGTATGCATAATACACTAATTTAAGTGTGTCAATAGTACTCACATTAACCAGCTCTGATAACAGGCAGAGCTGAGTTTAGCTAAGATATAATTTATGTGAGCTTTCCAATCTAAACATCTGTCCACTTGAAGGCCCAGAAATTTTATGCTGTCAATTTCTTCTAATAACATATTATTAATCCCGATTTCTATTTGAGTATGTGATGTACGACAGGTTATAAATTTGACCACTTTTGTTTTGTCTAGATTCACAGATAATTTGTTCACTTTAAACCAGCATGACATACAGTTCAAAACCTAATTCATTTTAATTATACTCTCATTTAAATTTGTACTGGTCACCAGGACACTAGTGTCATCAGCGAAAAGAACTGTACTTGCAATGTCTTTTATATATAACACCAATACACCAATACAATTCTCAAAGTCGTTAACCAAAACAAAAGAGTTCACTTTCAGAACACCGTTGTACGCGGACGATCCTCAACTTCCAATTCGACTCTGTTTACAACTCTTGTTACGCTTGTCCCAGTAAACTAGCCACGGCTTCTTTATATACGGCCATTCATGTTTCTGGAACGAACAAGAGGGCACTAGAATCTTCTAGTTATCTAACTTTATCTGCTTCGGCAAGCCTTTTATCTCCGCGCTATCTTTATCTGTCTCGGCAAGCTCTTTATCTCCGCGCGGCACTATCTGTTTGTGTGCGTACGCCGCCAATCGCGACATTATTATTATTATTATTATTATTATTATTATTATTATTATTATTATTATTATTATTATTATTATTATTATTATTATTATTATTATTATTATTATTATTATTATTATTATTATTATTATTATTATTATTATTATTATTATTATTATTATTATTATTATTATTATTATTATTATTATTATTATTATTATTATTATTATTATTATTATTATTATTATTAATCATCCTCATCATTGCCCGCCTCGGTAGCGTGGTAACGTGTCTGCCTCACGTTCAAGAGGTCCCGAGTTCGAATCTCGGTCAGGTTGAGTTACCTGGATAAGGTTTTTTCCGGGGTTTTCCCTTATCCTGAAAGACGAATGTCGAGTAACTCTAAGCTTGATGGACCTTGGGCTCACTTGAACATCATTTCACCATTCCATTTATCATATCAGATGACTTAACTTTGGAGGATGTAAATTAAAAAAAAATAATCATTAACAGCAGCGTCTTGTATTAGAATGAAACACTACATATTTGTGTTATATATTTTTTTAACAAATCAGACGTTTTCTAGTACATCCTTACTATTTGAAAATGACAACTAACTTACATATTTATAGAAGTCTGCTGCATTACTTTCTCATTGCCAATAAAAGCTTTATACACACACACACACACACACACACACACACACACACACACACACACACACACACACACACCACCAGCAACAACAACAACAACAACAACAACAAATGATAGCATAGACAGCTATAACAGAATCCCTAAAAGTGTCATCAGGAAGAAAATACGAGAGGAGACACTCAAAAATGGAAAAGAGAATGGCAAAACACGTCAAAAGGACAAGAGACAAAACAATGTTTTCCCACAGTAGCAAAACGACTAGAACGAAGAATTAACGTAACAACAAATCTCACTGTTATCTTAACAGGACATGTAAGACTAAAAGCCTATTACAAGAAATTTCATATAATCGATGCTACATACACCTGCAGCGACAGACATCCTGAATGATCACATCAAATGGAAGGACCGAAGGTAGAAAACTAAGGATGCAAGTAGTGAGTAAGAAAGGAGGGAAGTGGCTAGTACATAATCCAGCACTTGTGGGACTTCAATGAATATATCAACACAATCTAGGAAGTGCAGAATAAGTAAAACATACGTGTAAATAAGTGAATTCTAAGAACTTCAGTGATTATGAAACTCAATCAATCTGAATAACACATAAAAATTTTAAGACCAGTTAATATGAACAATCAATTTGGAAACAAAGCAAACCATAGCATGTAGTATTACTAATGTAATGGAACATGTGGATGAATAAAGGATTATTTTAAAAAACTACACACACGCACGCACGCGCGCGCACACACACACACACACACACACACACACACACACACACACACACACACACACACACACACACACACTCACGCTCTCTCTCACACATACGTACAAATTAGTCTTAGATTAGCAAAAGATGTTTACTCTCTCCATGGATCCTGCCTTTCTGCCTCTAATATTGCTGCTCGTTTTGGCTTCTTTATTTTCGCAATATTAAAATTAGGAAACTGAAATATTTTTGTCCAATTTCTTTACATTTGGTCATTTTCTGGGTCTTTTCTGGAATCTGATAATAATCACGTCTTTTTTCCCCGTTTCCATTTTCACCTTCAATTCAACGAGCCATATTCCTTTCTCTAATTCTTTAGAAGCTTATATTATTTTCTTATTTTTTTATTGTAATTTACGTCCTCCAACATTAAGTCATATCGGACGATGAATGAAATGGATGAAATGATGCTCAAATGAGCCCGGCGTCCATAGAGCTTAAAGTTACCCGACATTCGTCTTTAAGGATAAGGGAAAACCCCGGGACAAACTTTATCCAGGTAACTCCCCCCTAGCCGAGATTCGAACTCGGGACCTCTTGAACGTGAGGCAGACACGCTGCCATCTATGCTGCCGAGGCGGGCATTTTCTTCTTTGATTCTAGCTAAAATAGCTACTTCGTCTGCATATTTGACTCAGCGTTTTAACGATTTGTACATCAAAGAGGAGGCACAAAAGTTAAAATTGTGTGTTCAACCGTGCACTGATGTTTCATTCCGCTCCTCTAAATACATATCAGGGAATTTTGGACGTTGGAGTAAATGTAAGAAGTCAGTTTTAAGGAACCTTCTAGATTACTGAATAACAAAATTACAAAGAATACGGGAGTGACTAGATGAAGTTAATTAAATAGGGCTGAAGGTTGTTAAGAACAGTTATTGTATTATGTTTCGGCCAACTATTTTCACCCATAGGCTTTGCACGTCAACTTTTGGCAAAAGAATCGCAACACACATTGTACAAGGAAAGTTGACAGTTTAAGTAAGGTTTATTCTGGTACTGCAGAATTACACCTGTCTCTCACGTGGTATATTTAGTTGCTGTGTGTCTGGTTAGTCACCGTTCAAGAACCTGGCTTTCCAGGAAGCCCTTCTTGAAATATTGACGATAGGCAACCCTGAGTTCAAACGCGTTATGTTGAAATTGCCCCGACCAGGAATGTTAACGTGCATCGTTTCTTTCAACGCGAGTTGTCTACAAGTAAACGCCGGTGCTTGCATTCCCAGTTATAAATTCTGCAAAACAAGTTGCCGTTAATTTCATCCTTTGCGCCAGGAGGCAGCAAGCTTCTACGAACTGAACTTGTGCAGTGAGCTAATTTTGGATGTAACTACATCTCGTGACCTAGGGTCACATGTTTTTGTCTTTATGTTCAAGCAACAATACAAGGAGCAGCAAGAGACTGGTGATATTCACAATCTCTGATTAATGAATGTGGCGAATGTAAATTACTGAGATATTTTCAACCCTAGTAGCTGCTGCATTTTAGTAATGACTTCGGAATTTCATCTACTTAGTGGCAGCTTTTGTTTTAGAAGTGGAAGAATAAGTATGAACTCTTGTACGGACACGGTGATGTAGCCATAGAACTGAGGAGGACGATGACGACTGGATATGTGGGTTTTATGGACATTCTTGCAGCTTCAGTCTACCATTTCTCAGTTATCTTACACTGTGTGTACCTGTTTTGTCGACTCGTGGGGGTGGACTTTCTCCGTATTCAAAAATTAACTATTTAAGCTGGAAGAAACTTATTTGATGTTCTAACAGCAGTTTACTGCCTTTTAAAGGGGAATCAGCCACATGTTTCTACTATTACATCTGATTCGTACTTCGAACCTCGCACATCACAACGAACAGGATAATTTACGTCTTTAGATAGTTTCTAAATGACAGAGCCTCTATTATTCAGCTTCTTCTCTATATCCGAAGCTCATCTGTTTCCTCAGCACCATGCGGTTTTAGCTGTTCATCTGATCCATTGCATACGCTAAAGATCTGTGCCTTAGGTAACATCTGGTAACATCTGTTTCTATTCCTAGTTTGTGTTCTAGGATTTATTTCACACATTACTCTATTTTTGCTGAGGTTATCACATTTATGTAGCACAACGGAGACAGGCTTACTCCGCTTCATTGTGCGTTGAAGCGGAATGAATGTGTGGCGCAAAGTTCCACGTTCACGCTACAGTTTGATACAATAATAAGGGTAGCTCAGGGTAAAGCAATGAGGTTTATCTCAGGGTATGCGTGGATATGTATGAGAAGGATGGTTTTAATGACACTGGAATGCCCGTTTCAAACTGGTTTAATGACTGCTTCTTTTATCATTAGATTAAACTCGAAGTTGCCGACCAAGGGTTACCAGTATCACTGTTTAGAGTTACTATTTGTGAAATGCTTATTACTCGATAAAACTTAATTCGTTCTTCACGCACATATGAACTGACAAATATCTTCTCTCATCGCTTCTGGTCTGCCCTCGACCGGCCGCGCCGTGGCTCAGTGGTTAGACCGCTTGGCTCTCACCAAGGCGGCCCGGGTTCGATCCCAAGCGACCGCAAAGTGAGATTCGTGGTGGACAACACGGCGCTGTGGCGTATTTTCTCCGGGATCTTCGGTTTCCCCCGCCATCTCATTCCACCGGTGCTCCATGTTCATCTCGTATATCATCAGTGTCATCGCCTGCGGTGCCGTATGTATTAAAAGCGGGCGTTAAACACTACACATTTCATTTCATTTCTGCTCTCGACCAAGACAGAAGAAGAGGACTGCCCTAATCGGCTGCAAGCCACCAACTAGGTGTCCACACTGCGCGTGGGTGTGTGTGGCTTTCACTTTCTCGAAGCCTTTTATTCAATCAAAGATTCCCTTTGTGACTATTTTGTCATGCTATTATGAAGGGTTCGAAGAATACCCTATTCAAATAAAGTCAAGTGCTACACTTTAGAACTCTGCTAAGGACACTGTTTCTTACGTTTCTTTTGTTAAAACAACTATTCACCCCAACTGCTATTCGACTCAACTGCCCCTGCACGTGTTGTAACAAAGAACCAACATTCCTTTGAAATCCATCATGATTCTTTACTTACTGCAATCCCTTAATTTCGGTATCAGCGTCAAGAACAGTCTTCGTCAATCTAGAATTGAAGTTTTGACACAAGTTATCACCTTGGGCCTACTCTCTGGCATACTGTTCTTACAATAAACGCATTAGAAACAAAGAAGGGTTTTAGTAATTTCCGAAAGAAAAAGTAACTTGGTCATCACAGAAAATTAACTACCCCTATCATGGTCCAGAAAAACTTGTGCTTACCCTACATTTTTGTATTTGGCGTCCTGCAAAAATTACTAAAAGAACGCTTGAATGTCCTACATGCTGAAGGGTGAAATGTTCTCTTATTAAAGGTTCAGTGTTACAAAAATTCAAGGTACTGCAGTTTATAATGAAGGATTATATTCAAAAGCGTTAAGTTACACGACGTGTACCTATCGAACATCTATTCTGAAGTCAGTTGTATTTGATAATTGCGCTAAGTAAAGCCTGCCGATTCGAAACCTTAGAGATGTTGAATTGATACTACATAAACCCAAATAATTGCTCTCTGGCAGAGGGCCAGATCGAGCGGGAGCAACTCATCGTGAACCACAATTATATTAATGGTAGAGGAAGGGTATGTTGAAGCTAAACCTTAGACATAGATCCTTGTTTGATACAGGAACATTTTCGTTTAGTTGTAACGAAGTAGGTTAAGCTGAGGAAATCATCATACAAAGAGCATAGCTGGCGGTGTGGATGAGATCGTGCTTGCAAATACTCTTTGAGCTAGTAAAACATCAGTTATTTCGTGTTTTATCAACAACTTTTCAACAAGACTTTGGTTGCCTACTTTCACAGTTTGAAGGATGGAGTACTTAATTGCAATATCGGATGATCATTAGATCGACTCTTAATTACTGCCTTCATATTTTGTACTGATTCATTTTAATGTATCTGAAATTAGATGCGGCTGCACATTCCCTTCTTCAGGGGACAGTATTTTGGACATTCAGTCAAATGTTTCTTAGTTCTGTGAGTATTTCTGTTACCCCACTGTAACGTTAATATTCACGAAAGCTTTGCAGCTCTGCGCATTTCTATAGAATTCATTCAGAGCTTTACTTTCTCGCTATTGAGCATGCTGTAATGACGCGGCTTATTGAATCTAGTGAAGTTGCAATCTGCATGCAAATCCGCACGAGGTGTGGGACAAGTAGGGAAATGAACTAGCGAATCAGCATTGTCGCTCAGTTATCACTTGCTGTATGTTTGAAAATTCAGTACTTCCCACCAAGATAAGATCATTTGCTGATGGACAACTTTTTAAAACGATGTAATGGACAAATCTCCGGAAAATCTTCAATTTCACTTCACTGTTGTTATGCCAGAATGACTAAAAGGTAAACGTCATCGACATTGCTAACAAAAAATGGTATGTATTGTGGTCTTTAAATTGCCTTTGATTAATGACAGTTGATTAGCTATGTTGGAAAGAGTCGCGCGTATTCTTATATCTGCTTAGAACATAATCTGAGACCTTGGTTTTCCTAGTAGTGCACTAAGGCCCGGTTGCATAAAATCGCTAACTGCAGTTCATTTATAATCGAAGATCAAAACTGAACTAAGTTTGCGAACCCGCGTGGGTTGTAAAATGCTGATCTTAGATCAGATGAACGCCGTTTAGTACTGATCCGAGATCACAAAAACAAATGCGGCAATATCGCCAAGTATGTTGCAACTTTGGTGTTGTATGGAAAGGATTCGAGAATTATCGGAATTACTTGACAGTTTAATTCAAGTGCACAGAGTAGTCAATCTAGACATAACAAAAACTAAATAAATCTTTCGCTTTATGCTTATTTGTCCTAGAAATAATGTTCTTTTAAATAAATAGTATAAGAATTTACTCCATATTGAAAAAGTATTTATCAAAAGGTAATTATTTGGCTTACTGTATCTCCAATGTACATCTTTTTCTTTTTCGTCTGTTTACAATACTGTGAGTTGGCAAATATAAACAAAAAATGGAAGTTCAAGCAAAAGAGAAGATGCGTTCCACTAACTTTAAATCTAGCATAACCCTTCTTATTTCATCCCTTACCATAGGCATCCTGGTGAAATGAGATCTTAAAGCTGCAATCTCCCTTTTAACTTTATGTATTGTTCTAAACGTAGTCCCTTTATTTATATTGAATATATTCCTAATCACCATCTGGAAGATTTCAGTTGCATAGAAGCGTAATGCGAGATGGATCATAAATATTGCATTAAGTACGTATTTCCTCAGGGTTTGTGTTCTTAATTGTGCATGTAGCCTATGCTCCAGTTCTTCGTTTACATTGCTTTGATAGTCGAAATGTCATTTTGAATTTTCTGTCATTTAGTTCTGAGATGAGATTTCCTCTTTGTTGGAAGAGGAGACCTTTCAAATTGAAAATTCTAATCATCAGAGATAGAGTAATCTGAATTCTGAAAATAATGTATATCTATAGGTTATGAACACAAACAATGTATCTTTAACATACATTCGTGAAATAAAGAGGCTAATTATTTATACAAGTAACCACAAAAAATGCTTTATTTACTATTTATTTAAAGCTGCACTATTCATTTCTTCTCAGAAACTATTGTGCAAATTCTGCAGTTCTGCTGATCTAAGTTTAATCACGTTAACTGGAGAAAATTCATCAGTTAGATTTGATCTTAGATCAACAGGCCATGCACTTAGATCAATGTTTATACAACTAAAATTCTAAGTTCAGAAGATCATTTTCATGTGCTTGAACTTAGATTATCTTTTATGCAACCGGGCCTAAGAGATATTTCTAGCAATCCATTTGCAGTGTACTTCCATTACCAGAATTATTCCGTATTATGCTGGACATTTTAAGAAGTGTATTTATAATTGTAGTTTTGTTTTATATGATTCAGAGGTGTTCTGCATTGTTTGTGTAATTTACAATTGCGCCAGTTTATAAATTTGTGTATCCATTTAAAAAATATGAATTTTTTTGAGCACTATATGCTCATGTGGGTGTTCATAGCTTTACATTCTAAATTTTCTGGGCTCTTTTGCGTAATCTAAAGATTACGATAGTTTCACCTGTACTTTTGCTCCTGTTTGCGGGGAAATGTTCAGAGATGTGAGCTTCATTATGCTTATTTCTACAGAGAGGCAACATATTGTGACTTTGTGGGTTCGTGAAATGATAAAACGAGGTTACGAAACACAAAAACTACACTTTATTTTCCTAGCAAATACATTCGTCGCCATTACAGTTTGCTAGCTAACCTTAAACTGTTTATTTTACCTAACAACTACGCTCAACTGTCTCACTTCCGGTAACGATCGGCCATTATTTTTCATCGGCTTCGCGAGCCTACCACCAGGGTGACACTGCTCCCTCCTCAAGGCTGGTCGTCCCGAACAGCGCCTTCGTAGCGGGCCAGACGATCCAGGTGTACCACCAACATCTTTCCTCGGGGCACCTTCTGGTTGACGGAGTATAACCTCTTCTCCGTTGAGCCTCAGGACCTTCCTGCCGACGTCGACCGTCGCCTCGTGGCTCCTGAGGGCATCCAGTCCCAGAATCACCTCCTCAGCCACCTTCGCGACGAACACACACAGACGCACGGCACTCCGTCCCAAGTTCAGCTCCAGCAGGTCCTCCTTCTGCACAGGCATGGTGTCGCCCGATGCCGTCACATGCTCGTATGGTCGGCTCGGTTTCCTCGTCGGCAAACCCTTCGCCACGTCAGGTCTGATGACGGTCACGGCCGCCCCGGTGTCCACCAGCACGCGGCACGGCTTTCCTCTTACCCAGCCGTCCGCGATGAGGTTGTCATCCATCCGCCGGCTGACGGCGCGGATTGTCACTCGAGGGGATGGTGGTAATGGCGCCGACGTACCCCTCTCCACGCTGGGCCTTACTCGTTTTCCGGCTGCTCTTCCTGGTGTGGGCAGTCTCTCCGCAGGTGTCCGGGCTGTCCACACCCCCAACACAGGCCACTAGGTGTTCGCCGGCGTCCCACAGCTGGTCTTCTGTCTCCGGCGTAGCGGACACTCCTCGTTCTCGAGGTCGGGATGGATGCTACCTTGGCCGCCTCCATCCTTAATGCCGCTGTCAGCGCCTCGTGGATGGTTTTATAATCGCCGAGCATTAGGCGCTGACGAATCTCCGTGTCCCGTTCCCCGTCGACAAAATTGTGGGCGGCTTCCCGGGATACGAACTCCAGTAGCAGGTCAACCAAGGCCTTGCTAGCCAGCTGCTCGATCGCTATGGCGAACTCCTGCAGCGTCTCCCCCGGCTGCTGCGACCTTGCCTTTAGCTGGCTGCGGTATGCTGCGGCTAAGCGGTGGTTCCCGAAGCGATTCTCCAGGACCTCCCAGATGTCCTTGGGCGCCGCCGTCGTCTGCACCGCGTTTAGGATTTCCGCGGCCCGTCCCTGGAGGCTGGCTATTAACTGTGTGGCCTCCTCCGGTGACCATCTGTTGTGCTTGGCCACTGTGTCGAACTGGCGGCGGAAGACCTCGAATGTTGACGCGCCGTCATATTTCGGAGGTTTGACGCGCGCCGATGTTGTGTCGCGTCCCGGTGCGTCAGCCTTCAAATCCTTCAGTCTTCTGCCGACGACGTCCTCCACCATGGCGTTCAGGGACTTGACGCTGCTGTCGGCCTTTCCCTCCAGGTTGTTTACGCCGTTCGCGAGGTCTTCGACGTCTTCAACCATGGCGTTCAGGGACTTGGCGTTATTGTCGGCCTTTTCCTCTAGGTCACTGAAGTGGTTCGCCAGGTCCTCGACGCGCTCGTCCACTTGGCCCATCCGCTTGCCCAGCTCCGTCACGTCATCCCTCACGCCGGCCAACTGTTCCTCAAATTTGGCGGCGAGGACCTCGTTCGCCTCCTTCATTTCCGTGGCCAGACTGTCGTTCGCTGCCTTCATTTCTGTGGTCAATTCGGTCTTTATTTCTTTCAACTCTGCGGCCAGGTTGTTATTTGCCGCTTCTGTTTTTGTTGTTAACTCGTTCATCTTCGCGGCCAAGTTGTTATTTGCCGCTTCCGACTTCGCTGTTAATTCGTTCATCTTCTGCAAAAGCATTTCCAATGCCGATTCCATGGCCATAATGTTCGGTGATGTAGTTATCCCGCTTCCTGACACCAGTTGTGACTTTGTGGGTTCGTGAAATGATAAAACGAGGTTACGAAACACAAAAACTACACTTTATTTTCCTAGCAAATACATTCGTCGCCATTACAGTTTGCTAGCTAACCTTAAACTGTTTATTTTACCTAACAACTACGCTCAACTGTCTCACTTCCGGTAACGATCGGCCATTATTTTTCATCGGCTTCGCGAGCCTACCACCAGGGTGACAATATAGTTATAAGCACATAAACACTTCAATATAGAGATGGATTTAGACTGAATCTAACTTCTATTCTTATGCTTCACCAACTTCGCAAAACTCACGCAGGCAAAAAAAGTGTGTTTCCTTTGACTCCGCCCACTGGGTCAACGAGAAGACATACTGGCTCGCATTAGTTGGGAGAGAAGAGACTTGATGGTATCTCCGAAGATGTCCCCTGAACACAGGGACGAAACGTCAAGTAAAAGTGTGTCTGTCTCACGTTCAAGAGGTCCCTAGTTTGAATTAGGGGTTTTCCTTATGAAAGATGAATGTCGGGTAACTCTAAGCTCTATGAACTCTGTCCCCATTTGAGTATTGTGTCACACTTTTCATTTACTGTCGATATGATATAACGTTGGAGGACGATAGTTAAAAGAATAGAACATGACAAAACAGCCGAAAAATTTAGATGATATGCATAATTTGATGGCATATATTTATGTTGAGTGCCACCAGAATTTCTTTTATAAGGTTTAGTATGACTTCCCAAGCAGGTGTTTTAATATTAAGCAGATTCGACTAAGGTAAAACATTTCGATACACTCTGTGCAATTAAAATGTTAGTGTCCTCATTCAGTCATTTAACAGCTTCATTCACTTTAGGTCAAGTTGTTTACACTTCCTCCTGGAATAGGTATGACCAACATTAAGTAATGATTGCTTTTAATCGTTCTCATATGTCCATCGTATCTACATGTTCTCACCAACTGTGTAATGGCGTGTTGTTTCCATTAAATTGAAAATATTCAATTCCCTCCGTGCGTTTTCATTTTCTTTTTATCTAATAAGGCTTAGCTGGGCTTATGATCCTTAAAAATATCATTTTGAACTTATGTTTTGTTTTTCCTCTCAAAGTTTTCTTATTACCAATAATTTAGCGCGGACTGCCAGTGGTTTATACAACTAAATATAAAAGATTAGAGTAAATGTTTAAAATTGTTGGCAGTCGCCTCTCGCCTCTCCTGCAGCCCGATTATTCAATAAACGTATGAAACTAATTAAATGTGGAATTATTACACAGGGGAACCTCTTTGCACTAAGGCATGACTGGACCCGTTTATTATTATTAGCCGAGAGGAACTCCCCTCTTACTTTGAAAGTAGGATGGGGATGGAACGAATAGACCTACAGCTTTCATTGTAGGCTCCGAATGCATGGATAATAATTATGCAAAGTGTGTTTTATGCATAAAGAAATCATGCTATTTTTATATTGCATCAAGAATAATTACGAAAACGCATCTATGAATCAAATAAAAAGTTTAACAATTACTTTGATTTTTAAGGTGCTGTATTCCTGCTTGTCTTGAGATAGTAATTTGCCACTGCAAATTAGTGCAAATGAAAATGAAATGTGTAGTGTTTAACGCCCGCTTTTACTACATACGGCACCGCAGGCGGTGACACTGATGATGCATGAGATGAAGATGGAGCACCGGTGGAATGAGATGGCGGGGGAAACCGGAGGTCCCAGAGAAAACCCGCCCCAACGCCGTGTTGTCCACCACAAATCTCACTTTGCGGTCGCCTGGGATTGAACCCGGGCCGCCTTGGTGAGAGCCATGTGGTCTAACCACTGAGCCACGGCGTGGCCCCAAATTAGTGCATTAGGATATACTTGTAACAAAGATATATCAGAAGTTAACGCAAAAAAAACTAACTAACTAAACCGTTAAAACAGTTACATCATTATGGAGTTTGGAATGTAACAACGCAGAGAATAATTACGTAGGTCTCATTAGAACTCCAATAGATGATCCCAGTTTTGAAGCAATGAACAAAGCATCAACTGACATTCCCGTCAGTTGCCCCAAATAGCTGCCGCCTTGTTGCCTAGTAACGGACACTTTAGTAAATGAGAATTCCACAACCACAACGTCTCGCGCGTCTTCTTAACGGTTTCAAATCAATCAGCGAGAAATTCGTTCCAAGACGCCGTGACATCCTCGGAGTATCTCAGGCATCCTTACTGTGTTCGCGATTCTTCTGACGATAATAGATTATGTTGTTTCACAGAACTTTTCTCTGAGTAATCAACGACGTTTTAGAACCATTTTATGACCGAATGGGTTAAGTCCGGATTAGCACCTTAGAATACGTAGTACATATGTAACCAATGCAGTGCATCCAAACGTGTTGCTCCAAATGTTATTTCACAAGAAAGGAAGGAACATATTTTAAACTACAACTCTGCACATAGTTGATTTTCTGAAGTCGTAATACAGTATAGTCAAACAAGGGTCATAATGAATAAATCTTACATCAGTCAATGAATTTACGATGGAGAAACAAAGTTCTGGGTGTAATGACACAATTCTTACAAGAATCTGTGCAAACAAAGTATTTGTCATGTGAATAAAATTAAATATACCCTTTTACTTTTAAGTAAATGTCCTAGTTTGAGCACGTATTCATGTTTCAATTCTGACTTTCTGTGTGTTTATTGGTATTAGCTTGAAAAGTATGACTGACTAAAAATTAGCAACATCTATGGACTCTATAGCCCTTGTAGAAAAATACCTAATCAAACACACGAGCACCTGAATACGAGAGCTCCAATACGGTTATTGCAACCGAGACCGCAAAGCTCCTTGGAGGGATTAGTGCATGCGAACTGATCGGCTATTTGCCGGTAATGAAAGGTATTTTGGTTGAGCAGTAACCACTGTGCACCGTCTTCCTGTTCCTGAAGATTCACTCAGGATTTTTTTTTTTTTTTTTTTTTTTTTTTTTTTTTTTTTTTTACCAATTTCGCTTTGTATTATACAGGAGTTGTCCATTTCCTCCTTCTGGCAGGGGTCAGTTGAGTTGAGTCAGTCAAGTATAGTCGCTCAAACTGAGATTATGCAGCTTTTTAGTACATGGTTAACCGAGAGAGTTTGTCAGATAGCTTCCACTCCAGTTCAGTTGTGCTCAGCAATAAAATTATTCAGTTGTGTTTTGTTCATACAATAAAGTCTCAAGTTCGAATCCGGTCAGGGTGAGTTATATGGATAAATGTTTCTCTGGGGTTATCCCTTATCCTAAAAGATGAATGTCTGGTAACTCTAAGCTCTATTATCACTGGGCTCATTTGAACATCATTTCACCAGTTTCTTTCATCGTCCGACATAATTTACGCTGAAGGACGATAAATAAAAAAGGGTCATTCTTATAAGCACACAATACAGTCTGGTCATAAAAAGGGTGCGAGTAGAGGTGTATTAGATCTTCAGATCTACTGGTAGACAGACAGGACTTGCCTAGTATAGTTTTGGGATGAACTAGTACTGGATGCTCCATATATTGCTTGTGTTTACTTAGAACGTGTTTCATTAGTACCTTCCTAACATATAAAAAGGAAACACACACAGAAAATCTCATAAAAGCAGATGGACACAACCCAAGACAACACAAGCATGCTGTTATCAACAGTTTGACTTGCAGGCTGGTCAATGTCTCCTTAAACAAGATGGCATATACCAAAGAGTAGTTCACATTGCAGAATACAATGGGGTCAATGCTGAATTGGTCAAAAAGAAAATGATAAATTCAAAAGACAACAGAGATGCAGACAAATAACTACTCTTTCAATAATCAGTAATAAAACTTCATACAGAAAATTTACATAGCACCCCAGAGCTACATACCTTTTCCAGAAAGTATTCAAAGAACAAAACATTACTTTGGCCCCACAGAATAAATTCAATATACAACACCTTTTGAAATCACATTATACAAAGGAGAAACCCACAGACAAAAAAAATGAGGTGTGCACCGGATAAACTGCAAAGGCTGTGACAACTTTTACAGTGGAAAAACTAAAAGGAATTTGAACATAAGGCTTAAAGAGTATATTAGGAAGTGTTCAGGGTCCATCTGCATTAACCACTTGGAAAACGATATTCATAAGAAGTATGGATTAAAACTTTGTTATCAATAATAACTAAACACTAGTTTAGTTATTATTGATAACCTAGTTTACTTCACTGTCAGCAGCTTCAGTTTTTTACATAACTAATGTATTAAAACTGTTCAATTTCGACACCGCTTTTGAAGAGAACCCGAATTTCAATTTCAAGATACAAAGACAGACGCCCCTATCGTCTCCAAAGGGTTCACCAAATCAACATTCACTAGTCGACATTGGCTGAAGATGTTAAGAAGGTTCCAACGAAACCCGTTCTAGGTGAATACTAGCAATAAATGGAGCATTGAGTACTAGCTTGAGTCAAAATTATATTAATTTTGTGCTTCATTGTATCATAGTCCTACTTATAAGAAGACTTGCCTATCCCACATTTCATCTTTACGGCTGAAGAAACAGTTTCACTGCCACGATCCCTAAATCACGGTTTGGAAATCAACAGTTTCCGGATAGACCGCGAAAGACAAGGGGATTTGTTTTTTCAATTCTAGCAGAAATGTTACGTCACGTGAAGTGCTCCCTATACTTCGTTTCTCTGTTAAAAGCCTTGTCGTAGAAGTGTCATAAATGTTTGTTAAAGAAGCAGTCTAAAACAGGAAGCTGATAGAAAAGGCTAGGACAGTACCACACAACTGAGGTGCAGTTCTGAAGAGTTCACCAATATCGGCTTTCTCAAATCGCCATGATATTGTAGGACCTAATGTTTCCAAAGTTAATATGCTCCACGCTACATAAATACCAAATATTTCCTATTTATTTTCTCCATTACGTGTAGTAGATAAGCAGGGGAAGTATTCCTTTTTAACCAAAATATAATAAATATTCGAGCTTTCACCGGAAATATATATTTTGATACCCATAAACATTAAAAAAAAATATGTAAAAACGTCCAGGTGTGTGTATATTATATGAGTAGTACATTTCAAAAATGAAAAGTCGGTTAAATACCACACTTGGTATTTCAGTTCAGCATCTTTAGGGGATGGATGAGACGCAAGTTTTTTTAAGAAATTTTCCGGATCCCAAATTACACGTCACAAGGAAAATTTTTCAAACAGTTTAATTTTCTCAAAAATGTCCATAAAGTGTTTTATTAAAATACCACATGTTAAATATATTTTCAATGAAAATGTTAATGTATATCCTCTGTTTTCTGAGAAAATTACATTTCCATAACTAGCAACCGTAAAAGATAGAAAAAATATAATACCTACACAAAAACTGCATACAGCATTAAAGGTCATAATTTATGTCAAACGTTTTTTAACCATAACGCTTAGAACGCTTCCTTCCCAAAATCCCTTTCCCAATTATTATTTTATTGCATCATCGATTGTCCACCGCTTGAGGTGCCACATGAACGGGCGTTAAACACAACTAAAATGAATGCAGTACTTCCTTTATTCAGTACAGTAATGTTAATAATAGGTAAGTATCAACGATAAAAAATATTAAAATGTATCTATGAAGGATCTATGTATCTGTCAAGGAATTAAGTTATTTAATAAACTACCACTTGATATTAAAGCAGCTGCAGAAGAGTCAAAGCGACATTTTCATCTAATAAACAATAAGAAACAAATGCTTGTATAATTTGGATGAGTTTTGAATAATTGCGTAATTATGTTTTTACATATGTATATATTGGGATATAACTTCTGAATCCAAACTCAGTGTAATGATATACTGGATGAAATATTATTTTGTCTTCGAATGAGCAAAGTACTTAGTGACGTCTCTTAGCTCCAGAGTTCCCTCATTCTTTGGCTGTGGACTTTCTTTCTCTCGTGTGTCCAGTTATTCCAGTATTTTTCTTCGATTTGTCCTCTTGGTCAACTTGCTACTTATGCACCTTCATTCTAAAGACGTCCCTGTCTAGGATATCGTCTAGAGTGATTCGTACCACTTTTAAATCATTTTTACGTCACCAATCCATTTCACAGTATCTACTTGTGCTTTCTTTCTATTTTCGTAAAATTCTATAAATTGTTTTGTGAGCCTATTTGGAGTTAATATTTTCATATGTCCATAATATTTAACCTTCGTTTCCTAATATCACAATGGATCTCTGTATATTTTTTTTAAATTCCTTTTTACGTGTAAATCTGTATTCTTCACTTACGACTCGTGGTCCTAAAATTTTTCTAATACTTGTATGTTCTTCTCTTTCTATATCTTTGATATCTGCTTTTCTGTTCAAAATTAATGTATTGTACTCCTTAGAGGCACTCTGGTTTAATTACAGTGTTATGGTGTCTTAATTTTGTATATTTAGACATTGTTGTAGATAAACAACAGAGAAAGTAAGAAAAGGGGAGCAGTATTACTGTGAAGTATGGACTTGTTTACTAGCCACAACTGTCATTTGTTTCGGTTGCTGATGTCTGACGCAAACGTCGTAGTTAAACTCAGTACAATCTCTGATTGTTAAAATAATACTCCTATTTTTTGTGAACCCAGGAACTGATCAGTAATTATGATAGCACTGTTGTAAATGGTGGGTAAATATGATTACAGAGCAGGGTGAAATACACACAACAAATGCACTCTCATTATAGAAGGTGGCAGCGGAAAATTTCTTACTGTCACGAATATCACGTGGTATGTCTTGGAGCACGCCTGTTGGCGTGTTGTGTTTGTAAGACTTACAATTTCCTGATTGTGCTCTAGTACAGTCATTCTCAAATTGTACAGAACTTAATAAGGGGTACCAAAATTGAAAACAAACAAAAATCATAAATAACAGGAGCAGCTTTCGTTTCCTAATTTTCCATATTCTAACTTAAGGAAGAAATTTGCCAAAAATTATGTTTGTGCAGTCTTATTAATTGAAATTTTCTGTTTAATTTGATATACTTAATCATTATACACAAAACGTTTATACTTTAAATACTGTTTAAACGTGTTATTATATCTTCCAATTTCTATAATGAATACTGCAGATTTCACACTTTTGTTCTAATCGCTTTAGTTTAGGGAGTTAAACTTTGGTCCAGTCATTTAGGGGAAGTTTTGCTTTACAGTTGGTACAGTTGAGTGTGCTTAGTCTAGCTGGTTTCTTTTTCTGCAAATATATGCAAGTCAGTTTTTTCTATTTTTGCTTTGAACTGCTTTTTTCTGTGAATGGCATTTTCTGGCATATTCACAGAAAAAAATCTATTGATGATCGTTATATTGCATTTTAGGATTATAAAAATATCTTCGTGCGACTGTGGATATGCTTAGATGTTAATTTTGGTTGATTTTTGAACATAAATTACAAAAAATGGTGATATTAAGAAAATATGTCGTCCTTAATGTATCTAATGTATGAAAATAGAGCAATCTATTTCGTATTACATTTTCAGTCTGATAGGTATCGTAAAAAGATTCTAAAATAACGGGTCATGAATGTAGTAGATTTAACATTAGGGAGTGGTGGGAATTTTAATGTTTCCTTAAGCAAAGGAGAATTTCAGAATCAGTATCTACATATGCTAATGTCATCTGGCAACCAGGAACTATTTGAGTTGGAACAAATAATATAAAGAAAGAATAAGCACGAAGAAGGTATTTTTTTAGTATTTTCTAAAATAAATAGGCACGCAATTTTTTCTAGTTATTAATCAAATCTTAATAAACCTTAAATGCTCAGTAGCTTTCCCCTCCTGTATTGGGGCTTTTGGGAATTTAGGTAATTGTTTTTAATATGCTTACATTTGCTTATCTTTGTTGTTTCTTCGGTTTCTTCTAACACTCAAACACGCACGCCTTTATATTTTAAATGGTACTTCCAGACTCTAGAAAGTATAGGGATAATACTAATTAAAGAAAAGTCACCCCTTCGGTCGAGAATGGAAGCTGGAACAACCAAATCGCGAGGGTAGTTCTTTTGTTCTTCTTCTCTTCTTCAGCTGTAGTACGAAGTCTCAATTGCCTTGATTGAAAATTGTAAACAATAGGAATGAAAATAAATTTTGGAAATATAAACCGAATATTACTGTTTGTAATATTATTGCGCAAATATCTGTTGGTGTTATAATTGTGATGATGATAGATTATACTGTATCTCAGGCTAGTTTAATCCTGCTGTAAACAACGAGGGGGGCTGATTCAACTCTCCACATGTTAGACGCTACATGCACGCATATATATGTATGTATGTGTTATTTACGTCCTATATCTTTCATAAGTCATATCGAACGATAAATGGAATGGGTGAAATGATGCTCAAATGGGCCCAGGGTCCATGGAGCTTGGAGTTACCCGACATTCGTGTTTTAGGATAAGGGAAAACCCCCCCAAAAAACTTTATCCAGGTAACTCACCCCGATCGAGATTTGAACTCGGGACCTCTTGAACGTGAGGCAGACATGCTATTATCTACGCTATAGAGGCGCGCATATAAGTTTTGTAACACTAGCAGTATATATAGCAGCGCTAACTTCTAGACAATAAATAGAGTTAGGTTACACATAAATCTATTAAATCTATGAGTTGGTTCATTTCTGCAAAAATAATCATGAACATTACTGCGTATAGCACTTTTCGTAAAATCGTCGTATTTCTCCAGACGCTGTTTGCATTTGCGCGATTTTCCCGGTGTTCTTAGACTTCCGGATGCTTGCTGTTCCATTCTAACACTATGTGCACTACTTGCGGAAACACCAAAGAGATAATCAGTTTCTTTCTCAATGTTTTTATACACGATTCCGGGTTACTTTCTTTAAGCCCCGCAAAACAATGCGCGATCATTCGCCTCTCGCCACTTTTTAAAGGTTTGCCTTGATTGTGTTTCATTTCGGCTGAAGCACCGGCCTGCTTCATGATGAAAAGCTTACTGATTTTAAATTGCATGTACAAAAGTAGTCTTGGGCTTGTGAGGTACGCGAGATGCACAGGAAATACATTTTAAATATCAGAAGCATCTCCACACTATAAACAATAACATCTTAATCAGCATTCATTTCGATACAGACCTCGTTGCGAGAGATCTGCCTGGTATTTGAATGCAAAAATATTATATAATAGCAGTGTCCTTTAGTAATTGTTAAATAAAATGCAGTTTAATTTAACATGCGTTAATAGTATGTATAATTTCACCTGTATTTTGTCTAATCTGTATATATTATACGAAACACATCTATGTGGTATGTGAAGCAGAAAGATAAAATGTGGGGCTATTATGGTTGTAAGAATCGAAACATTTGCACACTTTTCACTCTCCGAAATTAGCTCTCGCAGAGCAGTGATCAGAAAACTACTTACAGTACTGTACCTAAAGGAGGGGTTTATCGTACGCATGCAAATAAAAGAAAACGCCCATTAAGTTCGCTAAACCAATCAACAGCTTAACCGTTTTCTGTCCCTATCTCTGTCTCTCTTCCCACCCAGATGTTTACAGTAGGATTAAACTAGGTTGAGATAGATTATAACTACATATATTGTGACTTTGTGGGTTCGTGAAATGAAAAGTCCAATTTCACCACTCAAAAATGTTCTTTATTTCCACCGACTTACAGTTAAACACTTGCCAATTACGTAGAATTGCGTACTGCACACAATTACAATTCACCAGTTCGTCCGTTACAATTTCACTTGTACTCGCGATTACATCAACTCCGATACTCATACACAGTTACGTACAGTCTTCCGTTGCACAATCTTTTCGTTCATTAACACGTCACTGACTAACACTGCCTTCTTACACCAAGAACTGTCCTCACTCACACTAACTGACTAACTGACTGTCTCTCTGAAACCCCTTTTACAGGAATGTCACTGCTTTCTCGACTTCTCCAGTTTCCAAAGGAAGGTTCCAGATGATGAAAGATCCCGTAATTTCCAGAACACAGTTGGAACAGAAACAGACCGCACAATCATGTTTTTTTTCCCCAGCCGACCCTGTCACCACTATAAGACGGACGAGGGGGAGGCGTGGCTAACACGGACCTCCCCTGTCTTCCGCTCTCAGCTGCTTCCACAGGGTGTTCCAACGCCCGGGTGACACTGCTCCCTCCTCAAAGCTGTTCGCCCCGAACAGCACCATCGTAGCGTGCTAGGCGGTCCAGGTGTACCACCAGCATCTGCCCGGAGTCTGAGCCAGAAGTAGCGCTGCCGTAGTTTGTGAATCATACGGTTCGCTCCCAGGTGTCCTCCTGAAGTACCGGCGTGCACTTCCTCCAAGACTTCCGGGACCTTACTCCGGGGGAGTACTAACTGTTCTCTCTGCGCCTTCCCATCGGGTGACTCCCATACCCGGAACAGCACGCCCTCTCTGGTCTTCAACGAGTCCCGTCGGGCCCAGTACGACTTGTAGGTGGCGCTCCTCGGTGCGATGTCCTCCCAGGTTGGTCTCATCCCTGCCTCCACTTCCCTCAAGAGTGGCCCCAAGTCTGCGTCCGCCAGCTGCTCCCTCCTCAGGCCTGCGCTATCCCAGCCTTCAGCAGGCACTGCCACAACTACTCGGACTGCTGCGGCACGCTCCTTCTCTTCCACTCTTGTGCGCTCATGGCCGTCCTGGATCTGCGATAGGACACCTCCAATGTAATGGTCGCTAGCGTCGGTGTCCACATTGAAGGCGCCACCCGGTTGTGGGAAACCCAAAATTGGAGCACTGCACAGGGTCTCCTTCGGGTGCTGGAAAGCGTCTTCGGCGTCCTCCGTCCACACATAAGGCCGGTTTTCCTCCGTCAGGCGGGTGAGGGGTTTTGCGATGTTGTCGGCCTTTTCCTCTAAATCATTAAGGCGGTCGTCTACTTGACCCTTCCGCTTGCCCAGATTCGTGACGTCATCCCTCACGCCGGCCAACCGTTCCTCAAACTTTGCGGCGAGAGCCTCGTTCGCCGCCTTCATTTCCGTGGCCAGACTGCCGTTCGCTGCTCTCATTTCTGTGGTTAACTCGGCCTTCATTTCTTCCATCTTCTCGGTGATGTTGTCGTTGGCCGTCTTCATTTGTTTCAGTTCCGCGGTGATGTCGTTGGCCGTCTTCATTTCTTCCAGCTTTGCGGCCAGGTTGTTATTTGCCGCTTCTATTTTCGTTATTAATTCGGCCTTCATTTCCATCATCTTCTCCAAAAATTTTTCCAATGCCGCGTCCATGGTTGTAATGTTCGGTGATGTAATCATCCCGCTTCCTGACACCAGTGTGACTTTGTGGGTTCGTGAAATGAAAAGTCCAATTTCACCACTCAAAAATGTTCTTTATTTCCACCGACTTACAGTTAAACACTTGCCAATTACGTAGAATTGCGTACTGCACACAATTACAATTCACCAGTTCGTCCGTTACAATTTCACTTGTACTCGCGATTACATCAACTCCGATACTCATACACAGTTACGTACAGTCTTCCGTTGCACAATCTTTTCGTTCATTAACACGTCACTAACACTGCCTTCTTACACCAAGAACTGTCCTCACTCACACTAACTGACTAACTGACTAACTGTCTCTCTGAAACCCCTTTCATAGGAATGTCACTGCTTTCTCGACTTCTCCAGTTTCCAAAGGAAGGTTCCAGATGATGAAAGATCCCGTAATTTCCAGAACACAGTTGGAACAGAAACAGATCGCACAATCATGTTTTTTCCCCAGCCGTCCCTGTCACCACTATAAGACGGACGAGGGGGAGGCGTGGCTAACACGGACCTCCCCTGTCTTCCGCTCTCAGCTGCTTCCACAGGGTGTTCCAACGCCCGGGTGACAATATGTATGCTCAGCGCTAATCAGAGAAGATTGTTAAAGGGTGAATTGGTTATTAAAGAACTGATAACGCTCAAACACACTACACTCACATTCACATAGCAGACTCTGGGTATACCGAAAACCCTTGTTTAAAGAAAAACTTTTCGAACCAAGCAGAAATGTACCTCTGTGTCTGAATACACAAAACATCAGTTGTGATTATCATGCGTATATCTATGTATGTCACAAGAGTTAACAGGATGGCGCAAATACACTTCTGGTTCAAAGTAGTGATCAAAATATCACACGATGCGTTTCAAAAGTAATGCCTTATTAGATGTTCGGTGCAGATTGTGATCTGGACTTTCCACATGCAATTAATCTACTAAATCGTCAGTGCTGAAGCCATATGAGCGAGCTATCGTTGAGCATGCTGCATTTGTTTGCCGACAGTTTTTGGAAAAGTGTTTACCCTGCGACTTTGAAGCCGGCTCATCCCCCAACAAACGGTGCGCCTCGTAAACACAAAGAGGCTTTCTGGTTACTTCAGCAGTAGACGTAATGGCCCATCCCTTTGTCACTATATGGCTTCTAGGTTCTCAACTATCGGAAGAGAAAAGGCTCCAGAGGGTGAGGGGGGGGGGGAGCGCGAGGCTTGATGAAATGGCACTACAAAAGTGAGAAATACTTGAGTAAACTTTTCTTCAAGTGAACAAGGCATATACAGGATACACGATGCGACTATTCCATCACAATCAACATCTTGGGAAGAATGTAATATGCAAATAAGGCAGGGCACATGAACTGCTTTCTGTGAACAGATTCTTCCATTCTATGTGATCTTTGAGATTCGATTAATATTGCGCATTTGAGATACCGCTTATAGTAACTTAGCCTTGAGTGTTCTGTTAAAATGTGCGTTGTCTTTTTCGTCTACAAAACTGATGCCAATGTGCGCGCTAGTTCGTTGATTGTAGATTTAGGTTCTCCTTACAGTGTCTAATAGACAGGGCTAAGAGGTTCTTACCGCTCGCCTCTCCCTATGCAGGTTGCGACCGACCCTCTCCCGGCATCCAAACAAGTCATAGATAAGAAACGCACAGCGGAGAGGCATTGAAACCGGTTGTCCAGAGATAAAAATGACTTAGGTGACATTCGTAAATGCACATTGATTTAGATCATTATGTACAACATACAAATTCTTATATAGTACATACGGGTTTGTGGCTGATCTCATTATTTAAATAGGCACATTGTAGCAACAACCAAGCAATAATACAACGCGAATTGTAACGTTTCTTGATCGGACGTAAAATAATACCCAAATAATAAAATTAATTCCTTAAATATCTGAAGACTCTTACTAGACAAAATGACAAAGCAGGAATTTTACTACATATTTACTCACGTGCGGCAGTATTATTAAAAAAATAATGTACCTCTGAAGCCTTTCAAATGAAAAACTCACTCTATGTCCCGTAAAACAAGATTTAGCTGACTGATAATATGTTGCAAATTCGTTAATGATTTCAGCTAATTTACTTTCTCGATCTAGCTTCTCTTTTTTTCCGTGTTTGCTGAAGTATCCCACTGAAATGTAAATAATGAAGTAAATAAGGACATGAATAAGTACACTTCTAGAAAACATACAATGGCTGTACAACAAATTTAGTTGCTCATATATTGCACAGATGTTATTCGAATGTCTTCCTTCCTACCAATGTGCTCTGTGTCATGCCGTTACACCTGTTTTGCAGTAATGAGTTGCATTCTACGATTAACCTTGTCCTTGCTAGTAGCGCTGCGTTGTATAGCCATTTCTGGCCGCTCTTACACTGCTCAAGGAAATCGGTACGAACTTCCTAGCTCTGCGTAATAGATATGAGTGGTGCGAAAGTAAATTGACACCAAATATTACTTACTGTCCAGCAAGGCAAAGAAGGTCCCTGAAAGCAGTGTGCTGCCTTACACAGTGGGACAAGGACAGCGAATGTGTGTGACAGAACGCATGCTACAAAAGGAGCAGAATCGTTTAAAAAATGCGTACACTAAAACCGAGAAGTTTCATTCACAAAAGTAGAAGCCGTCAGAATGTTTTTGAATGATCTGTAACTGCACTGACATGGGGTGTCATAAACCTGTCAAGGGAGGATGTTTTTTCTTTTTGTATAATTTACGTCCAACGTTAAGTCATATCGGACGATGAATGAAATGGGTGAAATGATGCTCAAATGAGCCCGGGATCCATAGAGCTTAGAGTTACCCGACATTCGTCTTTTAGGATAAGGGAAAACCCCGGAAAAAACCTTATCCAGATAACTCACCCTGACCGAGATTCGAACTTGGGACCTCTTGAACATGAGGCAGACATGCTACCCCCACGCTAACGAGGCGGGCCCAGGGAGGGTGTGGGAACCTTCGCCAACTCTCCTGCTACATGAGCAAGAATTGGCCGAAAGAGTATATGATTTTAATTGTGAATGAAATAGTTGATTACATTACATTACTACATTAATAACTTGGTGTAGTGTTAGGGAATAATAGAATCAGATACAACTACATAAAAAATTGCACATTGGCATATTAAGGGAACGCCAACAAAATCGATTCGGGCATCAAACAGCATTAAAGAGAATGTGCTGTATAGAAGAAATATACATAATTTCGAATCCTTCTGCTCATTAATAGTATAATGAAGTTAGTTCTTGTAGAAGCTTTAAGGCTGAAATCATAAATCCATTCTTTATCAAAGCAATGTGTTTTGATGCTATTTTAAGTGTGTAACCCGGAAACACAAAGCTAACAATGGGGAATATATGAAATATTCTCAGAAGAAAAATCTGACAAAGTCAAAATAAACCTTGTCTCGTAAAATTGGTCGTTTGAATCATATGGTTATAGTCAATTTTGATGGAAAAGACAACGCATTCCTGAAACCAAGATCCTTCCTTTGGAAAGAAGTTCGGGTCGGCAATGGCGCATTACGGAAACGCTTGAATTAAAGTTGCTGAGAAACGTCTGGATTTGGAAGAAAGTTGCTCTTAGTAATTGCTTTCAGAAGGATACAACGCACTCGGAGGTATTATTCAGTTGGTAGTAATATGACAAATCGAATTTATTCGGAAAGAATGTAGTTGAACGGGGGAAAAGTTTACAAAATGTTTTGTTGAGAATAAAGTTACAACAATTTAACTTGCCTTCTTTTATGCGCAACACAGTATTTGAATGGATTATCACACTGGTAGCGTTATGTATACCCCGACAGGATATCATAAGATTTGTGTCAACAATTGAATGTTCACCTAATGACGTCAAATTCAATTCTGTCTGCAGGTGGACATATGCCCTTCATATATATGATATTGTCTTTTAAGTTAGGAAGTGAGAACCGGAATGACGAGTGTTTGTTGTCATGCTTGGCGAAAGTGACGAAGAATGAAAAGAGCAAGGTGAAGAGGAAGTGGTTGAGAATGAAGGTAGAGGAGCGCGTCGCGGCCGAAGAGAGGCGCGGCTGGTAGATAAAATTAAGGTGGTAGTAGACAGCAGCGCCGACACGTGGATTCCGGACGTTGCTCCCCCTCTTTTCCTTCTGCCCGAATTAGCAGACGCCGGCCAACGTCGTCTCGTCGAGTTAGTGCAACATGTACGCACACTTGCAACTGTCATACATCTCCTAGACCGTTCAAGGACATCTTTTGTTAAGGAAGTGCTAACTGTTGAATGGCAACAAGAATGGGATGTGAGCACAACCGGCAGGCGTACGTACGACATCCTACCAAATATCGAAGAACGCCTGAAAATGAAATTCCTACAACCATCCAGAGGCCTAATACATTATTTGACTGGTCATGGCCCATACTCCAGCTACCTCCACAGATTCCACCTGAAAGATACAGAAAACTGCCGATGTGGAACAACCGAAACACCGGAACATGCAGTATGGGAATGTCCACTGACAATACGACATAGGACAACAGCGATGTCGTACGTACAGGACAAGTCAATTCATGAAATAATAAGAAGCAGACGACTCTGGACTTGGTTTGATAAAGCGGCAAACACCTTCTCAATTAAGGCAAGGGAAGAATTCATCAATGGAAGACAACTTTAAAAACACTCTCGACCAAGACAAACTACCGGCGATGACAATTAATTAGGTTAAGTTAAAATTAGGAATATAAGCTAATATTAGAAATTAAGTATACTTACATGTAAAGTTAATTGTAAGTACTCCTAGGGTACCTCAAAATAATAATTGTAAAACAAATGTATAAAAACGGAATAAAGAGTGAATACAGTCTGGTTTGTAAAATAGGCACCAGACTCCCAGAATTAAGGAGGCCGAGGTCTTGCTGTTGAGCAAGATCTCGGCCTTTTTTTTTTTTTTTTTTTTTTTGTCCGCCATGGATTTTAGGGAACATGTTGGCAGAGAACTTTGGATGAAAGCTCTTATGTGATCTTTTCCATGCTGTTCCTCTTCACAAACGCCAATGTCCAGAATACTTCTAAACTAACATTTGTGTCGACTAGATCACAAACGTCTGTCGGTTCGGTCATCTATGGCCCTTCACCGAAATCGTTAAGACTTGAACTCGTGAACGGGAGGTCCGCGGTTTATATCTTACCAGCACTCTCCTGCCTGACTCAGGTTTTGTTGGGTCCTCAGAACTGACAAATGCCGGGAAAGTAACCTAAACCTAGGTCCATGACGCTTCGTTCCCAAATGTTCCTTGTTATCACGAAACGTATAAGGTTAAACAATGTCTATAAAGGTTTATTGCGGATAATATGAAAAGTAAGCCTTCCTGAGAATAATCTGTAGAAACTATTAAAAATAAACGGTAGTAGGTAGAATGTAACATCAGATTTTTATATTCATGTCTCCTTTATTTTAAGTCCTTCCTCACTTTCCACGCGGCTTCTCAAAAGAAGATAAGGGTTAAGTTTGCTACTCTTCGGTGCTACTCAAATGGAAAGGTTGCTTTGCTCTTTCTAGCTAAAGTCACTTGAATTATTGTCACGTGATATTGACTTCATGTGGTTCTTATTACTTGTAGTCCTCCCTTTTATAACATTAAGCATCATCACTATTTGCTTCTTAAGTGTGATAGTTTGTCGTAGTTATATAACTTTCAGAGAACTGCTGGATTGTTCCCATCGTTTTGCTTTCCCTGCAACAGCTGGAGGTGTGAGAAACAATATCCGGGCGGTTGTACTTGATAGACGACTTCTAAATATAGGACTACTCCCACTTAAACGACCAGGAATCGAACCTCCTCTCCAACTCGTGTAACCGAATGCCTCAGCAATGTATCATACATCATCTGATGAAAATTTGGCAATAATTGGCAAGAGAGTCGGAGGGTCAGGCGAGCAAGGTCACAAGGGTCAGTAGATTGGATCAGGAAGCCGCAGGCGAGCAAAATTGGACCTAGTGGGCATTTTAATGGGCATCAAAATGGTACTGTTGAGAATTTACCTTCACACTATCGTTCCTAGCGTGTGCGGTTGGTTAAAGCAGTGATTCTCACTTTTTTCTTTCTCTGTTAGGAACAGGAAGTATATTTGCATGCGACCCAAAAATCCGATATAGAAATTTCCCGGAAAATGCATGTTTTGAGATCCTTTTCTTTATGAAAGTCTAGGTGTCTGTGAGCTGTATAATTAAATAAAAGTCGGATGAATTTGAAATTTCGTGCAAAAGTTCAGCATCTTCCAAACATCTTGGGAAAAATCTTAACACCAAACTATCCTTTACATAGAATTGTTTCTTCGTTATTTATCTTTGAAAAGGTCTCTATTTTTATTAAAGTGCAATATGTTTAAAGCGGCTTCCAAGTCTAATAGAAAGTATATTTAGAATTTTCCATGACAGGTCTGTGAAGCTCTTTCATTCTGAAGTAATTTTGTGTAATATCAACCATAACAGATAGGCTGAAACTTGATGTACAAACATTCTAGATCTCATTAGAACACAGCGACATGAATAGCACGCATATTCTTGATGGGGAGAACTGCGGTTCATATCTCAAAAGGAGAGACCTCACTGACTGGCGTTTCATCGTAGTCCTCATAACTGTCGAACTCCGGAAAGGTATCTTAAACCTAGCGCTGAAACGTGCCCTTCCCAATTTAACCTTTTGCAATCTTAATTTCATTTTATGTAAGTTTTATTAGTATATACTACCTGTAATTCTGTGTGTAGTAAGAACGGAAGGCGATTTATGTTAATTACGTGTTCTGTGGTATTAACCATTTCCGAGAAATTAGTGATTTAAATTATCCATTAATTTTGCTGGAATGCTGCGGTAGGAATTATTTTTCTCGGATTTCATCCAAACAGTATGAAGTATCATCGCCAACATGCTCCGACCCGCTCTTTGCTATCATCCCTTGTACCTAAAATGAGTGATGTAATGAAAACATTTGGCTCGGTTAATATCATTAGATTGAAAAATCGCTTTTCCAACAATAGTTTGCAGAAGAAAGCTAAAAATAAATTATACTGTCCAGATGATGATGTGTAAAGGACATTCAATTACGAGCTCATTTAACATTTAATAAACTAAATCATGGCAATGGCCAGAGAAAAATTTAATTATACATTATAAAAATACCAAACTAAAATGATATATAAAATAAATGTGCACAATTGGAAAAAAGCGATGAGAAACTATAAATAACAATTTAAAAACGCCAGACGGCATAAAAAGCAGTTTTCAATATTAAATTCTATAATTTAGCGTGACAAATCCAGCTACCTGCCCTGTGGTGGTAAAATCAACTTGCGCCTTTTTGGGGGGATTGGGCTAGCATTTTCAACAGGTTCATACTTTTTTTCCCACTGTTATTCTGGCAGTGGGTGCAAGATTTTGTCGCTCCTTATCTTCTATGGAGGCGGACCGCTTCAACTGAAATTTTCGGTTCGAGAGCTTCGTCGAACCTATCGGAAACTGCGATCGACGAAGATGATAGTCGTCGATCTGAGTCCTCTCCAGATGATTCCTCAGAAGATGATCTAGGGGGGAGATGGTCATGGACTTTTACGCTGGTTTATTTTCTTGGTGCTAGTCTTATTACCTATTCTTCTTGAGGAAGTTTTTTCTTTCATATGTGGTCTTGAACTTTCTGGGCGATGCATTATATATTACTGCTTCACATGTTCTTGAAGTTATTTCTTTGGCGATGACTTGGCTGAAACGTTCTTCATAGGACTGGACTTGGTAGGCGTGCTCACTGATGTTCGTGCTGGTGTCTGTTGCTTTGGCTATGATCTTGATGTAATTGTTCTTTCGGATATTACTGCCTCGTTTAAGTCGCTAGTTTGTGTTGCGATTTCACGCCTAGGTACCGGCTTAGCTGCCACTGCACTATAAGTAATGTTCCTAGGGACAGAAGGCTGACGAATACGCAAGAGTTTCCGAGCATCCAAGGACACCGCTTCTCTTACCCGGAACTCTTGATCGCCTTTTCCTCCTAAAACGAGGGCATTCTCTGGAGTTCGACATTTGCAATTAACACAGGTTAAGGTGAAAGTACATGCATCATCATGCTTGACTTCCCTACTGTCAACGCAGGTAGCAACTCCATTATAAGAATCACTCGTGTGGATTGGGTATATACTGACTCACTTCATTAGCTTCTAACCTTGCTTTAATCCTATGCGGGAGATTTACTCGATCAAAGGTAAGTAACAGGGTACGAGTGGGCAACAGTTCACCTCGTTCTTTGCGATGGACTCTATATACATTGGTCACACCTTGTTCCACCAAGTTCTCGTGAATCTTCTCGTTCGACATTCCGTTCAGTGCGCTGGTATTTACAACACCAGGCGAGGAATTCAGAGACCTATGCATTTCATCGCGCATCGGATGACTCGTAAACATATTGGCTTTCATAATTTTCGCAGCCTGCGTCGGTGAAACAGCTTCGACCAGGAGCGTGCCATTGCGTGATCGAATACATGATTTAATAGGATCAACAATATTATATAAACCCTTCTGGATAATGAACGGGTTCACGTTAGTCAATTTCTGGTCTTCTTCATTTCTAATAATAAGTAACGAGGACCACAAGACTCAACTATTTCTTTTTCACAGTTGCAAACATTTTTGTTATTTTTTTTAACAATTTCTATAGCGGCAATCACCTCCAACATTGAAACGTCGCCGATGGCTTGCTCACATCCTGACCGCCACCCCGGCTTAGGTGAGAGTCCTGGCCTGGACCTTGCTCACCTCAGGGTCTCACCTTCCAATGTGCAGACATAGGGACCAAATCGCCTTCAAGAGTACACCAGCTCATGCAGTGGCCCCTCCCCGGGACTGACCTTATCAGCGGATAGGAACACATGATAACCAGGGGCTGGGACTTACGCTTTACCCAGTCACCAAGGTATCCATCAGACTTGTGTTCAGGGAGGTTAAAATTTATGAGTGAAACACGGATGTGGTCCAAAGATTTTGGGCGTTTGGCAATAGCTCTCTCTCACCACTCAGAGGCACCCAATCGAGAGATTTGGCTCAGGACTCCGGGATCGCCAATCCCGTACCTACCGCAGTAGGCCCCGGGGGCGGGGGGATAATATCAGATTGTTCTTGTTTTGTTAAAACTGCGTTCTTTCGGAGTAGTGAAATCATTTTTACTTTTTCTACTATGTCCATATAGTGAGTAGATAAGGTATTGAATTCCAGCGAAAGATTCATTACCGAAGTTTTACTTTATGAGATTCATTGAATTAAGAAAAGAATCATATTATAACTAGATCTCTGTGTATTGTGTATGGTTTGTGCATAGCTAATTGAAAAACGAAAAGTCACATGCCAAACCTTGTATTTTTGTACGAGGATGGGCTATGAATATTTCCAAGAAACTCCCCCACCCTAAACTAAGCTTTACTGGATTTTTTTTTTTTTTCAAAAATTGTTTATTTTCTCAAAGTAGCTCTAACGATTGTGATTAAAATAGCACATGTATAGAATTTTCTGGGCATAGTTAAACTTTAAATTCCTCTTTGTTCCCAGTCATTATTGTCGATTTGTGAACAGGAAGATATACTATACAAGAAATTCACATTTGCCTTCACCACTTATTAAATATTTCTTGTTACGTATTTGAATTTTCAATAGTTATGATTTTCTCCGTTTTTGTGTGTGACTATTTCTCTGATGTAAAGAGCATGGCACTTCAAAACCACTACATAACGACACGTTCTTTAAAAATCTGATCATTTCTTTACTTTCCGTATCGTACAACTAAATTGTAAATGAGAATTGATTGTTATTCACCTGGATTAACAGATAAGTTTTGTAAACTAGTATGTACAGGAGTGAGTAGAGAGTTATGTGAATGCAACACTACAAATTATTATTATAATAGTATCTGAGATGATTTGCACCTTCTGCTGTGGTAGTCAGAAAAACTTCGAACTCAGGTAGGCGTAACAGGGATATATTTTTTGAGAAGCTGGATTTATGTAGGTACTAAGATAAAATGGATTTATGGGCCAGACGACTTCCTAGTGTTGTTAATGGGACGACTAGGTATTTCTGGGATTGTATCCAAATGAAAATGCAAGTGGTGCTGCGGCAGACGTTTGCGAAGAGACGTGGTTGAGAGTGCTGATCTAGTGATTATAAATAGGAAGGACTTGGCACTTGGTCCGTCTCGCGAAAACGTTACCAGCGATTGATGCAAATGATGACTGTACTCGCACAAGAGGTCTTTCTGTAACATCATGTCCCAACTAGTGAGTCTTGATCATAGCAAAACCCTGAAACATCTGTCATTTTTTTGTATCATTGCTGAATGTAAGAAGCATGTTGCCATCATTAGATCAGGTGAACCGTCAAAGGTATGGTTGTGCGAAATCTTTCACTGTCGCACACTGGCTGGTGTATTCCTGTTCACAAGCAAGAATAATGGGTTGGTTCAGATGGAGACAGCTCGTTGCTTCATTGTAAGCGAATATTTGTGATGCTTTATAGTTCACTTCACATAATAGAATGGGAAATACTCAAAAGATGACAGGACAAAGTCTGTTTGGGGGACATTAGATGTCAGAGCCGTTCCTGGATAACAAACAATCCTACCTTTTGGCTCTCAGCTAGTGTTAAGTTCAAAATTTGTGACTTCACTTTCTTGCCAAAACATTTCACCCAAGTTTTTCAGCACTCTTGACGGAATGAACATAATGCCAGGGTTAACCAAGAAATAACGACCATTTGACTTTCATATATTAGAGAAAAAAAATTGTATTAACAAAATCATATCACTTACATAACCGAAGCTACTAAAAAATAAAATAGATGTGCTTATCTAATAGCAAGGTTTCTGGAATCTATACCAGACCTTATTCTCCAAACTTTATTGTTAACTTTATTCATTTTAAAATCAATTTACACAGAACAATTTTGCAGATATAATTACTTGCTACCTTAATGAATTAATCATACCTACAGATTACTGGATTCCAGTAACCTTACAAATCTACTCATCTAATCTATCTAAAAAGTATTTCTTTTACTTTACTTCTACTCCGACAATATAGTTCAAATCTACATTTCTACTGCAGCTTTACTTAACAAACTATGGAAGACTGTTTCGTACACTTTTAAATTTCCTCTTCTGCAACTGGTATCCAAAGCTTCCTTCTACTATCCTATCCACCTCCTAAAGGAACTGGCATCAGTAGATGGAGCTGGTTGGTCGGTTCCAGATATCCAGGTTGTTATCTTCCCCCTTCTACATAATCATTTGTGTCTGTCCGCTCTGATTCTCTCCATATACCTCCTTTGGCTCTCCTGGTATTCTCCTTCTTTCGATGGCTTCTGCATTAGGTTTTCTCAAGTCTGGTAATCTGTCTCTTCAGCTTCTCTCGTTTCTAATATTTCCCTCCGACGTTCTCTGAAATATTTTTTTCCTCGTAAGTTGAAAAGTGTAGCTACTATATTTCTCCACATAGCCCCGTAATTTGAATATTTGTCATATCTGTCCAGAGTTTTAGAATTTTCATGTTGTCAACTGCCGCCAGTCCATTGACCATGATGTTGGGACACAATTTCACCAAGCAGATAATACGGGAAATAAACCCGTAACTCAACTAGAGTTGCATGTTGTCTTGTGCAATTGTTTGTTCACTTGATTCTTCCAAATATAACTGGTGAGTGACGGGCGTCCGGATCAGCTGCCGTCATGCCCATTTCTTCGCCCATTGTTGAGAAATTAACACCAGATTCGATCTTCACCATATTTTTGTGCTACGCTAATGGTTAACATGCGGTGCATCAAAGTCGGGTGAGAAGAAGGCATTTTGTGTCGCGAAAAGCAACGCCACGTTTTCTCCACGCTTGCACTCATTCTTCTTATAAGACCAAAGTGAACAATAAATAACATGTGATGAGAAAACTGATTGAATGAAAGAGCAAACAGGGTAGATGTTGCAACGCTGTATTTGACTCCACGTGGAGTTAATCAGTATCTGCTATTTGTGATTTCGTTGGTTGAAATGACACCCTCGGTGGTGTAATATGAAACATCACGACTTCGGATAAACAATGCATGTTGTCTGTGTTATTTTAATATCCGAAAGACTGTGGTGGTCAAAGGTAAAGCGAAGTTGACCATTAGAGTAGCACAGTATATACTCTTCTTTAGTTGACTGTAAGTTGCATCCGAGCATTCCTACCTGTAAGTTCAAAGCCGGCGGTGGTTTGTATCACACAATTGGATTTTTACAATCACAGAATACACAGTAACTGGACTCAGCTGGAGGTTTCTCAATGAAGTCCAATATGTAGTTTCTTGCTTAGTAAGGTTCTTCGATGTAGGCAAAGCTCAGTACATTTGTTAAATTTGAGTCACCATGACTTCAAAACACGAGTATGAACTTCCTATCCTATACTGTAATTTCTATAGAATTTTTATTACTATTTTGTTATCTAGCTTTGTTATTTACAACTGTTGCTTGCTTTTTCGTAACTACAGAAGCTTGAACCTACAATTAGGATCTTAGTGTAGGACACTTCAGGTAGGGATTGTTTTTGCTTTGTGAACAATCCCACTGAAAGTGGTACACTAATATGCATCGTTCAAATAAAAAAAAAACATATCCCAGCTGTAGGTATAAACAGCTTGTTTACATCTAAATGGATTATACATGACTAGGGTTTGAACGTTTATTAAATTGAAAAGCATGTGATAAAACTATTTTTTATTTTCTTTACAGGTAAGTGGAGCTGTAATAGCAACTAAGAAGTTTCAGTGAAGTCTGTGGTAAGTTTCTGATCATTGTTTAATATTATACACAGAAGATAGTATTAATTAAAGATAAGATAAACCGTAGGAAACAGAAAGGAATTAGAATTAGGAAGAAAACATGGATCGTAGTACGTAGATTAAATGTTTTACTATTAAGCAATAACAAATATAATTTGTTGACTTGATTGTATTTCTACGTCTTCGATGGTGTAATTTTGAATTGCCATACATCAAATTCGTTTCCAAGAAAAGCCATATCTACGAAGATACATTTGGTGGTTTAACTAACGTAAATAACGCTATGGCGGTAAGTCAAATACACGTTAAATCTTAATTTACACCTCGTACAGAATACCTTTGGTGCTTCAAACCTTATTGAAACCTAATTAACTTTATTTAAAGGTGAATTTGATTGCCCGCTTTTACTACATGTGACACCGCATTAAATTAAAATGGTGCACCGGTGGAATGAAATGACGGGGGAAACCGGAGCACCTGCAGGAAGCCCCAGTGCCGTGTTGTCCACCACATATCTCACTTTGCGGTCGCCTGCGATCGAACCCGGGGCCGCTGTGGTGAGAATCGAGTGGTCTAACCACTCGGCCACGGCGCGACCTAAAGGTAAATTAACACCTCATACTTCGTTTCAGATTTCTTTTGAAATCAATGACGCGCATCCAATTGCCCATGCCTCCTCAACATCTCCGTCTTCGTAATCCAAATTTGTACTATCGGCCGACACCCCTCTTTGAGTTATATAAACCATTGTTCCTCGGTTTATTTTTATTTTGTAATTTACGTCGTCCAACGTTGTCATATCGGACGATGAATGGAATGGGTGAAATGATGTTCAAATGAGCCCGGGGTCCATAGAGCTTAGAGCTACCTGACATTCGTCGATCAGGATAAGGGAAAACCCCGGAAAAACCTTATCCAGGTAACTCACCCTGACCGAGATTCGAACTCGGGACCTCTTGAACGTGAGGCAGACATGCTACCACCACTCTACCGAGGCAGGCATTCCTTCTCAGCTATTGTCGTGCTAATTATAACTGTTGAATTGACATCATTGCGCTATCAAAAATCCAAGGTGAAGCGATTATGTTGGAAGAATTATGATGTTTGAAGATGCTATGATGATGCACCACGTTGTGGCACCATCTTGAAGCAGGATTATTTGGGATGTAGGTGGATGCAGATTAATGTCTCACCTTTGGTGTCGATCTTGAAGAAATCTAGAAGTTTCTCCTGCAACTCTGGATAATTAGGTGCATCTGTAATTCTTGAGCGATGAGATCTTTTTCTTTTCCAGGATTGCGGTAACAGGGCTGATAAACATAGTATTACAACTGTTGAATAATGAACAAATACTTTTCTTGTTTATAGATGGAAATTTAATTCGTTATAAACGATTTTAAATTCTTTGAAACAATTACAAATATTATTAATGTAATGTTTATACAACCAACGGTAGATTCCACAGTGAACTATCTTTTTTTGCGCACACGCTGCGTATGCATCTTTGATGCACACACAAAATTGTTTTGCACACACTCGGATAGACAAATAACAAAATCTTGTCATGGTTACACCATTACCTACTGTACATTACTTCTTTATCTTATTATAAATACTAATCTCTTTGACTATTCTTAACAACATGAAGTATAAAAATAACTGCTACAAAGGTGACGATGAAGAAATTAATTAAAATTTCTGTATCAATAAATATTCAAGTAATTAAACATATAGTTGTGTAAAATATAGAAAATGCATAAGTGAAATGCGTAACAGAATCTTGTAAATAGAAAGAACCTGACTTCGTCTGGCCTTGGAAACTGATGCTAAATTCTGTGATATTGTTCTTTTGACACCATTACAACTCCATCCATGTTTTCTCCTCGATCAGTTTTTATGCCAGGGAGTATTCGGTGGTTACAAAGCCTAAATTAAACTGCACGCATGTGCGTGGTCGAGCTTAACTAAATCAAATAATGACGACAGTCCCTTATCTAATTAGAAAACCAGAATCAACTCTCTGACAGGCTAATATTTTACTGCGCCATAATTGCCCTGTGTTTACTACAGCGCAGTGCTTCTCATACGTTCCTAACTGGAGGAAGTACGTACTTTCAGAAGCCTCCCACCCAAAACAGAACACACCATTTTCGTGATGTTAAGTATTTTGTTTCATGTGACATATTATACTATAGGTGCTGGTGTTTTCGATCATTTTCTCCACAGAGAGAAAGAGAGAAAAAGAGATTAGAAGCAGTATTCCATCACTTTAAGTATGCTAAATTGAGGACCTCTTATCTTATAAACTATTTGATATATCTGACTGAAATGTTATAGATTTGGATGCATGCCTTCTAAACTCACTAATATACTTCTATCCATAAGGTTTGTCTATTAAGGAACATAAAACTAAGACCTGAAGCTTTCCTGGCGACGAATGTGCTCAAGGGGTTCTCGGGAAGAAAGCCAGGTGAAAAGAGGATTAGATGATGGGAGAGATGCACACTCTCGAAACGTCGATTTCTAATCGTCTTTTCACCTGGCTTGCTTCCCGAGAATAACTTGAGAACATATATATTTTTAAAAATTTTGTATTACTTTTTTTACAAAATGTATAGCAAATCATGATATTAATACCAAAGCATACCCATAACAGCCTGTTTTTAATTTAGCTATATTCAATAGTTTCTGAGAGAAAGGGTCATTTATACAAAAAAAAAAATAAATGTCATACACAGCAAAGCTGTTCAAGAGAAGGAAACTACACAGAAAGAACCGCATGACTTGAGCACACAGAAGCTCCCATACTTTACAGTAATACCAATCTAAAAAGCAAAAATTCGCCTAAGAATGAGCTGAAGTTTACTCTGTACTCTAAATTTGCAGGAGTTATAGTTTTCATTTGTGAAGTTGGACAGACTTCCTGTACCAATGACGCATTAAAAATATTTAAAATATATGCCTGCAATGCCAAACTACATATCAAAGTAAAGAGAAAATTTTAATCAAAAGACTGCACATAAACATTCCTTTTTTTTGACAATTATTGCCATATGGACCTCTGTTAAATTATTAGAACTTCACGTGATGTTTAAAAGACATAATTCATATTTTTTGTGTGTTTTCAGCTATAGTTAGAAAATCGTTAATCATCACAAATGAACATTTAAAATTAACTTAATGTATAAAAATATACAACTAAACAAATGTATACTAAAATACTGGACAATGTCTATGCACGTGCAAAAGCTGGTATCAAAACAACTTGAAGCAAAACCATATATTTTTAAAGGAGACAAACCGTTTTCGAGTTTTGTCAGTAAATAGAGCTTTCCTCTGTATTCTGCTTCGTCGCCCATATTTTTTACTGTTTATCTTGAGAACCCACTTAATTTCGATATTTCTCCAATATTTATAAGCAACTAACAAATGAGTAGAAGTACTAAGCGGAATTAAAATTGCGAGCACTCCATGGATATCTTAAGACATTTTATGTGCAAATTTGAAAATTCTGATGTGTTATTTTACAACACTTTCTCTGCCGATATTATTTGTTTTTATATATTTACCTACAAGTTTTTCGTAATAAAATATAGATCTATTTAAAATTTATATCTGCTACCTTTGTTGGAACATCAGCACTTTCTGAGTTATATATTATTGGTTTGAATTTAAATAACTACAGCTTTTTCTAAATTTCTGAGATATCTATGTAGATATCAGTTATTCGTAACGTGTTTTGTCATTTTCAAGTATTGTAGTTAGTTGTTTTTTGTCTTACCATTGGACTGTAATAATTTTTTTGTCCTCATACCTCAACTAAAGGTCTAATGTAACTATTTTTGCAAATTATCGATTAACACAGACTAAATGTAATTACAAGTTTTCGTTAGAATTGCTTGTTTCGTTAGACTAGTTTTCAGTAGAAGTTATATAGGAATAACATATGATATGGTTAGAGAATATAATACTTTTTTGTTTTGTTCTGGCTGATTTACTTTTAGTACGATATTAGTAATGGTAGTAATATAACTGCGCCCACTTGAGTTCCACAATTGTTTTTCGATGGTTTTGTCCAAACTCTTTACAAATGATGTAGGACTTTTATTTTCCTGTATTATTTACTTTAATGTTATGTAACATTTATAAATCCGGCCTATACTTTCAAATACATAAGTCTGTTGCTCTTAGCTCCTTTTGTTTATGTTAAATAATGAAAGATGCATTTATTCACAAATTGTACCTTCCACACTGTTTGGAGAATAGAGAACAATCCAAGTTAAAGACCAAAACGCCACTACACATCAACAGGCAATCGAACTTCATATTTCTGTTTTGAGAAGCATAAATTGCTGACTACTAGACTGGGAGATAGTTATCAAAACTGTCGGAATTCATTAGAGGATCGATTGCGTACAAGTGGAGCATCCAAAGACACTGAGGAATGTCTTTGGGTGGGTCCAGGCAAAATTGGAGGTCAAGGACGAATTCTACAGCTGCTGAAGGACGTTGCGATTTAACAACATTGATATATCCACATCAAAATCATCGACCCCCAACAAAGGTGTCCATCTCGTCCATTCCAGTTCGCCAGGAGGATCGCCGCAACTGCAGTCTACTATCCTCAATGTGATTTTGCACTTGTCGGTGTCAGATTGCCGGAGTTTTGAGGTTTTCCGGGTGGTGTAGGATCTCATGTTTTCAGGATGGAATTGACGGGGACCCCCTGCGAACACGAGTGGGCAGGTTTCCAACATGCCGGCGTGTTTGTCTTTTTAATCTACGGCGTGCTAATAGAGCTCTCGTGGATAATGTGGCCATTCAGATAGACCCCAAAACATAAATCTCTTCCTTCGAGTGATTATGGGTTGGAGTCCTGGTTAACATTTCACACTTTGGTTACGTATTGCCGGAGATGATTTCGTTAAGGTGGTCCAGAGAAAAGAAAACGTAATGGTTTGTAGTAATTAGCAATTGCTATGATGTGAACTGACAGAATATTGTATAAGTAAACTCTTTAATAACAACATACACTTACTCTCAGCTTAAACATTTCACTTCTCTATTAAAATAGTTATAAATAGTATTTTGTATATATAACGATCAACAGAAAATGGGTTACTAACAGAAAATTGGCTATTCTATGTGGAACATGCGGATTTAACATAACAGAATCAATTCTTGGTTATTCCGCTGTTAATGTTAAAGATACGTTTTACAACAGTATTTTTAGAATGTTATAAAAGGCATAGAATCCAAAGCAGCACGATTATTTTCTGTTAATTTGTATGGAAAATAATAATATTGCAACTTGTATTAATTCTTTTCATTATTGTGTTTAATTAACCTCATGAAATTAACACATATTTGTAGAAAATAACATTTGTGTGCGAAACAGATTATGGCAGCATATAAATTTCATAAAAAAGGATATATTCTTAAACAAAATAGCAACTTGTCAATAAACTCAGCTGAACTTATAGTTTAAAAACCCACCATTAATTTTATTTTTTAAAATCCTTATTCTAACAGATTCATTAAGGAGAATTCATAGACCAGCAATATATAACAGATAATGGACTGTTGGAAATAAAAAAAAAATAGTTTTATATAATGTTTACTTAAACCTTTTATATTCCTCTGACATTCCGATTTCGAGTTGCTATTTATCGTCCTGAATAGAAGAAAAACAAAATAGATATCAACGTCGTATTTAAGTTCAGTATCTTCTTGGGATACGACACGAAGATTTTAAAGAGAATTCTTGAATAATCTGTGTAATTCTCTTTATTCAGAATTAATTTTGTATATTTCTGTATAACAAGTAAACAGCATCATATATGCAAAAACTGACAAGAATATAAGATATCGTTAAAACAGTTTATGTGATGTTTCTCGTGCTAGCAATTTTCGAGATGTTGGTAATTATTATTCTAAATGTCCAAATATTATTGTTTCTTGAAGTGCCGTCACCAATTCCTTATTTCACGTAGTCATGAAAATAGTAAGACATTCCAAAGCCACCTGCTAGAGACCTAAGACTCGACCCTAACTTCACTCTCCTGTATCCTTCTTGTATCTACAACGAAATATCCACTGAAACTATTTCTATAAATTCATCGTGACTATTCCATTCATACGCCGTATATTTGATTTGCACCAATAACGTTTTGTGGTGATACGGAAATAGACCAATCACGGTCATTTATATGCTTACCAGACTGCGATTTTATCTGATAAAAGGTCATTTCGCATTGGATCGTAATGGTAGCACTATGTAGTGAGTAAATAGGCTGTTTCATACTAAACATGATTCAGATTGGAATGCAAGGATAAACATAGTGTCACCCAACGCATATTCGCTAACCCCATATTTACAGGCAAATCAACAGTAGCTTCATACATTTTCTAGTTATTACAAAATCCTATTAGGTCAACATCTACTTAATTCTACAATAACAAGAGTAACTCTGAAAATAATGGTTTTAATCAATACACATTCAAAAAGATTGAACTTTCAAATATGTTATGATCTTAAGAATATATGTGATTTATTTCGTTCTGATGTGAGTGCAACAAAATTTTGAGGTTAATATTTTCTGATTCACATTATTGGCAACATTGATTAGCAGTATATAATCTTCTATTTTTATTTATAAAATAGTTTTCAATAAACGCATTCGGGGATCTGAGTTTCATCTGAAAAAATTATAACTTCTCGTAGGATGAGGTATAAAAGGAAGTAGCTAGAATAATAAACTTTTGTAAGAATGGTATAAAATAAATGGGTCGAGAAAGGCATATGAATATAATACATGTTCTTATGTTATTGCTATATTTTTGTATTCATTAACACTTAAATATTAACTATAGAAGAATCATACTTGTGAAAGATTTGTTATTATCTGGTATATACAACATTCACAAAATTTAAAACGTGGATTCATATTTGATTTAACCTAGTGTTGCTTCTCAGGATGAACCAACAACCACAGAACCAATCATATTTTAACACTACGTAATATGTGCTTGATCCTATTCCAGAAGAGACGCAAGGAAGCTACAGGACCCCTTAAGTTGCTGCAGATTTAATACAACCCTGTGATACAAGAAGCATACTCTCCAGGCGAAATCCAAATGTCTGTGCTAGTCTGGTCACTAGAGCTTAGATATTGTTTGAGCTTTTATTTGAATAGCTATCGTATTTTCTTCTTATTTTTAATCATGAAAGGATACACTAAAAAGCCTATTAAGGATTTTAAGGTACACTTTACCTATTTTAGAAAAGAAAGCAATAATTTGTTATGCTCTTGAAAAATGTTGGAGAAATTATATTTTAATTAAACACCCCCAGAACTCCTAACCTTTATGTATTTTTCGAAGTTATGTTATTTTATGTATTTCATTCTCCCTACTTACACGAATAAATACAGCAAGTTTTACATTCCGCTTAAAAATAAATACATGTTTTGAGGATCACTCATTAAGAACAATTTTAGGAAAAGATCTGCGAGAGAGGGAGGGAGAGAGAGACAGAGAGAGAGACTATGTGTGTGTCTGTGTGTGTGCGTGCGCGCGTGCGTGCGTGTGAACAAAATAACTAAAAAAAGTGTTGATATGTAAGTTCAGCTTCTTCTAAAGATAGGGCATAACTCGCCCACCTCAAACTACTCCTTACATGGAATATTTTTCGAAAGCGTATATTTTCAAGAAAATATCTCTAATGATTTTAATTAAATTGTATTTATTAAAATGTATAAAAATTAAACTTTAATTAAATTAAATATATTTTTATTTGACAGATCAAAGCGTATAGGTATCTCAAATTTACAAGAAACAGCCTACAAAGTATTTTTCATAACTGGCATGGCAAAGGAATAAACAGAAACTTAAGGCACCAAAATATAATCTCTAACACATAATTTATTTCAAGTACATAAACATTTTGTGACATCAGCCATTTCCGAGATACCGGTTGCTATTTTTGTCAGTTTTGAATTGTTTATCATTTTATTAAAATACTGTAGTGTTTTGTTGGTCCCCGCGATATTTAAAAAGGTGTGTAATTTCATCGTATTGCAACCATTTTTAGACATCTGACTACTGATTCATTTCCGAAAATGTCGGTGTTATCGATTAACATGAAGGAAATAGAAATATGAACTTTTGTAAGAATAATTTGTAAAAGCAATACAAAAATAAACGGTGTAGAGCATAAATTTTTATGTGCTTGTTTTTGTTTCCATATAAAAATAGCTACACCGATTTTCATTAAAATGCGTTTAAAATGTTTGACGTGACTACAAGTGTTTTTTTTTAAGAAGTTTTCGCTAAAAAATCATAAACATTTTTGCAGAAACGGAGTACGAATTAAAATACAGAATTGGTACACAATATGTTTGTTTGTTTTATACAGCGTTTCGTTTCGAAACATGACATATTCGAATGTTTGCGAATATTATGTTTTTCTTTCGTTATTTATTATCACTTGCTGTTAGCACGGTTTTGGGAAGGAGGGCTAGGTTGAGAAGAATAAACTATGGTTATAATAACTTACTTTGGCCAAATGGTATTTATAATAATTAATGGTACGCAAGTATGAAGAAAGGGTTATTCGTGAAAACTAAAAGTTAATACCAGAAGATACTCAAACCAAATCTAGCTTGTTAATATTTAACACTATTTCTTCTATCTTCATTTTTTCGATTTTCCTTCGGGTTGTCGAAAATATTGCTCTTTGGGTAGCAAATATTGAGTTTGTAAGAGTTTAAAATTTCGGTATAAAATAATTTGGAATATAATTAATATATTTAATATAATAATTTGGAATGAGAATCTTTTTTAAATTACGGTCGTAGTTTATATCCTTTAACATTCTGCCTTTTCCTCATTTTCATGATTTTTTATCTTAACCAAATTTCACCCATAAATAATTTCGAGATGTGATTGATATATATAATATTAAATTGAGTTGTTAAATTAGACTCGAAGTTTCTTTTTACAAAGATATTATGTGTTACATTCGTATATTTATTTTGTCCTCTTCATTTATTTTTATCTATGTAGTTTATACAAATTACTTTTAGAAACTTTTTTTTGTATTTAATTCATGTGAGCTTAGATAAATGTTGCAGAAATAGTTTCACTACACCTTTCTTTGCAGATACAAGGGATGCAGAAAACGGAAGCGAATGTCAAACTTTGAAAGCGGCCCAGTGTTTCTTGGTTTTGAAATTGCATACTGTTACGGTACACGAAAAGTAACAATGAGGCAAATGTTAGTTTAATATCGAACATTGGACATTTGAGATACTTCTGAAATGATACTTCTGGTACTTCTGGTTATCAACCGATAAACAGAAATGCCTGGTTCCCAAATAAAGCAATTTCAAATAAATTGTGTGTTTAAAAGAGATCTTCTCTTTTTATTTGGTGATGGTGGGGGTGACACGGCGACAGCGACGGTCTTTTCTGTCTTCTTATATCAGGTCAAGCATATACTCGATCCTGCTGAAAGGTATAATAAGGGTAGTGCAAATGAAATTGAGAATCATTTTGGAGTCAGAAATACTAGATCATATATGTACCCTCTCCCCCAGAAAGAATAAGTCTCTGGTTGCCTGCAGAACCCTTTTTACAGCCTTTCAAGTCTCGCCTTTCCCTAACCGGTCGTCCTTGGCGTTTTTTCTATGCCCCTAACTAGACGTATAAAGTAAACGGTTTAGGGAGCTTGGTGTAAGTCTCAGATCGTAACTTCGCAGCATATCTCGACGAACTTTCGTCACAAGCAGACGGTTGTTGAGTAGCATATTTTGTTTCCCACCTTTTGGCAGCACCAATATACACTACCTGACATACAGAGATATTTAACCTTAGTCTTAGTTTCATTTGAGTACGTTGTATTATTTCAAATATTGCTTAAAGTTGTCTGAAGCTATAAAGTTGTAAAACAAGGACGCATAGGAATGTGTTGCTTCATATGCAAGAACAAACAGATGTATCAACTAATCCGTAAGGCAAGAAGGAGATTGTAATTATTTATGGCAAGAAGGATTAAAGGAGTAACATAGCATGTTTGTGCTACGTAATTATAAATCAACATCTGGAGATGAAACTGGTTTATGATCTGCTAATTACAGAATGCAGACAAACTTTCTATTGCAGTGTACAAGTGAGTACAGAGTTAAAGTTACTTAAGTTGCTAGGTTTCAACCAATTCATGTGAAATTATGATCATCCTTTGTCATGGTCCCTTGTGTCAAAATTTCCAAGCAAACAATTTTTACAAATCTGATGTGTTACATTTCCAGGACTTTTCTTCATCCACTCTTCTAGAATCTATTTTTAAAATGCAGTTTGTTCTACCTGCTTTAGCTTAATCGAAATAAACATTTTTCAGAAATGACTTCGTTACACATTTCGTTTCGGGTACAAAGGCGATACAGTATCGCTGTGTTATGGATGGCTTTGAAATGGAGGGGGAAAACACCCAGAAAGTCACTTAGTTAAAAAAAAGAATGCGATGAATTGCAAAATTCATACCAATAATAATTTCTCGGAAATGGTTGCGTTACAAAAAGGAAAAGTATTGGACATAATCTGTGTGCTTTTACGAGATTTACATTTGTCACTATTAAGAGGTCTATTTCTTACGGTTTACACATTATAAAAAAGTTAATTAAAAATAAATATAACTGCACATGTTACATGTAAACAAATGAATATGTAAATTTTGTCTAAAGGTTACTTAAATATTTTTCCCGCCCTTTCTCGTCAATGCTGACGTTAGGAGGCGCTTGGGTTCCCTCAGAGCGTGGGAGCCGTAGCATCTGACCTGAGATGTAATCAGTGTTGAGGGGTCGGTCCAGCGCCTGAGATGAATGATTGATGGATCAATTGGGGGAGTGATGGTGGGGGAAACCGGAGGACCCGGAGGAAACCCCCCCAGCGCCATGTTGTTCACCACAAATTCCACTTTGCGGTTACCTGGGATCGAACCTGGGTCGCCTAGGTGAGAGCCAAGCTGTCTAACCACGCAGCCATGATTACTTAAATATAAGTACAATATTTTAATAACTAGCGTTCGAGTAATTTTTAAAAAAAGTCATAAATAATGAATCACATCACATACATTTTTTTATTTACGTCTCCCAACGTTACGTCATATCGGACGATGAGTGAAATGGGTGAAATGATGTTCAAATGGGCCCAGGATCCATTGACGTCACATATATTTTTTTTTATTTACGTCCCCCAACGTTACGTCATATCGGACGATGAATGAAATTGGTAAAATGATGCTGAAATGAGCTCAGGATCTATTGACGTCACATATATATTTGTTTTTTATTTACGTCCCCCAACGTTATGTCATATCGGACGATGAATAAAATGGGTGAAATGATGCTCAAATGAGCCCAGGATCCATAGGGTTTAGAGTTACCTGACATTCATCTTTAAAGATAAAGGAAACCCGGAAAAAATCTTATCCAAATAACTCATTCTGACCGAGATTCGAACTTGGAACCGCTTGAACGTGAGGCAGACACGCTACCACCTACACTACAGAGACGGGCATCCCATATAAAGAGTACATAGCTTGAAGTGTAAGCACTTTCTCATCACATATTTGAATGACGTCCAAAGGTACGATAAGAATATTTCTAGAAAATGTCCTAACCCCATATATTTACATGGATTTTTTAAAAATATTTTATTTTCCCTAGAAAATCTAACGATTTGAATTTAAATGCCATATGTTTAAGGCACTTGTATGACAATACATCTCTTGAATTTCCTGGGGATAATCTGTTAAGTGCACTTCAACCTTAATGACTCTTGTATAGTGGGCAATTGTAAGAGATAGACAAAATCTTACCAAATAAATATGTAGATCTCGTTACAGCCCACATAAAACCTTTTGTGAAGGTAAATCATTTCCCAGATACGTGTTGTTTGTTATTGTTTTGAATGTGTAGATATTTAGCGGGAAGTAGATAGAAATAATCGCTGGTAAGAGTAATTTGTAGAAGAGTGAGTATAGAAGTCATGTGAATTCAGCACTAAGATTTCAATATCAAGCACGTTTAAATATGAATTACTTGTGCATTTGTTTCGTCTGCGTTGTTGATATACTGTTGGGAGAGAGGAATGGCTGGAAGGCAGATGAGGAATGCGAGAGGATGTAGGTTCCGTCCCTGCACGAGATATTTTGGGCTTGTGATTCGCATGGACGTCCGTTGTGTTCCATGCGGTGCGCGCGCGCTTGGCACGAAACAAAAACACTCGGGAGGCGCCGCTCGTATTCCTGGAGGCGTTTGCAGTTAAGTGTCAATGCTCCTGATTTTTAGTTTTGGCACTCCATATCTGTAATAAGGGATATATTATGCTCCGCAAAAAAAAAAAAATGTACGTATGTTGGAATGGAAACAGATCAACATTAGTTTGTCTATGTGGGTGACTGGATATACACATTTTTTCCCCCTCTCTATTCTAGAAATGATTATTCAAAAGCTTATTCTGACATCATCTTTCATGTAGTAAATTAGTGATAAATTATTCCTTGTAACTATATTGGGTGCAGAAAATCAAGGTTCAGAAAACTAGAGTGAAAAGGCAGGACCAAAATAAGCAGTTTGGTGTCACAGAAGCTTTTATAAACATGATTACAGCATTAGAAGTACTTTTATTTTCTCCATTCAACATTTAAGGCACGTACTTCACAGTCCATATATATATAATGTCTAGTTTCTCATTGTGTGTCAGTTCTTATTAAGATAGTATAACACACTTGCCGTATGACTGGCAGACGAAGATGTTTCAATCATATTCATGCAGCACACCTTTTATAACACTGCATCTTCAATTCCATTATTCTATTCTTAAAATACCTAGTTCGATAGTGTCGTTTTATTATTTTCTGCGCATTTTTCCCCCCTTCGCACAGTGTGAGTTTGATGTACTATTCAAGGATACTCGGCTGATTTTGAAAGGGTATATTTTTGCAAGTCCTGCGCCGTGGCATAGCGGGCTAAGGCAGCATGTCGTGGTCCCTGGCCACGGAAAGCGGCCCGGGTTCGATCCCATCCATGTGGTGGGAATTTTAGGTCCCGGGTATCGGACCGGTGCCCACTCAGCATCGTGAGGAAAGTGAGGAGCTTACGCTAGGTAAGCGGCCCTGGTCACGGAAACCAACATTCCTGCTGGGGGACGCTGAAATGCTGACCACATCTCCTCCCCGTATCGGTTGGATGATCGCCCACCTCTGCCGTGCGTAAGTGGGCGTGAGGCCGGCAGTCGGGTTGGTAGGCTGTTACGCCAGTGGTTAACTTTAACTTATATTTTTGCAAATTTGAGCACTTCAATTGAAATGCTATCATAGATTTATTTGGCATAATTATAATAGAAATTCGATTTTTATTATGTATATACCTCGTACTCCAAATAAATAATTTTCGAAAAATAAAATCAAGTATTATAGAATTTACAGATGTTTAGATTTTGCTTATTGTTCCTAAATATAGTTCTTTGAAGTCAGAGATTGCATTTTTCTTACAAAAAATATTAAAGCTTGTACTATTTTTACATTATTAATAGCCCAACTCCAGAACCGTGTGTTGTTAAATCTATCAGTCTTAAGAGAACATTTACAGCAAGTTTGAAAACAACAGTACAAAAATGCATTACGAAGAATATCATAAAACGATAAGATTGTAAAAAAGTAACATTACTAGAAAATCTGTTTTAATTGCAGGCGACATTTAAAAACTGCAATTGGAAGCAGATTCTAGATGGTGTTTCTCTGAATTTTTTTTCCAATGTTGAAAATTCAGTATTGGGCACCTTTAATCGGTTAGACCACATTTAACGCGATGAATTAATTTATAGACATTTTCAAAAACAAGAAATAACAGAAATATAACCTTGTAAAGGTTTTATTGGGGACGAAATATTGAAACTATCAACTAAGCAAACCAGACCTAAATGCAAATGTCGGTACCTGTTTGCCTTCCCTTTTTGTTTTTAAATTAATATGCTCTCCCTCGAAAACACACAGACTGATATTCAGTATTTTTTATCAGGTGAGATCACGTTATAAAAATTTAGTCAAATATATGTCCACTGCGTTAGGTGAGTGCTTTAGGAAGAAGAAGAAGAAGAAGAAATGTGATGTGTTACAGTCACATGAATTTCTCTACTCTATCGTTTTATATAGTTTTTACAAACACTTTTTACGCGCGTTAGTTTCCTTTCTACTTCATGTTAAACGAGATAAATAATTGTAGAAATAGTTCCATCACACATTTCGCTACAGATACAAGGAGGATAGAAAAAACTGAATCTGCAATTACGCGTTTAAAAGCAAATGGCTATTAGTTGCCCTTGAAATTCCATACGTTTCCGTGATAACGTAACAACTAAATAACGACAGCACTTTAAAGAAATGAAAAAGTATTGAACAGTTCAAACGAGCATTTCGGAAATTGCTGATACGATAGAAAAAGTAATTTTAAATAACCCTTTTAAGTGATCTACACGTTTTGTGAAATGTATTTTTGACTATCTGTTAATGTTTATAAATTAAGACAAAATCCATTCAGAATGAAAAAATTTCACAGACTATACCCAGACATTTCAAGGTTTTTGTGATGTACATATTTTAGATGTGTGACTTTTTATAAAAATCATTAGCTGTGTTTGAACAAATAGAAAATTTGAAGAAAGTTCTGCATAAACGGTAGTTGGGATGAGTATGTGCTGCAAATCTTCTGATTGCATCTTTGATAAATATTAAATTTGAAATTCCAAAGTTTGGTGTTTGCTCCAGTTTTGTTTTTGACTTAACCAAACCTGTTTAGACACGTAGGACCTGTTTCTGAGTGTTTTCTTTTATTTTGAGGCTTTACAATAATTGTGAAATTTCAATATTGATATTTTGTGTATTTCGCAGATAAAATAAAAACAAAAACCGTAATAAATCTGTTTTAAAGGCCAGTACAGAAGACGCAGACAATTGAAACCTGGCTCTGGAAATGCTCCCTTAATGGAATATTTACGATGGTATGGTAAACAGTGATGGAGTTGGCAACTTTCCTGCATCACGTTTTATCGATATACAGCCCGGTAGAAGTCTTGTGTATGTGTGTGTAGACAACTTTAAAAATACGGCCCTGGAATTCCATTGCCGTGGGCAACTTGCCACTCATAACGTTTCCTCTCCATTCTGGGTTTCTTTTCTTTGTTCGGGACTCGAACTACACCTGCTTCAATGACACAGAAAGAATTATTGATAAGGTTCACATCTAAAGATTGCCTATGTTTTCGTCAGAAGAAAACATTTTTTTGAAGTGCAGGTGTACACTCGGCTCAATATATGGGGGGGGGGGGGGGGGGTTGAGAAATGCGTTATCGTAACATGCCCAATTTTGTAAACAAGCTTTTGGCTTCATTACTTTATGACATCGAGACAAACAGATGAGACATTTAAAACAAAACAAAAATTGTTTTAAAAGTTAAGCTAAACTGTTCTATTTTACTGTACATTAATACTGCAAATTTTCCTTGCTTGTAGATACTTGTGTGGTTGGGATGTAGGCTAAGGTTGAAAAGGTATCAATGCCATAATCGGGTTTTGAGCCACTAATCTCCGACACTTTGTACCGTTGCTGTATCCCATTGAGCTACCATGGGAAATTACTTAAATTGGTTTACCTAATAGTTGATTAACTACTAAGTCCGGGACTTTGAAGAGTGGGGATAGTGTGTTTGTTTCACATTCAAGAGGTTTGGCCGCGCCGTGGTTGAGTACCTAGACCGCTCGACTTTTACCAAGGCGACCCGGGTTCGTCCCCAGACGACCACAAAGTGAGATTTGTAGTGGACGACACGGCGCTGGGGGCGAGTTTTCTCCGGGATCTCCGGTTTCCCTGCCATCTCATTCCACCGGTGCTCCATCTTCATCTCATGTATCATCACTGTCACCGCCTGCGGTGCCGCATGTAGTAAAAGCTGGAGTTAAACACTACACATTTTATTTCATATCAAGAGGTTCCAAGTTGAATCCTGGTCGTGGTGATGAGTTACCCGAATAACAATTGTTGTTAGAAGAAGAATATCGGATAAATTTAAGCTCTGTGGACTCCGAGCTCATTTGAGGATCGTTTCACCTATTTTATTCATCGTTCTATGATCTATCAAATTAAAGAACGTTAAACTTCAAGCCCAATAAAAAGAAAGAAAAATAAAGTGAAAGAGTTTGGAAAAGTTTCATTCTGGTTAACCCGAAGAAATGCAAGTTAATTATCTCGGTTGGTTAGAGCATCGACATATGCTGAGTTTCCTGGTTCAAATTTGAACCTTTCTAACTGTGTTTTAGTGTTTCCTGGCGAGCGAAAGCTGTAACTCAAATAGCTGTAAACCTTCACTGACAGAATGCATTGGTCTTAGAGACTATTCTCAGTGAAGATATGTCTTATTTCAAAATAAAAATGTTATCTCTTATGAAATATTTAAAATATAACACTCAGTTTAATTCAGCATTAAACTTTAATCAAATTCGTTAGAGCCAATTTTGAGAAACTCAAAATTGTCAGAAGATGTTCTATATAAAGGATAATTTAGTACTTTCTTAAAACTCTTCATGTTGTAACGTTTCAAGATGCCGAACTTAAATTCCGGGATTGGTGTTGAACCGACTTTTATTTGTTGAGTGTATCGATGATGATGATTATGATTATGATATGGTGATTTCAACGCCGTTTCGAAGCAACAATCTAACTTTGCACTTATGCCATCATTTCGGCACATTAGCAAGCAATTCCAAAAATAACGCTCTAATCGTAAAGAATGCTTTAATTCGAGATGAATATACGGTGCAAGACTTGGAACCGTACTTACTTCCAAGTTTCTAATAAAGGGCAACGCACTTAAATATCCCGGCCAGTCGGATTTAATTACGCTATTGTACTCTCACGATACACACTCAAAAAGCGGTTGTCTAAGATGCCGTTTTGAAACATATACTTATTAACATCCTGTAAACCGATACGTGGCGGCTAGTGCAATGATGAAGGACGCGAATGCCTTTAACGTGAACTAAGTGAGCAATACATATGTAATATGTTACGAATCACTGAGTGTATGACTGTAACGGAAATAAGAAAGGAGGGGAGCATCGTCCTTTGATACAGGACGAACATGTACACGATGGGAATAAATCCAAGTAATGCAAGTATTTGTAGCCATTGAAAACTGTTCTTTAGCTCTGATGAAAATGGTTAATGTAAATTGAAACGACTAAAGGTAGGAGTGTGCGAAAATAGAAATAAAAACGTCAGAGTAAACATGAGTTCAAAGATGTCATGTGCGAGATTATGGTTGGAAGCTGCCACTAATTCGTTTGTAAACACAACTTTTTTCCTTGAACAGCGAGCATACGTAATAGGACTCCGCAGTGCAAGTAAGACTACAGCGTGCACAACATTGCATTTGCCTGTTTAGTGTAATTTGTGTTGTGCTTTATAAAACAAATTTCAACTCCAGCCATTGATAAAATTGAAGCCTACGCTGGCGTTAATAGTGCATTTATTTTAGATCTATTTCAATATCAGTAATTATAGTCTTAAACGCTCGAAAAATTAACTATCAAACAACGAATATTTTGGAAAAAGTTCCTATTAGATAAGTATTTGGCATAAACGCTGATAGTTTTCTGATATTCTATTTATATTCCTGCCCATGGGTAGTATTAAGAGATATTTTGCTTAGCTTGCTCTTAGCTCAAGCTTGAGGTTGTTTGAATGCAGGAATTTCATTAATTTTCACCTTACATGTTGATGCAAGTTCTTTTCACATCTACTACTTATACACTGGAAAAGGTTGCTGTACGCATTGGTCGCTAGTTTGATGCAGCTTATTGTTACGTTATATATTTTGAATCAGTGTGGCCTATCCTCGGGGTAGAGCAAGAGTACCGTCAAAGGGTATGCGTGGTTATGTATGGGAGTAAGGATGATTCTAATGACACTGGAATGCAAGTTTAAAACTGGTTTAATGACTGCTTCTTTTTATCATCACATCAATCGCGAAGTTGCCGACCAAGGGTTACCGTATGTAAAATGCATATTACGCGATAACACTCAATTCGTTATTTACTTAGGAACCGACAGATACCTTTTCTCCTTGGTTCTGGTCTGCCTTCACCGAAGACCGAACCAGTTGTGTCTTTCTTAATGGACCGCCAACCCAGTTATGTGTTCCTCACTGCAGCTGCGTGTTACTTTCACCTCTCGAAGCCTGTCTTTATTCACACCAAAATTCCTTTTGGGACTATTTTGTCCATTGTGATTATTAGTCTCGGTCATGCCATTATTAAGGGTCCGAACAATGCCTTTTCAAACTGAGTCAAGTGTTACCCATGCTAAGAATCCGCTTTCTCCCAGCAAAACTCACCATCCCAACGGCACTTGCTCGCGTTTTAACAAATATACCATGTTCCTTTGAAATCTATTACGATTCTTTATTCATTGCATCCCTTAATTTCGGTATCAATGTTTAAAAGATCCGTGTTTAAACACGACATTTAGTACAGAGTGTTTCACTGGAATATCCCGCTTTCTATTGAATGACTAAATGCATGTAAGTACTCGTGTGAATAAGTTATCTTTGGGAGACATGACGACAGCTGTAAAATGTTTTATAAAGGTGCCCACTTTCCAGAAGACACATTGTTGCCTTTTTCACCTTTTGTTGGATACAGAACTCAACTACCTACGTCTTTATTGCTTACTTCGGCTGTTGTTTTCCGGGATATCCTAGATTCTTCCTGGTTCTGTACTATAGATTTTTGCCTAGAGATACCATCACAGAAAATAATCCAGTGATCTTGGTGATCATTGTGATCAGTTGATCATAAATCTACAGAAGAAGAAGAAGAAGCTACAGGTATGTGCCATGGATTCGTTGGAGCATGACAAACGATATTCTGTTGAAAACATGTAAGTTCTACGGTGTCTAGCTCCTCCACAAACTATTTTAATCTCCACAAAATATGTTATACAAATTATATCAAGGGCCAGCTCCAGGAGTTTCGCCGCCCGCGGTATGTGATAATTGAAAGTGCCCCATTTCATGACTTTAGAATAACCTAATTTTTATCAGCAATGTCAGTTCATGACCGCTTATAAATTTGTAGGGGTGCTCAATAAATTAAACTCAAGGAGAGATATTGGTATGAGGTGAAAGAACAGAGCGAGAGATTAAAACAGGCAAAGTTACCTTTCATCAGAAGATTAAACAATTAAAAACTCAAAACGAAAACACCTTCAACGCCGATTGTGTTAGTTAATCTTCTTTATTGTAGGGTTTAGAGTATACAGTAAAACGGGAGGCCTCGTGTACTGCGACCTAGAAGAGATCTGTTGCGGCTAAACACTTCCAGGAGAAGGGGATAAAGCTACGTGCTGTTTATGAACGTTGAACACCTGCCGCGCAGGGGATGATTTGACGATCATCGAGGCTCTCATCCAAAGAGACTAGCGCTTCATTTGTCAACACTTTGATAACAAAAGGCCCTAGAATTTAAACAGGATTTGTAATTTCGCTCTGTTTTCAAATATCTTGTTCGTGTTTTAAGATTGGCAGTAGCACTGGTCGCTGCTCTCTAGAGACCACAGTTTCCTCATAGAAGTTTGTTCCAGTAATCCTCTGTCCGGAAATTGCACATCGCGCTCCAAGTTTTTCAGGATGAAGTGATGACTCATGATACACATGAGGATTTCCTGACGCCCATATCCTTGAGTTTTGAGAACTTGCATAGATTGAGACATGAAACCAAACTTCGTTGGTAAACTACGTCATTCTTAATATATGTCTGGGCGCCATTCCACAAAGACGGGAACCAATTGCAGTATCTTACTGTTTGCCCAGGACAAAAAGGCAAGCTAGAGGAACGTGTCAAGTAATCACTTTTACTGTACGCACGGTGTATATTCTGCCCTTCTGAGTATGACAAGGATGGAAGTTTCGTTTAAAATACAAAAGTGTTGCTACACAGCTCACCTATACATAATACCTATCACTGTAGCAAACATTAGATCTGGCAGCATGAGTGACTCATATGCACTCTCATACACTCATTTCCTAGTAAATAGATCCGCTACCGAGCAGATAAATAGTTCAAGCTCTTCTGCCCTTCATTCTCCTCTAGCCTTCTTGTCGTGGGCATACAGTAGGTGCTGCTGTCAATCTATATGACTAGAGTTTTGTATCCCTTGTTGCTCTTTGCTCACGAAATGTGTTAATTGTACGGAAAGCTCACAAATATATAGAGAGACTTCTTACTGTGGTTATAATGATTGGGAATTATGCTCTGGTTATTACTAATTGAGAATACCCATAGCTAAAATTTGTGCAAAATTTTTAGAAAATTTTAAATTAGTTTTACATACAAAAATACTTTATAACTTGGGCTTGAATTACACTCTATACCTTTGTTCTCAGGAGTAATTTAAAGCTTAAACACGTGGCCACTTAAATGTTCAGTAGCATATGCACTAATGCCTTGTATTTGCTTCCAATGCCTTTTTCTGGACTTACATTTTTCTTACATTTTTACGCATTAGAAAATGTTTTGTACGAAGTAATTTCAAACTATCTTGCTCAAATTTTAACTAGAAAGGCAGAGAGAGAGAGAGAGAGAGAGAGAGAGAGAGAGAGAGAGAGAGAGAGAGAGAGAGAGAGAGAGAGAGAGAGAGAGAGAGAGAGAGAGAGAGAGAGAGAGAGAGAACTTAAAACACATTTGGATTTTGCTAAACTTTAAATTCTTGAAGAGACAATGTAATTAATTCGACTTCCTGTCAAATTGGTGCAAAAAGTGTCATAAAGGCTTTAAAAGATTTTGAAAGAACCAGAAGACTGTAAAAGATGGGTGTATGGTTTGCATATTATTGTTTACATAATGCAATAATATGGCAGTATTTTTTAACCTTTGGTTGAACATACAACACTTCGGTTCTTGCCTGTAGTGGCAATTCACACAGCAAAACTTTCCTAAAATGGGCTAAATTTACCCGTCTGTTCCAAATTGTGTAGGAGTTATATTTTTATTTGGGGAGGGATTTCTGTGAACTGGTACAAATCCAAGTACGAAATGGCAGATAAAGTATCAGTTTGATACCGAAATTAAAGGATTGAAATAAGTAAAGAATCATGATGGATTTCAAAGGAATGTTGGTTCTTTGTTACAACACGTGCAGGGGCAGTTGAGTCGAATAGCAGTTGGGGTGAATAGTTGTTTTAACAAAAGAAACGTAAGAAACAGTGTCCTTAGCAGAGTTCTAAAGAGTAGCACTTGACTTTGTTTGAATAGGGTATTCTTCGGACCCTTCATAATGGCATGACAAAATAGTCACAACGGGAATATTTGGTTGAATAAAGGGTTTCGAGAAAGTGAAAGTCACGCCACGCGCAGCTGTGGACATTCAGTTGGTAGCGTGAAGCCGATTGGGGCAGTCCTCTTCTTCTGTCTTGGTCAAGGGCAGACCAGAAGCGATGAGAGAAGATATTTGTCGGTTCATATGTACGTGAAGAACGAATTAAGTTTTATCGAGTAATAAGCATTTCACATATAGTAACTCTAAACAGTGATATTGGTAACCTTCGGTCGGCAACTTCAAGTTTAATGTAATGATAAAAAGAAGCGGCCATTAATTAAACCAGTTTGAAACGGGCATTCCAGTGTCATTAAAACCATCCTTCTCATCCATACTCACGCATACCCCGAGAGAAACCTCATTGCTCAACCCTGAGCTACCCATATTATTGTATCAAACTGTAGCGTGAACGTGGAATCGTGCACCACCCATTTCTTTCCGCTTCAAGTTTTAAAATATATCAAATTAAAAATGAAATTCCAATGAATAAATCTGCGTAAACAACTAAAATGTAATTTTTATCAATTACCGTCTCCGTAAATGTGTTGTAGCTTCTCTGTGTGAAACTTCAGAAGAGAATCCAAGATCACAATAGCGTACGTGATCCAGATCTGGTGTCAGTGATACTGGAGATCAAAATGTTACATCTGGAGGAAGAAAAACAAACACTGTGGTGGGCGGTTAGCTTCGGGATGAGAAACACACACCGGAAAACGGAGGGAAGGAGACAAAGGGGGAATTAGGGAGACTGCCGCCTTTTCTATACCATCTTACTGAACCCCTCAGGCTCGCCAACTGCGTTTACGTCATGCACTCAATCGGTGAACTGCATATGATCCAGTTTCGAAATACGAAATGACGTTCATTGGCTTTCGCATTATTCTTTAATGTTTTGTTTAATTTCTTCTTTGTTATTTTTTATTTTGCTAGAATTTTCCTACAAGCCGAATGACATGGCTGTATGTATTGTTGGCATTCGGAAGAGCTCGTGTTAACATCCAATGTCAACTCAGTTTGACTACTCCCCACGAGGTTTCATCCCAGCAAATAGCGAAATGGGAATTCATTCTTTCAACCAAAAACCCAAGAACTAACCTCATATTAAAAGAGACGGGCATAAATTAGAATTAGGGAAAAGGCACTGTCAGGTAGTCTAAAGGTTAAAGCACGGACTCGCGAACAATGCATATTTGCCTTTCCCAATCATCAATTGGGATCAATTACCACTCCTATGGTGACATATATACGGTAACAAATAATACAGGAAGACGTCTATGCAACTTGGGCCACCCTGTATGCCCCCAGAAGTCTGCAATTCGACTCCAAAAATCTTCCTTCCAAATGAATCAGAAGAAACAAAATAGATGACACTTCAAGATGACTGACTATGCATACAACTGAGGCCATCCTTCAGCACAAATTACTCAAATCAGTGGCACAGGAAGTGGAATGACATCTACTTCTCATTGTGGCTCATGCGTGCCGTAAACGGATTTGACTTCTAAGATAAAGCTGTGATAAATCTGAGGGGTAGTTAAAGGCATAGGATGATGACGGATGTAATTCGGCATGCGGCCCTTCTTGGCTTATTGCTTTTCCTTATCTTCGGGAGAAAGGAATGGGGTGATGCGGTTTCTTAACTTGTCCACATTGTACTACTCCTCAGAGCTTTGAGGCGCATTGACCTTCAGAGACAAACGCTGCGATCACCTTATCTGCTTATTAGAAGAGTGAAATATTAGTAAGCTGGCGTAGAGTAAAGAACGAAACACAAAATATGGAACACTTGCGAGCTGCGTGTCTGAAATTGTAAGCCAATTATTTATACGAAACAAGGGTGCATCATCATGAAAAATAATTTTAATGATCATAAATGCATTAAATATGCACCCACGTAATTATTTAGTGTAATATTTTAGAAATCATGAAAAGGAGGCTATACAACCCTATCTTCTGCAGTTTCCATAACGGGAAAAAAAGAGAAAACCAGCTAAATTAGTTACTACATTTCTGTTATTAAATAACTACTGCAAGTATAGGAAGTGCGCGATAATATAATTAATTTTCTAGTGTGATCAATCTGTACAACGGGAATAATTTCTAAAAAGGTTATTTATGCAACTGGCAAAGGTGTAATGTCAAACATATCATCAGCAGTGTTCTGTTATTAAAAGATGTCTCACTGTCATTGTCGCTATTATCGTATTGTCGTAAGCAAGCACAGTGGTGTCGTTGAGGGAAGAACCTCCTCCTCAGAAGAGGGACCCTCGACATATTGCCATATCGGGACTTTGTCCCTTACTGGCTTGGTGATGAGTTTTAAAGAAATGGTGGTGGTTAGATGGTGGAGGATATAGGTAATGATTAAAGATTAAGTGGGTAAGGATTAGTCGATGGATTTAGTCATTGGGATTGTCTAAGTATTACGTAATGCTGTTTGTCTCAATGGTATTGGAGTTATTGAGCTGTTAGTAATAGTCTTGGGCGTTTGTACGTTTCCCCAGGGTCAATATCGTATTCCCCGAGGCCTCTAATTAGTTCATTAAAGCTGTTGGGAAGGTTGTTGTAGAAATTTTGGGAAATTTGTAGAATGTAGTCAGTGATTTTTGGGAAAGATAGGTCATTGTGAATATTGTCATTTGGTATGTACCAGTCGGCTGCAGTTGCTGTGCGGAGGTATCTGTTCTGCAGAACTTGTAGCTTGTGGAGGTGATCGTATTGTCGTGACTAGCGGCGATGTGCACAAAAGGTTCGGCGCGGAAAGGTAAGGGACGGATAGTGTATCACGGAGATAAAGAGCTTACTGAAACAGATAAAAATAGCGAGGAGATAAAGGCCTGCCGAAACAAATAAAGTTAGATAAATGGAAAATTCTAGTGACGTCTTGATTGATAGAGAACATTCTAGAACAGTCGAGAATTATCAATGGAGGTATATATAAGAGATCGCGTAGTAGTGTAAACGGAGCTGTAACGAGAGTTGTAAACAGAGTCGTAATGAGAGAGTGGTAATTGAACTGGAAGTTGAGCGAACTCTTTTGTTTGTGGTCAACTGACTTGAGCATTGTATTTGTGTATGTTACCTAATTCTGCTACTGTAAGGGTTGACCAAAGTGTATTTCTACGAAAATAAAGAACAATTTGAATTTCTGCAAATTGGACTTCCAGTTCTACGAACCCACAAAGTCACAGTATACAAATCATCAGCCTCGAGCTTCTTGTTTCCTTTCTCAATAACTATCAATTCTTTTAGTCTTCTGGTTAAAAAAATACTATGTCATTAAAGGAAAGCTTTCCGTAATAATTTCTGTAATTGTAGGTAGTAAATGGTAATAAACTAATTTTCTGAAGCGTGATCAGTCTCTACAAATAGACCATTGCCGTAATATAAACCGTGATTTAAATGCAGCACAATGTTAAGCTATACAAAATTATGTGTAGATAATTGCAATTAATAATTCACCATTATCTCATTTTAGTTTAGTGAAGCTGAATCTGAATGAAAATGAAATAAAAAAGACATTCACCGTTTTGGTTTACATCACATTATATAAAATGAATCCTTCCCCCTCCGACATAGCTACGAATGATTCGCGTTGTGCAAAACATGCCACGGAAATGAAAGATAAACAGTAGTTCCACTGACTTTGATTCAATATACGTGGAGGATTAAAGTGTCATAGGTACAAATCCAGACAAATCATCAGCAGTATCTATTGAGGAATCACAAAATGAGTTACTCTTCATTCTCCTTGTCAGAATATTCCAAGACGTTATATATGACTTCTCGCGCCTGCCGATGTATGACACGTTCCTGTCCAGAAGACAAGAATGCACCTGAACAGAGCGCATATACACTGAACTTGCCGTGTAATAGGTATGTGTGATAACTTCACGTAAACATCTCTGTGTTTGGAATGTTTTCGGGTACGCTTCCTCGCTTTGCCGTGTAGTACTTTTTTTGTAGCAACAGGATTCCATGGTTTACATGTTAACTCCTACAAATATAGTAAAGAATTGACTTTTTAATCATCTTTTGGCTGAGCTTCCAGTCATTTCAAGAACAAAAGCAGGTGGAAGGTATCCATCACTGACCAGAAACTGTGTTCTGCTTAAGACATACCACCATTCGTTGCGCCTGGCCCTGCAACCCAGTATTGAAGCATTTTTGATGGATGGACAGAAAAATTCATGCTAACTCCCGATCTACGTCCGTTTCCAACCATGGCAACATGCCGCATGATACTATACCAAATACTCCACACTAACCGTGTGTAGGACAAAGTTTGGAACGGTAGAGTCAATGCCATAGCCAGGATTTGAACCACGGATCTCCTGCTCTCCATCCGATTGCTCTAACCACTTAGCTACCATAGCCATCATGACAGTTACTCTTTTTATTTGTCTGGAATTTGTAATAATTATAGTTATCTGAAATGTGAAGTCGTTTTTCTTTCTTTTGTTCTTTTATTTTTAATTTTTGTCGTGTAAAGAGAAGGTAATTTCAAAATCATCACATATCGACCAGCTTGAAAAGTTTCAACTATCGCTTAAATATTGTGTTCCCATATTCTCTTTGCGTCTGCAAGAAAATTGACAGTAAAATAATTTCTGAAAGTGTTTATTTGGATTAACATCGTATATAGGAATACTTTGTACAAAGATAGAGAAAGTCATGTGAGTGCAACGCATTTCGATTTTTCAGTTATGCTATTCACAGGGACAAACTCTCGCGCGCGGATCTTATGCTGATTCTTTTTGTTTATTGATTTAATTCAAGATGTCTCAAAGCACGTATTTCACGTAAAATCTCAGTCACAAATTGTTGAATGTAATATAGGCAGTAGAGAAAATAAAAATTAGTGATAGTTAAATTTGCAGAAAGAAATAATCCAACCTCGCATTAACCTTAGGGCTGACGAAAAGCGGTTGGCTGACTTCCAGGGATTTTAACAAGGGATCTCCGGAGTATATCACGCAAGACACCCTGCTGGTACATTTATCACAGTAAGGAACATAAGGAAAGATTCAAGCATCCTGTAAATAAAGTTCCCTTGCTTTGCTAACAGATGTGCATAGAAATGTGTGTTTTTAAACCTGGCAGCCTATTAGAGAAGATGGAAATTTGACCCTCAACCCATTAATTTAATTTCAAGACTGAAGATAATAGTCTAAAATGTTGCAATCCATTTTACTCACATTTGGAATTTTTTTCCCAAAATAAGGAGCACTATTACTATTCGTTGTCCTTCAGAGGTCGGGAATGGAACTCATGGCCTTCGAAATAAAGATGTTGGCAGCATTGCATATTGGAGAGTGAGCCAGCGACATTTCTCTCTGTGAGAGAGAAAACCAATTCTACCGACCCACACTTTCGCTTTCAGTCACTAGGAATTTGCGCTCAAGGCTGCAGCCTCTTAATGCTGTACGTGGTCAGGGCAGTTCTAAAACCCACCTAAGTATATCTTACATTCCAAAATAATAGTTTTCCTGGCTTGCAGTTTGAACCAGAGGGTTGAAATAATTTATAATTCATTACCCAAAAGGTAGCTTCACAATTATTTCACCAGGATTTAGAAAATGGTTGAATCTGTACCTTGAACTTTGGAGGGTGCGCGGTTCAAATCCCGTCAGAACCGTCCTCCCTGACTGAGGCTCATAAACTGGCAAATTTTGGGGTGATACCCTGAAGCTAGGCCTGGAACGTTTCTTTCCCAAAATACTCTTTCGGAATGTCATTTCATCTCATGTATCATCAGTACACACCGCCTGTGGTTCCATATGAAGTAAAAACAGGTCTGCTTTAAAATGTTTGCCATATGCTATAGTAAGACATACCGTGTTGTCTTATCACATGAATAAACCACACCTTCTTCTGAGTTTGTTTATACCACATTACTGGATTGAACATATTAATTTCGTACTTTTGATACTATTATGTTTATGACAGATACATGAGCAAAGTTATAGATCTTGGTCCGAGGGTTCTAAAAGGGGATTGAAGACGGGTCTATCTTTAACGGTTTAGAAGTTACAGACGCTTTAAGTTGGGCATGGTTCTAGAATTTGTGCATAGTGAACCAGCAGGCATGGGACTTGAAAGCGTCGATAAACAAAATTTAATTTTTATAACACGATTACTTTACCAGGACAAGGAATATTTGATAAGGATTTGGTGTACGTTTTGGTAACATTCGAATATTCCTTGTGACAAAGAAGTGTAACGGGATTATATTTTCGTTCATCTTCAACTAATAAGAATCACGCCAACTTCTTTGTAATATCCAAGTCAAGTTTTAATCTAATAAGAGTCATGAGATCTTTCTAAGGTGTGGACGCGGATTTTTTGTGAAAATAAAATTTAGATGAGTCCAATTTTGTTATATATTATTTAATTATATAATATAAACTACGATTCACTCTTTTATATTATAAATATTGAATAACACTTTTCGAATCTTATTAATTTTTCTTTACAATTATAATGTTCGTAACATCTTAAGTCAACTTCCTCGTTCTCCAGCAAGACACAAGATTCTCACACTTTTTTAGATTATTGATTTTCTTGTCCCCATAGTGATTCCCACTTTATTTTGTGATTGGCCGATTCACTGACACGTCATCACACCACGTGATACCACTACTACTTCGGCCAATCACACAACTACATACATTTTTATATATTTATTATTCCTTCGAACATTACTAAAAAATACTGTTACAGAAGGAAGTAGATAAACAAATGATTTTCCCCTGGTTTCTAAACTTCAGTACAAAAAACTAGTTATAGGAGTTTAAAAATTACAAGTACATATTAAGATAGTAATTTTTTCAGGTTTATCGAAACAAAAGCATGAAAATTTCTATATCAATAATTTGTTTGGGTAAACCAGTAGAATTAAATTTTAAAAAATATATGACTTTCTTCAACCGTTTAAAAAGTTATTGCGTATCTTTCTAATTCAGATTAACCAAGTTAAATATTTGCCGACGTTGCCACATTTATTTCCTTGTAGATACAATGAGAATAACTAGGCTTTATGAGATGCTTTGATTATAATTGCTTTGAAATTACCTTCTTTTTGCATGCCCAAGAGAAAGACACATTTAGCAATTTTCATCTTGATAAAAGTGTATTTGAAAGTACGAAGCAATAACGAAGAATATTTCGGAAATGGTTAAGGTTAAAAAATTGTCTGGCGTAAATTGTATGCTTTAATGAGATATGCATATATATGTATATATATTTTTTTAATTTACGTCCTTTAACTATTTAAGTCATATCGGATGCTGAATGGAATGCATGAAATGATGTTCAAATGGGCCCAGGATCCATGGAGTTTAGAGTTACCCGACATTCGTCCTTTAGGATAAGGGAAAACCCCGGAAAAATCCTTACACAGGTAACTCACCCTGACCGAGATTCGAATTCGGGACCCCTTCAACGTGAGGCAGACATGCTACCATCTACGCTACCGAGGCGGCATGCATGTTTTGTATATCTCTTGAGAAAAATCATTCAGAATGAAGAGGTTAAAAGGTTATTCCAAAACAGTGAAGAATCACAATTCACGAAAATATCTTAAACGTTATGTTTTAATAAAAATCATTAGAGCCATCCGAAAAAAAAAAAATAAAAGTTTCCATGTATAGCATCGTTTGTGTAGGGTGGAATTTTCTTCAAAATCTTAATGTTGCATTCATGTAAAATCCAAATCCAAATTAGATATATGACTGAATTTCCTTTTTTTCCCCTTTTTTTTGAGTTATGCTTTTCTCAGACTTAAACTCTCAGAACTTTTCTAAATTACATTTTCTGGGGGGAGGTTCAGGGGCCTCAAAATGTATATTTCCAATGAAGTCTAATACTACTTTTACTTTTAAGTATTAGTAGAGAAAGTAACAATAAATAGTTTTATGTGTATGTAATATGTAGGCATATTCATTGGAACTGAACCACAAATTATTAATGCACAAGGGTCATAATCGTATGTTCTTTGGCAACCATCTTCTGTTCGCTCTTTAAGAATTCCATATGAAAAAGAGAGACTCGGAATGTGTGGTTACTTGATTAGATCTTTTGGGGCGGCCAAAACTTTAAATGCAGTTTTGAGTAAAGTTATCCAGAGTACAAAAATGTATTAAAATCTTAAAATCGTAGTTTCAGAATATGAAAACCATAATTAGAATTTGGATTGCCTTCGTGCTCTTACGTATGATTTCATAATATAAAATATACCTAAATGAGAGAAATGTAGTATAGAAAAATTCAATGCTGTGTTTCATTTTAAGTTTGGGAATTTGTATTCGGAAAAACATGAATTCTTTGCATTCATATGATATTATACGTATATTTCTGGTATTATGTAAATGATTACGGAACAGATGCATGTGTTAAATAATGCTAAATGCTAAGGGTATATTTTGTTTGAATTCAATGGCGGTTTAGGATTAGTTTGTAGGGGATATGCTAAAAAGTAAGGAATGTTTCACAAAATGTTCACTGAAGTTCGATCTTGTTGGTCTCCATTCGAGTATCTTCAGGGTATGTGACTTGGCATTTTTAAGATTCTCACAATGATGACACGTTTCCAATAGCAGCGTGTGTCTGAGACAAGCGTTGATAGGAAGTGGGGTCGTTAGGCATAACTTAACAACCCTTTCACAGGGGTGCTTGATGAATGTGTCTGAGATTCCCTTCTCCCTCATCATGACGTAATGCACAGAAATCTTAATTATTTCACCCTTTGAGAGGGCGTTTGTTTTCCATCTAGTATGTTTTATGGGCCTTTAGAGAGACCGTGTCTCTCAAATGGGATGTTACGAGAATTACAAACGTTTACATCTGTCACGTTTATATTCTTAATCATCAAATGACTGAAATGCAAGTAATGATCTCTTAAACCAGATTAGAGTAACATAGCACTTCTGATGATAAGAAATTAGTTAATTCATAACATTAGTATGTCATACTACAATTATTAGAATAGCTAATATTTTTTTTATTTCTTAAAAATACCTTTAAATTAATACTTTTCTCATTTTTCTATTATACTACTTTTATTTAATGTAATAAATTATTATGCACCGTTTAATGAAGCTATGTCATTACATTCTATTAAAGCATTTAAGAAAACCAAAACCTGAAAATGATAACAAATCTATTTTCAGTTTTTGAGCCCTCCTCTAAGCATTAAGGTAAGGAAGAAACTAGGCTGAATTTTATTAGACTTTACTGTGTTACGTCTTAGATGACAAACTATTTCCATTCTTCATACAGGCATGTGGAAGCCGATCATGAGGCATGTTTGACTTGCCACCTCCGACTTACGTCGCTGTTGTGTATGTTTCATGAATCGACAATGGTTTGTGTGTAGCTAACTTGAAGCTAATTGTTAAGAATTCCTATAGCTGATGATGATATAAGAAGAAGAAGAAGAAGAAGAAGAAGAAAAAGAAGAAGAAGAAGAAGAAGAAGAAGAAGAAGAAAAAAAGGGAATTTATGCCCCAAAAGTGACAGTTTAATAACTTTGGAATTGGCCTGATGTTAAAGTGATGTTTTCCTCGTACAAAGCTTTTCTCGTGTTCGTGAGATGTCAAGAGCCTTCAGGATGAAACTAATTACATGTGGTTTCTGCCTCCACATCATTTACTCAACTCTTTGAGGAATGCGAAGCGATAAGCCTTAGCAGAACTACAGCTGTAACGTCTTAACCTGGGGTCAAGCTCCCTTGGCACATATCTACTGTCCAGGGTATAATCGTTAGAGGAAATTCAAATAGATAATGTCGGTATGCATTCCTGTAACTGCCTTAAATGCCCGTATTAGTGCAGAGAAACTCGTCATACTTGTTCAACTAAGTGCATAAAAGCCTAAGGTAAAGACAACAATATGACCCAGAATGTTAAAGATTGCTTATAAATGGGGGAGGAGGTTGCTGTATGGACATGTATATAACAGAATGTTCATATTTTTATTTGAAGCGCTTAGAATAAGCCAGTAATACATGACAAAGCGTGGAAGCGTATCGGAAAATGTGTGTAACAGTGGAGTTGTTTACGCAAGCCTATCGCACGTGCACAAGGGAGAGTGTGTGTACACTCTGTTCAGGTGCAATCATGTCTTCTGGACACAAACGTGTTATACACGTGTCAGGCACGAGAAATCATATATAACGTGATTGACTATTGTGACAAGGAGAAAGAAGAGTTTCTGTCAAAGACAAAAAACGGACGGCTGCATTGGTGTATAATAATTGGCTAACCTTTAATATCAGACATACAGCTCCCAAGTGTCTATTTGTGTTTTATCACTTACTGTACGTCAGGTTCACTCTTCTATAAACAAAGCTAACGAGCGAATACAACGCTATGTAAGTGAACGTCAATACGCCTCAACGCTCTGTCATGTAGTATTTCTCAGAACATACAATCTGTCTGAAGAATGAATGCAGATGGATAGCAGTGGAAGCTTGCGTAAAAACAAACTCGCCATTCCCTGCACCGTTCGGCAATACTGAAATGCTGCAGTTGAGTACAGCGGAAGGGTTCGAATCAAGTCAAAATGCAGTCACCGTCGCGCGAAGTACAGTTTTGTAAGAAGAGAAACGTAAAGATTTATTTATTCCGTTAAATAATACTATAAAAAGGATACCAACAGCAGCGGGGGGGGGGGGGAGTAAAGAACTGTACATAATATCGTGAAAGACGTTCGAAATTCAAAGGAGACGGAGAAAAATGTCAACACCTGGTAAACATTGCCCACGCCAAAAAAGGTTCGAACTCGATGAGTGTAAAAAATAAGCTGTGCGCAGAATTTTTCTCGGTTTTTATGAACAGAGAAAATAAATTCCTACAGTACATATACTCATGAATGCTGTTGAAGAAAAGATCTCTTTTGAAGATGAGGACACATTTTAGAGAATACTTAATCATGAGATATCGATTTCGCAAGGAAAAACACATGTGTTGTGTTACGCACGTTGTGCTGATGTTTTGATGGTCAGACTGTACTGTACAATATTCAATATACAATATTGAACTATTTCCCACTTTCTCTGACCTCTCTATTCCGAGCCATGCTACACCTCCACTAAAAGTTGCGCTAATTCGTCAGACAGGTACTGTTTGGCAAGCACAAGAAGGTAAGAAGTGCGATCGGTTTCCAAGTCTTCATTCGGCAGGTTTCGTTTAACTCCGTAAATATAGATGAGAGCTTTGAAATTTGAAATGCGCTATACACTGACATCTTGTGGCTAATACGCTAAGCTTTATCATCTCCGCCATATTTCGTTTGAATCAATTTTGAGGTTAATTAGTTTACCAGTTTACAACAATCGTATGTTAGAATTAGAATTTTAGTTCGTCCTTGGCAAGATATACATGTTATGAGACACGTCAAAATGTATATATACAGTATATACATAAAGTTAAATTGATTACATACATTATACACAGCAAGCAGCTTTTCTATGGTTTCAGTGCTCATTTGCATGGTTATAGTCCTTAAAATTCATTAACCGTATAAAAACAGTGAGCATGCAAACATTTCTTAACCTTATTCTTAAAGTGTTTTAATGATGCAGCTTGTTTAAATGAATTTGTAAGTTTATTATATAACATTATCCCTTTGTAGTTAAAGCTTTCTTCATAAAGGCTCGTTTGGTGCGCTCGAATTGTCAGTATATCCTTGTTACGAGTGTGGTGGTAATGTACATCAGCATTTATTTGAAAATGATTTATATTTGTGTGAACATCTGTGGATGGTATGGCTCTCGAAAGGGGCACATTATTATTCATCTATCTCCGTATAACTGTGATCTGAATGCAATTGAGCTGGCGTGGGCAAAACTAGGGAATGTTTTCAGAGGATGCAACGTTACTTGTGATATTTTCGCTCATCTTACACTCTATTTTGTTGAACTGTGTTTTTCAAGGTTGACCACACTGCAGAAACAAAAGAGCGTTCACTCTCGCTTCTTCCCCTCTGCCCGCACAACACCGTAAATCTAGCGCTCATCTTTTCTTGCCCGTAATGTAATCACTTTTGCTGTCCCCACGGTGTTTATGCTCGCCTTCCCAGTACGACAAGTATGCTAGATTGGTTTAAAATATGCTAGTGCTGTCACATAACTCACCCTTGCATAATACCTATCACTACAGCTACTGCAACAAACATTAGATCTGGCAACCTGGGTGACTCATATGACTCTCACACACTATTTCCTAATAAACATATTCACTTAACAGAGCAGATAAACAGTTCTCCGTTATTCGTCTCTTGCCTTCTTGTGGTGGGTAGACAGTAATTATATCGTTAGCGTTGTTTACCTGCGGCCAATCCAGCAACTATCCGTGTTCATATAGAACGCAGACTACTTGAATGTAAACAGGATGACAGCGCCAGCAAACCAGTGTTGTTCCTGGATTCCCCGAGTAATACGTGAGATGTTTATTAAAGTAAGCTGTAACTTCAGATTCTACATGTCAGCTGCATTATACATTATATTGACCAGTATAATCATTTATTTTCCCTTAAAGATCCCAGCAACTTTGTATTGGTAAATATTACTAATGGCAAGAGAAGAAAAAGTACACTCTGTTTTAAGCTGCAGCTATGACAAGAACTGCAGGAGAAGAAACACAGTAGGTAGACGTACTAATGACGTGGAGTATCAGGGTGTTCCGATCTGGGCGGGGCTCTGTAAGGTGAGTCCGGACCTCAGCACGCGACTTCGTGCATCCGTTTGCATTTTCATATTTACATTCCCAGGCCCTCTCTCGCGATTGAATCTGTTTAAACATGACACAGTGTGTGGAAATATGAAACTGCGGTTTTTTTTACGCGTCAGATACTTTTCAGTCAACGTATTCCTTGTTTTTCCTGCAGTAGAGGAGAATTGTTGGCGTGTAATCTACCTTGACATTGAAATTCTGTTTAGATGCATCCAACTTGATATATGCATCATGCGGGATCATTCAACTGTTAATTAATTTGAAGAAACTGGCAGCCGCTGTGATACATTCGTTGTATAAGTATAGTTTGAGAAATACTTCGCGATCTCGAGTCCATATCTCGGTTAGCGCGAGTTCCCTGTATAAGGTTTATCCCTAGTTTTTAATTTCTCCACGAAATGTCGGGTAATTAAGCTCTGGTGATCTCGGGCCCATTTGGAAATCATTCCATTCAGCATATGACAGAATGTTAAACTTAAAAAACAAGTTACCTATACCAATAGCCATTTCCGAGATCTTTGTTCCTTTTGTTTTGAATTTTATATCTAGTTTTTTTTTTTTTTAAGTATTAAGTCATCCATTATTTCTCCTAATATCATGAAAAGAGAGTGACATTTCAAAACCACCAAATAGAGACACACTTCTTAAAGAACCAATTATCGCTTCAGTTCCCTATTCCCTATGATTAAATGTCTGATGAAACTGTTTCAGTAAACATTTTGTCTCAGTTGACATGAAATAAATAGGAAAATATTAAGCCTTTGTAAGACCAGGTTGTGAGAAGTCATATGAAAATAAGACAACACATTTTTATGCTATATACTGTGTAGAAGCATTGAACTTAAAAATGTTGAAATTGGGGTATTTAAGAGTAATTCTACACAATAACGGATAACTGTAAACTATAGAGCAATTGTTTTTAAATGTAAGTCCTCCAATGTTAAGTCATTTCGGACGCTGAATGAAATGGGTGAAATGATGCTCAAATATGCCCATGGTCCATGGAGCTAAGACTTACTCGACATTCCTCCTTCAGGATAAGGGAAAACCCCGGGAGAACCTTACTACTGTCCACCAACGCAAAGTAAGTCCCTGAAAGTAATGCGCCACTCTTACACAGTGGGACAAGGACTGCGAATGTGTGTGACGGAACGCATGCTACACAAGGAGTGGAACCGTTAAAAAAACATGCGCCCTATTCACTCTGTACACTAAAACCGACAAGATTCATTCACAAAAGTAGAAGCAGTCAGAATGTTCTTGAATGTTCTGTAATTGAACTGACATGGGGTGTCATAAACTAGGGAGGGTGTAGGAGCCTTCTCAAACCCCCCTGTTTCTCATTCCCCGGATTCTTTCTTTGCTGTGGTATACTATAGGTACAGTACAATTACCTTGAGGTGACAGCTGAGTAAAGTTGCACACTAAATGAATTAGTCTATTATCACATCTGGAAGGAGAGTGAGGATTATTTTTACTTGATAGTGCATGCATCAACTGCTCCACATGTAGAAATCATTCTCCCTCTCCTTCCAGGTGTGATAATAGACTAATTCATTTAGTGTGCATCTTAACCCAGCCTGCCACCTCAAGATAATTCGACTGTAACTGACCCTGGCCAAGATTCAAACTCGGGAACAATGTGTTTCATATATTGTCGCACTGGAATGCTCTAAATACATTTTCATTCAAAACACTGCAAAAAGAAGAGGTTTACAAAATAAGTTTTGTTTAGCACAATCTAATTCTCAAAGTCTTCTAAATACATTTCCCAGAAAGAAAGCCAGGAAAAAAACAGAAATAATCCTTCATTATGTGTGTAGAATCGAATGTCTGTATAGGTTCACATACATTTTTTTTTTTTTTTTTCTGCTGTGTGACTAATAAAATATTTGTTTGGATGTTCCGGATATGCAGTTTCCCTTTCCGATATCCAATTTCCCAGATCACCATTACCCAATCTCGTAAATTTTCATTCAGGAAGTGCACCTCTTTATTGTGTAGTCGAGTAAATATACAATGTATTCAAATGTAGAACATTTGTGTAGAATGTCTGTACTGAAAGTCCTGCCCAAAAATTGGTAGATCTTCAAAAAGGTTCCTCATTAGTTTGAGGCGCATTGGCTGTGAGTAAACTTCTGTTGTGATAGGTCTAACAAGGACGCTTAAAAACATAGTGGCATTATTATGTTAATCGACCACATCATCTTAAAGATGTGAACTGCAGGTGTGGTATGCTAATAAGCCACTAAAAATGATCCAAAACTTGAAAAGATCCAAGTATAATTATGCAGCGAGCCGTCAAAGAGATTTAATGCACATACCCCATCCTTGTGGGTATCTGGAACAATGCGTAATTGCCTAGACTTGGAGATTTGCCAGGAAGTTGCATGCGTACTTTCACTGCATAATCGCAGAGGTTCATTCCTCGACCTTGTGTCAGGAAGTCTGCTCACCTTCATCTCTGGAATGCTCTGGATACATTGCAAGACACCGAGCCGTTAAATTGGAAACCCACGCTCTACCCGAGGAAGTTCTGAAGTTTGGATTCAGTTGAATTGCATGATATTTTTACGATCCACAAAGTCGTCGATGGCGAAATAGAAATTGCTATGACTTGTCTCACTTTTTCCATTGCCTTTGGAAATTGTCTGTAAGTGAACACAGTCAGAACTCGACTAAAACCATCAACCATCTCTGCACATACAATTAGGAAAAATCATTTTCGAACCTGTAGAAGACGGCGAGGTTGTCCTAGACATAAGTAATCCTGGAAATTGAAGTTTTACAAAGGACTATAGTAAAGGAATTTAACATAAAGTAAATTATTTATGCTAACAAGTAACTACCTCTATGGCCATCGAGCAGGATGGCTGAGAATAAGATACCTGTTGGGTATTTTCTCTGGCCTAGGTTTTATCCTCTTTTAAGTTCCTCTCCAGTTTGGTAGGTGAATGTTGGAGTGAATTATTCAATATGGTAATTTCTCGGTACTTATTTCATAATTTTTCATCTTTTAGGGTTGCAGGATCTGACGAGTTAGTCGGAGATGTGTGACGTATGGGGTGGATATGTTTTAAGGGGATAATTGTTTCTTTCCTGGCATGAAACCTTCTGGCTGAATCTCTCCGTGAGGATGGGGGAGGGGCATCGGAGGAGATCCGGAAACACTAAGCCTATGTAGGTGCCTTGTTACCTTGCTTGCATGAGATCTGGCGCCCTTTGTGTTTCTCGCGTCAACCCTCCTCCTGGAGGTTTAATAGGCTCAATAAGTCCACCTTCAGCCCCAGATGAAATCATTTTCCACTTCTAAACTCTAACCTGCTCACCCTATTTTACAAATGCGCATATAAGAAACCTGAAATTCTGTGTTTTAAAACTCAAATCATTGATGCAAAGAATGGCAGAACTTTGGAGAAAACAAAGGAGAGAAAAGAGTTATCTTTAATGTTCAGAAAGGACAAGCAATAATATTTCTGTGTTTTGCCTTTGTCTCGTTTTTCCCTCTTTTTTTTTTTTTTTTTTTTTTTTTTTTTTTTGTAAGTATTGTGACTTTGTGGGTTCGTAGAATTAAAAGTCCAATTTGCTAAAACTCTAAACGTTCTTATTCTGCGTAGAAATGCACTCTGTAGCAGCATGATTACATCACATATCACAACACAATCTTGCAAAGTCGGTGACAATAACAAACAGCTTACTCAACTTCCACTGTTTACAACATCAACACTCAGCTGTTCTCTGCTTACTCACTCTGTTTGCAACTTGCAACTCCATTCCTGGCCAGTCGTCACCTCTTTAAATTACCTGCATCGATAATTCTATATTGTTCTAAAATAAACCAGAACCCGAACAGTCTCTATCAGTCAAGAAGTAACTAGAAGTTTCCATTTATCTCAGTTTGTTTCGGCATGTTATTTTGTCTGCTGGCTCTTGGTTTTCACACTGCCCGCCTATCAGTTCCTTTTGTGTAAACAAGCCGCGCGATCGTAGATACGGGTTCGCGACAGTATTTTTTATCATATGAAAAATATTTTTAACATTTTTATGTTTTGTATCTGTACATTCATTTTATATGCATTTAATAGAGATTTTTTTTTTTTTTTTTTTTTTTTTTTTTAATTAAGCATCATGTCATGACATAGATTTAAGTGCTGTCAACGCCTTAAAAACCTAGGCATTCTGGAAAAAGTTTGATAATTATTTAACTTTTTCTCTTTCAGATCGAGATCCACTTTCTTCAGGTTTTAAATGTTTTTTTTTTTTTTAAAAAAAAAAAGGAGAGCGTGTACGATATAAACAATGGATAAAATTAAGCTAAACATTTTTAAAAACATTGGAACTGTAGTATTAAATTTTATTCGTTGAGGATTGTTATCCAATTCAATGCACTTAACAGTTTCGATTGCATAAAAATACTCGTCATTGCTAGTTTAATATAAATACAACGACGATATACAATAATAATGATAAAATACAACAGACATCCAGGCATTGCAATTCGATAGTCCTTTGAAGTGTTTATAAAATGAAAATGAAAAGAGATGATAATAATGAAATATTTCATACTCCGTGCTGTAGTTACTCTCTTAATTCATATTTATTGTTCATGCTCTGCTTTGTTAGGCCTATTTTGATGTTATATTTTTAAATGAAAATAGTGATAAATTATAAAATGATGAATGGGTAGACACTATTTGTGGACGTTTTATGTTTTCTTTCGTCTTATTGGTCATTTATACCTAAACGTTCCCCTAGGTTATACATACTTTTTTTAATATTTCATGTACCACTTACCTATAGTAAATAGGATTTCCGGATGTACACGTTTCGAGACTCGTTGAATCCTAAAAAAGCAATTTTAGAAAAATACCTGTGCATATGTGTGTACAAACAGCATAACTCAAAAGCGAAAAGTAGGTCATGTATATATGTAACAGTATTCGTATTCAGCTTCAAGGATACAAGAAAATCTCCCACTCCAAACATCTCTTTAATGACAACATGTTTATTATTTTTGATGTTCTGAAAAATGGATCTGATGATTTTCATTAAAATATTTTCATAACAAATAAAATGTATATTTGAATTTTCTGGGAAACCTTGTGGTCTTCATTCTGAATTAATATTTTATAACTTGTGTATGAGATGAAAGCTTACTGTAGGAAAGGTGTAGTTCTCGATTTATACAAAAAAATTCTTTGTCGGTGTTAATCCTTCCGACGTAGTCTTTATTATTGGTTTGAAGTGTGAAATACTTCATACTTTTTCAACTGCAAAACCACTTTTACTTTCTTCCTCGTAGTCATGCAAAGAGAACAACATTCAAAGGCATCACATAGCGACCTATTCTTGAAAGATTGACTATAGTTTAAGCTATTGTATTGTACTTAAACAGGGAAATATAAAATACAGCAATTTTTGTAAACGTTTATCTCAATTAGCATGAACGGGATTGACGAATATTTCATAAGAAATGTTTGAAGAGTCGATTGAGAACTTCATGTCAGTATAACACAACAGTTTGTTTATTCCAAGTAGTAAATCGATATTCGTTTTTTCTCGTGATATTTGCAAGGAGCAGTAACAACGACCTGCGATGAAATATGCAGGTAAATGCGAAATGAAAGTTTGTCACCATTAACAAGTGATTAAGAATCAGGCTCTTAATTATAGTTTTTGAAGAATTTGGTAGAGAAAGTCATATGAATACACTTAGTAAATTTTTAATAACAATTTGTATTAGTTAAAAAGCTATTTTAGCAACAAAATCGTATTGGTAGTAACATAAAATGGTGGAAATAAGCCTTTAAATGAGTTAGTCACTATTTCGTGAACAAGCGTTTCTTGTAATTGTATCATATTGTTTGGCATGTTTTCTGGTGCTATCAGCCGGCTCCTGGTGAAGCACTGCCCGCTGAGAACGCACGCTGTTTCCAATTGTCTGCCCCTTGCTTTGTGTTTCGCCCTCTGTGCGTGACTAGGGGATGCAGACTGCCTCCCCTTGCTGTACAATTTACAGCTCGGTGATTCAAACGGAGCTAAGAGGGGTTTTGTCTCGGATATCGGCTCGGCTCGGCTTGTTCTTTTGCTAGTACATACTTCCAGCTCAAGTTACTGTGGTCGCTGGTTCGGTACCTGGCGGCATCAACTACAGGTTTCTTTAGAATGAAAGAGAGCAAACACCTTGTAAATATGTTGTGTGACATTTATTGTTATATCAACATATAAGCTGAAAACAACTGTTAAGCATTGAGCCATGGAAAGAATCAAAGTTTTAGTTTTGTTTACATGCTAACTTTTTACTTTCTCTACTACTTATGTACCTAAAATAAGAAGATGAAGTTTTGCGTTCTGCCTAAAAATTGGGTAACGATATATACCTCTTTTGAGGCCTTCCAATAAAAGAGCATGTGTGTATGTGCGTGTATGTGTAAAAGAGAGGGAGGGAGGGAGAGCAGTGTAACTCATAACCAGTGTAACTCGGGTATATAAGTTCAGTATCTTTCAAAGATGCACCACAAAAATTTTCGAAGAAATCCTCCACCCCAAACAGCACTTTACAAGGAAACTTTTCAGAATGTTAGGTTTTATCTAAAATGTCTGTAACAATTTTAATTAAAATGTTATACATTTAAGCTTTTCACATGGTAAAAAAAAAAAAAAAAATCTAAATCGCGAATTTTCTGGAAATAGCAATTAACCTTTCTCATTTGGAAGAAGTCCTATACAATTTCGTAAAACGGTTAAACCATAAGATATAGATAAAAAGGTGCTACACAAAATATATAAATAACTTTTAAAAACATGTCATTCCAAAAAATTGTGCGATCAGCTATTTCGGAGTTACCCATTATTATTAGTTTGAAATTGTTAATACCTTCTTTGTCATTTTTTCCAACTGTCAGTCTTATTCAATAGTTTCTCGAGATGACAGGAAACAATGTGGAATTTCAAGGCAACATAACATAGTGGCATCTTAACTATCGGTTTTATTTTCTATATTCACCTTGTTTAATAAAACAATTTCTCTAAACGTTTATTTAGAAAAACAAGCATTCATAGAAATAGTTTGCAGTAGCGGTGTAGAAAAAACAACAGAGAAAGTAATTTGAGGGTATTTATTTGTATTATTGTATTTAAGTGCCTTATTGGAAATCTGTTTTATGCTATAAGACTGGGGTTGAAATGAAATGTAGTGTTTAACGCCCGCTTTTACTACATACGGCACCGCAGGCGATGACACTGATGATACATGAAATGAAGATGCACCACCGGTGGAATGAAATGGCGGGGGAAACCGGAGGTCCCTGAGAAAACCCGCCCCAGCGCCGTGTTGTCCACCACAAATCTCACTTTGCGGTCGCCTGGGATCGAACCCGGGCCGCCTTGGTGAGAGCCAAGCGGTCTAACCACTGAGCCACGGCGTGGCCAAGACTGGGGTTGCAAAATGGGGTGCTCTTATGGTTATTTTACGGTCGACATTGAACTAAACAAGAAAGGGTGTCGTTCTTTAAAACACCTGGAAGCGTAACCAGTTTTTGTTGTATACAAAGGTCCTTTGTAATCTTGACACCTAAGAGGAATTATTGCATTGTAACTCAAATTCTATATTGAGACTCTCACTTTGAGATCTATAAAACAAAGACAAACCAAAGCATTTTAAAAGAATTAATTCTCTTTTCCATAATAGAATAAATATAATAGAATTTAAAAGTCGGACGAAAACCAAAATTCCTGCTTTAGCCAAACACCGTTCAAAGATGCCCTAAACAATACTTTATACTTATTTATTTTTATTTTTCTCTGTTATATATACTAAGTAAGGAAGTTTTGCAACCAACAAAAATTCGATGCTAAGTTTTGACACAAAAAAGAAGATACGTGTTCTTAGTTTTCTCAATAAAAAAGAAAGAAAAGGAAAGGAAAAAAAAAACCACATAAAAAGACCACTATGAGTTTGAAACAGTGCCTACAACACAAAAATGACATGCTGGACAACATTATGACGTAGTATAATAATCCGCAGCGTAACAGCCCGCAAGCCAGACGGAGTCGGCCAACCCGACTGCCGGCCTCATGCCCACATACACAAGGCAGAGGTGGGCGATCATCTAGCCGATACGGGAGGAAATGTATCAGCACCTCCATCCAGAAATGTGACTTTCTTGACAGGGATTCGCTACCTATCGTAGCTCCTCAAATTCTTTACGATGCTAAGTGAACACCGGTCCTATACCTGGAGTTTAAAATCCCTCTTCCCCAAGGGTGAGATTAAACCTGCGCTTCCGTGGCAGGGAACGAAAGCACAACGCTTAAGTCCACTACACCACTGCGCAGATAACAACAGAGAAAAATTATTTTCTCAGTTTATTATATGTTTATATATGTTTTCTCAACTGCTAAATCTTGACTGTACATGTTTCTTGAAATAATATCTTGTTTTGTCCGGCCCTACATATTTTTCGATGGAGTAATAACTATTTTACTCCATGACATTCTTAACAGAGATCAAGACCTTCTTAAATGTGCTCTTTTATATCAGAATGTTAGCATTCTCATATACCCTATGGCATATTAAAGCTTTGACCCAGGAACTAATGTTTGCCAATGCAAAGAAAATCCCTGACAGGAATGTGCTACCACACAGTGCGACAAGGACAGCGAAATTGTGTGGCAGAAAACGCCTGCTACACAAGGAGCAGATCGTTAAAAACATGCGCTCTGTTCACTCTGTACACTAAAACCGAGAAGATTCATTCACAAAAATAGAAGCCGTCAGAATGGTTTTGAATGGTCTATAACTGTACTGACACGGGGTGTTATAAACCTGTCCAGCGAGGGCGTGGGAACCTTCTCCAACCCTGCGTCTCATCCCTCGGAGACTTACTCTCCTGTGGACGAGTATCGTATAGATGTATTTGTTAGACGTGGCGCATGACCTTGCTCGGATGTGCGCGAGTGACGTCATGCGAATCAATGGTAGGGGGAAGTTCTCTGCTTTCACCTGTAGATTGCTGATAAAGCTACTGGGTTAGATGGTAGATGACTAAGCTGACACTTTTTTTTTGAATAAACAAGTGGACTTGACCATAAACTGCTGCGCAACATTACGTCATACGCTACGTCTAAAAAATACTTCTGTAGAACCGTTAAAAAAAAAAAAAAAAAAAAAAAAAAAAAACATGCGCCCTATTCACTTAGTACACTAAAACGGAAAATATTTATTCACAAAAGTAGAAGTCAGAATGTTTTTGAATGGTTTGTAACTGAACTGACCTTAGTGTCATAAACATGTCGAGGCAGGGTGTTGGGACTTTCTCCAACCCCTCTGCCTCTTATTCCCCGGGACTTTCTTTGCTGTGGCAAACAGTGAACATTCCCGCTGCTGTGCAGATTGGTAACGAGTTTCTTAAACTTTTTCCTCAGTGTTGCGTAAGTGCCAATAGAAACACGTTGCCATTGTGTATTCTGCGATTGCTCAAAATGAACAGAGCCTTTTTAATACTCGTCTATGGTGATGCGGTAATGAACGAAAAACTGCAATAATGTCCGAGGATGAACAAACGTGCGTGACGAAGCTGGATCCGCACGTCTGCTTTCATCAGAGAAGTTTTGGGGGAAATAAGTGAAAAAACAAAATTTAAAAAATAGATGCATAATTTATGGGAGTTACAAATTTATTTCCAGAATGTTTCTCGTTTGCTTGATAAAATTGTATCCAAATATCTTGACTTAATGAACAGGCGGTAGCCCATTACAATTCTGAAGTAGGTGGACACATGTATAAATGTTTAAACAACGGTGGAGATATGTGATAAAGAAGGTGCTTATTTTTGACATGTGTTTTGAATGCATTAAGGTGCAACGTCGTTACTTCCAGATCACCCTTGTGTTTTAGTCTTTAAGTCGTTTAGGAGTTGAATTTAGAAAAACCATATCCATCGAAAGGAATAGAGGATTTTCAGTGCTGAAAGAATTATCATAATCAGTTGAGCGCCTCTTCCCCAAGTGTACATATATTAATATACGTGACTAATGGAGTGTTTTTGCATGAAGGAGCGTATCCCTCAGGATGAGATGGCTATACAGCTCTGGTGCTTGGTCTTCTGATGGATTTGCTAGGTAAGGAAACCCTATAGGGGACAACGTGCATTAATAATCAGGCGGTATAATGAAGACGAGAGGTTAAAAATAGCGGCACCTGTCGTGTGTTAGATCAACCTACGCGCTGTGTCTCATCTCCTTATGAATGGGGAGAATGTGGACTTCTTGTTGACAAATCCTGCTCTTCTGCTCTCTTTGTTGTTGAAAACAATGACATCTTTCTTCCTGTTTTGATGGGACGTACGTAACTGTCATAAAAATATTGCAGACTAAAAGTAATTATGCTTTACAAAGCAGCTCTAAGTCTAAGTATTTATCTGCCTTTTACAACCTAGTAGGTAGAGGAGATAACTGCAGTCCACGAAAAAAGAATCTGGCTATATTTAACCGGGAATACCTGTTTTTGTGTTTCTTTGAATAATACATTTTCAAGAAAACGTCCAGATGTGAGTGTGTGTATTTAATCAGCATAACTTAAATATCAGATGAGCTGCATTTACATTACTTTCTCTGCTCACTGCTTTACAAACAATTCTTACGAAAGCTTATTCTTACTATCTTAACCAACTTGTTGTTAATCAAGGTAAATCAGCAGTGCAGATATTCAATATTTCATTAGGTAGACTAAAGCGACAGTCAGGTTTTTGTTTCTTTACCACCAACCCACTAGATAGAGAAAGTATTCCATCCACCCAAAAATCCAATATGGAAATGTTATCAAATATGCATGAGCTCATAAAAATCCATTTCTGGACACAGGTCCGTGTATTGTGCGTGTGTCTATGAAAACAGCGCTTTAAAAATTAAATGTGTGTGTGCGTGCGTGTGTGTGTGTTTAAAATAAAAATCCTCCAACATTTTCATGTCTGATTATGAAATGGGTGAATTGATGCTTAAATGAGCCCAGGGTCCGTAACACTTAGTCTTTTAGGATAAGGGAAAACTTCGAGGAAAAAAAAAACTTATCCAAATAACTCCCTCTGACCAAGATTCGAACTCGGGACCTCTTGAACGTGAGGCAGACACGCTACCATCTATGCTACAGAGGCGGGCATGAAATGTGTGAGATACTAAACGTTGTATTTAATTTCCGATTCTAAAGAAAAATGCGAAACGAAGAGTCTCGAGAAAATCCATGGTACTTTTTAAACGGAAAAGATTTTACATCATATTTTAAAAAGTTTGCTCAAATGATTTTGTAATTTACGTCCTCCAAGTTAAGTCATTTCGGAAGATGTATGAAATGGGTGAAATGATGCTCAAATCAGCCTAGGGTCCATAGAGCTTAGAATTAACCGACATTCATCTTTCAGAATAAGGGAACACCCTGTAAAAAACCTTATCCAGATAACTCACCGTGACCGAGATTCGAACTCGGAACCTCTTGAACGTGAGACAGAATCGCTACCATCTACGCTACCGAGGTGGGCTCAAATGATTTTGATTAGAAATCTCATATATAAAATATTGACAAAACAAAATGTATGTCTTGAATTTTCTGAGAGTAGCCTGTTAGATCGTCTTCATTCGAAAATAATTTTGTACACCTTTTTTAAACCGATAAAGCATCAGAGTGAGACAGTATTTATACTTACAATGTGTACTTACAATAAATCGCCTACACACGGCTAATGTGAAAGAACGATTAATTTCCATCAATTTACCTGACTAACATAGTGGTTTTTAACTATGAAGCCTGGGACTTAAGTATTTATAGCATAGTAAATCGTCACAAAACGGTGCGTATCTCATTGTATATGAGGACCCCTAGTGGTCTTACGAGTGAGAGAATTTAATGTTATGCTGGTACGTTGGCCATGGTAGCTCAGTAATTAAGAGCAATCATACTTAGACCGGGAGGTCCGTGATTCAAATTCCGGCCGTCATTGAAATTTTCAATGTGACTACTTAGACAATTTATTTCAAATAAAGTTTATTGTGGCATCAGCCATTTCCGAGATATCCTTTATTATTTGTTTTAATTTTTTTTGTATTTGTCGTTGTTTGGAGTAGTCATCATTCAGGTGCTTTTGACCGCGTGGTGGAAAGAACATGGAATTTGAAGGTCATAATATAGCGATCCGCATTAAACATATCAACTCGGTGCCGTTATCTCCCTTGTAGCAACAATGAAGGGTGTAAATTAAATAGTTTTTGTGAAGGTTTACGTTTTGGATAGGTGGAATCAGACTGAAAAATTCAGTTCCATGGCCGGGTTCTAAACCTCGGACCTCCCGGTATCCATCTCATTCCCCTAACCTCTGAGCTATCATGGCAACGTGCCAGCACGATTTCAAATTCTCCAATGAGAATTACAATGTTGTAACTACTCTTTAAGTCGCGGGCTGCATAGTTCAGACCACTTCAATTAAAAGTTCAGTGCCATAGACGGGCCTCGGATCTCGTGGTCAGCTATTTTTCAATGTAATTATCATTGCGATCGATGCACTTTTGCATGCGCTGTGGCAGTTTTTGAATACCCTTGTGATAGCACTCTCCCGCCAAGTTGCGCAGGTAGCGTTCAACCTCGTTTTTCAAATCATGGTCGGTCTGGAAATGATTTCACCCATCAGGTGTGACTTCAACTCAGGAAACAGATGATAATCACTAGGTGTTAAGTCTGGACTGTAGGGGGGATGGGTGAGGATGTCCAATCCGAACTGGGCCAGGAGATCAGCCGTTGCATGTGCAGTATGGGGATGAGCGTGATGGAAAATCACTCCCTTCGTCAGCATTCCCCTCCTTCGATTTTGAATGGCACGTCGCAATTTTTTTAAAGTCTCACAGTAGCTAGCGGCGTTTATTGTTGTGCCGGTAGGCATAAACTCGCACAATACACATTTTCTGTCCCAGAACACACTGGCCGGCAGAAAATGTCTGTTGGAACTTACGCGGCTTCGGCGAATTCTAATGCCGCCACTGACGAGAACGTTCTTTAGTTTCTGGTGTTGTGTAGTGCACCCAGGTTTCATCGCCAGTGACAATTGAATCCAACAATTCCTCGCCCTGTGCTGCATAGCGCTCCAGGAATCGGTGGGCCGCTTCAACACGTTGCCGTTTATGGTCTTCGGTGAGCATTTTGGGGACCCACCTCGCACACACCTTGCGTTAATGTCAATGTTCGGTCAAAATCTTGTCAATCGTAGTCTTACTGACTTTTAGGGATAAGTTCGCACAGCTCGCGAACTGTCACACGCCGATCTTTAGGCATTTCTTGCTGCACTTTTGCAATTGTTTCGGCTGAAACCGAAGACCGACCGGAACGCTGTTCGTCATGGACGTCTCTATGTCCGTCTTTGTACTCTCTGATCTACTTTCGCACTTTTTTGACGTCCATACACTGTGGCCCATAGACTTCGTTTAACTGACAATGAATTTCAGTGGAGATAGTGCCCCTGGCACTCAAAAAAAAAAAAAAAATAAAAATAAACCCTAATCACTGCGCGCAACTCGCACTTGGAGGTGGAAGTGATAGGAAGCTCCATCGCAAACGGCTACTCAGCCAAGACTAATGGTTGTAACGGGTTCGTTGTGGTAGGGATTTGAAAGGATGAAACCAAGCCAGTGTTGCCGGATCTCGCGTAATAGCGTTCCTCACGGCTCCAGAGCCTTGGAGACCTTATTTTACGGACACACCTCGTATATATTCTTAAACAATTTAATGCGTTTTTCACATAGCGTAGTTTCACATATTACTCGACAGAACGTTGAGGCGCATTGACCTTCAGGTGACCAGCGCTTTGATCGTCCCTTATCGGGTCTTATCTGGTCGATTAGAAGAGTGAAATATTAATAAATTGATGTACAGTAAGTTAAATAGAGCGACTGGAAGCTGCGTGTGTCTATATGTTTTCCCGCGCCTGCCGATGTATGACACATTGCAGTCCAGAAGACATGATTACATCTGAACAGAGTATACATACACTGGACTCACCGTGTATGTGGGATAAGCTGAGGTAAGCATCTGTGTTGCGAATTTTTGTCGATACGCTTTCTACCTTTGCCATGTAGTAGTCAATGTTGCTATTAGTAAATAAAACGGGCACTGGATGCTTTCAGCTCGCTAAGTAAAATTTAATTTTTGGTTACACAATAACTCCTGAAGAAGCCAGAACTTACGCAAGCCAGCACCAAATGTTCTGCTTTAAAATCTCTTATGTATTCTTTGCCACATTTTTTGTTAAATGTCACACATAGTAATTAAATAAGGAGGTTTTTAATGCAATTGGGTGGTGCTGTGTTATGCTAGACGAGCGGAGAAGTAAACATCGGTATATCACATGACGCATTTATGCCGGATAAGGTTTCTGTCATCTTGGCATCCGGTGACTTACACACACGCACATCACACATGTGTATGAATCATGGACCGTTTGTTTTATCTCTTTCTCTGAATTTTTCTGCCGCTTAATCTGCCGGACCGTTTTTGCTCATTTCCTTTATCCCTTCTCGTTACACTGAGCCAAGGAGCTAAAGTAATAGTTATGCATAGTTATCCTCCATCGAAAACTAATGTGCACACTCACACGACTTTCTCTAAGCGTGACATATAATGGAAATGAAAGACTGGGTGTAGGAATTTTACTTTGGAAACCAGTTTTTTACTTTCTTTTCCTCGCACCTTGTGGATTGAGGTCCGAAAATTCAAAATCGAAATATCTCGCAAATAATGTTTTCAGGACTTCTGAATCTCCCCCCCCCCCAAAAAAAAATATATATAAAAAGTTTGCGTGTGTGATGCCCGATTTCACCAACAGATGTTGAGACCTAACACGGGTCTAATTATAGTTATAACAAACATTGCATTTCACCAACAAGTGTTAGCTTAACAAGTCAAATTTCTGATGTTAAGTCCTTAACAATTGTAAATAGTCAATATGGCGAGCGTGGACGCAGCTGTTGTCGATTTGCTATATTTAAGACCGTCTAAATGGCATTCGTAATAGAGTACGGCCTATGCGGAGAAATGATTTTGAGGAGCTATCAGAAGAAAATTTTCTACAGAGGTATGGACTGTCGAAACAAGTTGCTGTGAAGGTTACTGCGGAAGTACAAGAGAGGTTAGCACATGCATCGAAAGAAATATGCCGATCTCGCCTTTGCTTCAAGTATTAATAACTTTGCGATTATTATGTGGATAATACACTGTCCATCTCCCGTCTTGAAACATTCAAGTCACTCGTCACTTGTCCTTCTTCGCTCCTCGTTTTAAATTTACGTAATACTGAGAACATGCATCGAAAGGCATATGTCGATCTCGCCTTTGCTTCAAGTATTAATAACTTTGCGATTTTATAATTCACTGAATTATATGGATAATCCACTCTCTACCACCCGTCTTGAAACATTCAAGTTTCTCGTCACTTGTCCTTCGCTCCTCGTTGTAAATTTGCGTTTTAAGATATTTGCATGCCAAATATCAATGTATGAATTGAATTTTCTGAGAATAGCGTGAGAAGTGCTCTTCATCCTGAAGCAGTTTTGTATAATTTTGCACAACTGATAAACCGTGAGAGACAGAAAGTAAATTTGGATCTGTTTAAAGCACAGGATGCATTTCAAATAAAGCTTTTTGTGGCATTATTCATTTCCGGGTTAGACGTTATTACAGATTTGAATTTATCAATAATTCTGCATCTTTGTAAAGTGCTGTCGCTGTTCAGTTGTCTCTTGCGATAGCACTAAAAGAGAGTGAACTTTCGATTCGTTTAGCTAAGTCTGTCTTACCTACGAAATGTGCAATGGAACTACACAATTCTGTAAATATGTTATATAAAAATAAATAATAGTACATATAAAAATCAATTTAGCATAACTCTTCAGAGTTTTCTCTAACTCTCTCTTTATATTAATTTCCCGGAAAATTCTTAAAAGTGTAATGTAATGAGAGTTGAGACATAAATATGACGCATTATTAAACAATATTTTATAAGCAAGTTTCTTAACGGTATTACTAGCCTCGGTTAACTTCTATGACAGACATGTGAATAAATTAAGCACTCTAATCTTCTTCTTCTTCTTCTTCTTCTTCTTCTTCTTCTTCTTCTTCTTCTTTTTTTTTTTTTTTTTTTTTTTTTTTTTTTGCAATATTTGATTTGTAGATTAATCATTGTGAACACGTATTTGGTTCTGTAAACTAAATTTACAATTCATTTGTTAATTGCCTTGGCAACAAAATTAAACAGGTCGTTAATACTTACGGTTATAGTTTTCAATACTATGGTACCAAAAGGAAATGACGTAATACTCAACTGAATTGTAACAATTTTGATTTACTATTGCTTTTTACGGGTTAATAAAGTATTGCAAAAATAATCGACTAACCACGAAAAATAAGTCAATTATCAGATCTCGAATGCTTGGGAATCTTCGGCCCTAGGGACCAACATTCTCGACCTGATAAGTATCACCGTTCTTAGTGCGCAGTACACTATTTCGTACTTATATCATGATTCTCATTTGTTACAATAGCGATGTAAAGTTTTAATGAACGTCGTCACACTATTTCATCGAAAATAAACAATTAAACTTGCTTTTAGAATGTCTGCATTTTGTTTAATATTCTTTAAAATGTTCTGAGGAAAGGGTACCTAAGAACGTATGTTTTTCCTCCCTGGACTTAATAGAATGTTGACATTTTGTTCTTCTGTTTATTTCTCCTTTATATATATATATATATATATATATATATATATATATATATATATATATATATATTTTAAATTTACGTCCTGGAACATTAAGTGATAGACGATGAATGATTTGATGCTCAAATGAGTCCAGAGCCCATATAGCTTAGTCTACCAGATGTTTACCTTTTAGGATAAGGGAAAACTCCAGAAAAACATCCAAATAACTCATCCTGACCGACATTCGAACTCGGGACCTGTTGAACGCTTTATCACCTATGCTACAGAGGGGGCCCTTTTTACATTAACTGTACTGCAATTATCTTTCATTCCGTTTAAGAATTCATTGACTATTTTACACTTCTTTATCTTCTTATACATCTAGGTTTTCTTCTTATAACACATAGTTTTCTGTGCAAAAGATGTCTTTTTCTTTTTGTCTCAAATGGCCGGATTACCGAATGTAAGATATTTTCAATTTATAAAAGTTCACTTCAGCCTTCTACAACTATACCACTCTCAAGTATGCCAGCCTCGGTAGCGTAGATGGTAGTATGTCTGCCTCACGTTCAAGAGGTCCCGAGTTCGAATCTCGGTCAGGGTGAGTTACCTGGATAAGGTTTTTCCGGGGTTTTCCTTTATCCTGAAAGACGAATGTCGGGTAACTTTAAGCTTCATGAACCCCGGACTCATTTGAACATCATTTCACCCATTCCATTCATCGTCCGATATGACTTAACGTTGGAGGACGTTAAATAATAATATAAAAAAAACTTAAGTATTTAACATTTAATGTTTTCATTTTTACTAGTGTTTAGTGAAAAAATGCATATTTTGGTTCCTTAAATCTGTAGTAGTTTTCCTGATAAAACAATGTATAGTTTACAAAGGATAATTATTTTTTTACGAGTTTTAACATGCCCGTCTTGTTTTCATTTTCTATTCTTTGATCCAGTTTTATCCCTTTTGAAATATTTCACTTCCATTTTATTAATTTCGGTAGCCAATAAAATTTGTTCAACCCCCATGTTTTTGTTTCGTTAGAAATTCTTAATCACTCCAAGTTACGCCATTTTTGAACGGAAGTGAGAAAAACTTACTTCACGTGTTGAATACATAATGTCCAGCGATTGTTTTCCTTCCCGTATATGCTTTGTTGCTGTTTTTATCTTACAGGCTCCTACATTCTTGGACCATATTTGGCACACGGATTCTTTAGGACAAATGTAAAACTATTGTGGGTGTGTTATCTAAGATGCCACTCCCAGTAGAAAAGATATAATGAAAGATTTTCGGAGGTATGTAATTTTGAGGATTCTCGATTGAGTGGTCTCATTTTCTCAATAGAAATTTTGCCGAATTTAAATATATGATCATTAGGTCCCCTAATGCGATACATAAACGGGTGATGAGGCCTGAGAATTTTCCAAAGAGACGTTGCTTTTAAGGATTTTTCAGTACAAGTGGAGGAATTGTCGCAAGAATGAAATAATACTGTGGGGATGTTATAAAAAGCATTTCTAGCTGTAGAAGTAGGAAATTTTCAGTAGGGGTAATTTTAAGAATATATAGTACAAATGGGTGCTTTTTCTCAATAATAAATTGACAGATGCTACTGTTTTCTATTTTTAGGTCTGATAATCTGGTAGTGGTGATGGAATTGATACATTTTGGACAGGAGGCAATTTGAAGGATTTTCAATATAATAATAATAATAATAATAATAATAATAATAATAATAATAATAATAATAATAATAATAATAATAATAATAATAGTAATAAGATGATAAACTGAAAAGAATTCAATAGCAGCAATGCTGTAGGTAATTGTTTTAATTCATTCAAGTGTAAATAAACAAATATTTGGAAAACTGATGCTTTACTAAAACTGTCAAAGCCCGTCTCTGTACCATAAGTGGTAGCATGTCTGACTTATTTTGAATATCGGTAAGGGTGAGTTATCTTGATAAAAGTTTTCCTGCGTTTTCCCCTTACCCTGAAAGATAAACGTTGGATAACTCTAACCTCTATGGACCCTGGGCTCATTTGGGTATTGCTGCATTCATCGTCCTGGAAACTACAAGATTATAAACAAGCTAAAACGAAACACACTCTTATTTTCTACTAAAGGCTACATTTAAAACACGTTTGACAACTCTCGCAAATTTTCTTCCACCCCTAATTGGATTTTATTTATTTATTTATTTATTTATTTATTTATTTATTTATTTATTTATTTATTTATTTATTTATTTATTTATTTATTTATTTTTAACGTTCAGACACGCCAAACAGTATATTTTAAAATACACTTTTTCAGAAACAAAGGATTTTAACATCATTGTTCTGCAAGTTGTGACATTATCAGAAACATTTTTAAACGACACTTTGTACGTTTATAGCACCTCAAATATGTTATTGTTGTGTATGAATGTGTAAGCTGTACATTGTTTTATATAACAAACTTTGCTGCGACAGCCAAAAAAAAAAAAAATAGTTGAAAGAGAACATTTATTCATGTACGTCAACCAAACAATAACATCGCTGACATTAAAATAAATAGTTTACAAATGCAAATGTCCAATTAATAAAATGTTGCGCATTTATTATGTGTCAATGTGAAAAACACAGAATAAATTCTTATTTAACATGTTGAGATGTACCAGATCTTTTGATCTTTTATGCGTCCATCTTCTTTGAGTTTATTTTATTGACTTGAGTGTGTTTCATTGAAAAGTGCAAATACAATTTGTGACCGTTTCTTCTCACCGTATCCAATCATCAGATCTCAATTCTTTCACTTTCAGCTTAAAAATACTTATTGTGTGCTTTCTATACAAAAAGAAACCTCCATCCATTACACCAGGAAATTACATCATTTATTTGGTTACCATCGTAACGTTTGTTCTACAAAACAATTGACAAATTGTGGAATCGTACACTTGAAACCATATTTGAGATGTACAAAAATATGGGAGGTAATTTAAAAGTGCTTCCGATGACATCACAACACAATAATAATGAGAATTGTTTGCTTCTGTGAAAACGTTTTTGAAAAACATTTCCATCTAGCTGTAAAAGAAAATATGCGAGACATTTGAGACGCACTGTATGTAATATATTAATTACTGTATTAAGTACTTGTCACATAAGTTTGAATGTTAAGTTATGCTCGACAATAGTTACAAATTTGAGAGTCTTTGCTATTATCTTATTCTTCGGAGAAAATATTTTCGTTTGTGTATAACACACAGCTAGCAATGTTTTCATAATTCAAGCATGCTTATTTATTGAATGATTAACTGTGCATCATTATGCTAGACTGAGGCTATCCCAGAAATAATACGATGATAAATATCTTATGGCAGCGTTTGCATAAGTGCTCTTTGGTGTTTCTGAGCCAGAGGCGAACTAACAGTAGCAGCGAAGGATTGTCACGACTGCAAGATGTTGCAAAATAACTGAACTGCTATTAGTCGCAGTTTCCACTGACATAGAGATCCTGTACGCCATACGCACTAATATTCTAAACTCCCTTTTACAGCCTCATCCACAAACTTGACACACCTTCGTGAGCGAAAACGGGGAGGAGAATCAACATTAAATTAAAATTCTGTTATGGAGTATTTCACTTTTTAAGGAAACTACACAAATGAAACCAATATTTTATTCGTTGTACTAAAATTTAGGGTGCTTTCGATTAACAACTAAAAGTAGCTGTGAAGTAAAATATTAGGTAAATCTGTGGCATATGCTGAGGTCATCCATAGCTGTGTTTACTTAGGATGCAAGTCGTCTGCTTCTCTTACACCTTCTTCAATGTTGGTAATGTGAATTGTGCTGGTGACGTCTGTTGGGGTAACGTTGTTGATATAGCCGACAACGCTCTCTTTGCATTCCTTCGAGTTTCTCAGTAGATAAGAAGCATCTCGGTGTACTCTGCCATTGTTCATTTCCTCTTGATGATAGCCACTGTAAAGCATGATATTACCAAACAGAATGTAACAAATGAACGCAGGTCTGCTCTGGACGCTGGTCTAGGGTTTGTTGCCTAGTAATTTTCCTTTCCATTTCGAAGGCTCTAGCCCGTAAACAGTTTTTGAACATGGGTTTATAACCAAAGTGTGATCATGATCACATATATCTGCCATCAAGCCTTTCAATGCTGACTGTGTTTGAATATATGTGCATACGCATGTTTCTTCTGCCTTTCTAAGAGTTCACAGTACTGATAAAAGTATGAATTTGAGAAGAAATGTAATGAACAAGAGGGGGGGGGGGAAGTTGGTTATTTCAGTATTTAAACACAAATAAAAATTTCTATATCATTCTTTTGTATCCTGCATTCGGCAATTCTAGCATAAACAGTTCCCTAAACTTTATCACATTTTGCTCCATCATAAGCCAGTGTATTACGATTTTTGTATGGTACAAAAGGACGAAGCAGTACAGTAATTTTAACAAAATCTATGGCATTGTTGGATTGATATGAATGTAAATTGGAATGCAAAATTTTGAGAAAATGTAAATGTGGTGCAATGAAAATGCCTTTAACACTCTTAGCGTCGATTTGTTTTTAATAAAAAGTAATATATAATTAAAAGAAAGAAAGAAAGAAAAAGCAAACAAAACCTCATGCTTATAACAGCAGCAGTAAACGGAATTTCCATATTGAGATTTTTAAGATTCAACCAATTAATAGGAATTCTTGGTGATTGCTAATAGAAATATATACCGAACCATAACATATTTGACACACTTATTAGAATATATAGTGAACAATCATGCATACCCTGGACGAACTAGTATGTAACTGGAAATAGGAATATTTATAACTGAACTTACAGTGATTTAAGCACTAACAATACTAGAAAGCATATATTAAAAACCTGATGAGTTGTACTCACATGACTTTTCGTACTCACCCAAACTACTTGTGTACAAACCATTCTTCCAAAAATTGTTCTTCTATTTGCTTAAAATTAATCGAAATAAGCATTTGCAGCACTGCGCTTGTTACACATTTCCTTTTAGAATACAAGGGTATTGGGGATTACAGAAAGCTCGAATAGTCAAAACTTTTAGGATTTGATTGCTATATGATTGCCTTGAAATTTTGTTCTATTTGCATGGCCAAGAGAGGAAAACTCGAATAACGACTTCCCTTTGGAAATGTATGATTTTGAAAATTCAAACCAATAACAAGGAACATCTCGGAAATGCTTAACTCCACAAAGAAAATGTATTTGACATAAATTGACATTGGAGTTATTAACGGGTAAGTTTAATACTTTTAAAACGAAACTCAGAGAGACAAATAACTGCTATAAATAATTTCCGTATCAGTGCATAATGTAGGAAGCATAAGTTCTCATTTTTGTCAAGAGTTGAGGTCATTAGCAAGTTCGCGGTGGATGCGTATGATACTTTTAAAATTGGCCAACATAAGTAGGAATGTTGGTGGGGAGTGACGTAATGGGCGGAACTTAAGTAGAAAAAGGATAATGTATTTCTAAATCACACGCACGCGCTTTTCTAAAGATGCTGCTATTTTAGGTAGCCTAGAGGCAAGATTTCGGTCAAATCTTGGCATCGAACTTTCAAAATTTTGAGTAGAATTCAATACTTCCCCTACTAATTACATGTCGCAGAGAAAGTAAAAATTATCAGTTCTTGTTTATCAAGTAATAATATATTTTTATATTTTTTCTTTTAGCTTAAGTTGTTTATGCGTATCACTCCCCACGTGAGTTGGAGAGTCACTGATCTAGCCTAATTAAGGTGTTCACCAAAAATAATGCTCTTGAACCTCGTGTAGTAGGACATAACATTTAGGGAAAGTAGGCTGTGGCTTGTTTTGCAGCCAGATTCCATTGGCAACCGGTTTCTAGCAGAGCGCCAGAATTCCAGGGAACGATGGACATTTGGGTGGAGGGGGAACAGAACATAATCTACCTTTCTATAATATATATTTTTAAAACATTTCTGAAAGAGCGAGAAGGAGAGCTTGGGTTTTCATTGAGCGGGCGCCGCTACGGAAATAAACTGACAGCAAACACTATTATTTTTAGCAGAGAACCGACCGTCTGGTAGTCATTTGTAGCATGGACAAAGAGAAACGGTGACTCAGTGGTTAGCGCACGCCGCGGTACTGGACCGCAAACACCGTAATGTTCTCCAGGCTGGAGTCGAACTGCTATCTCAATGGCAGTCTTGCTGTTTTGGTAATAATCATTTGTAGCATGAACAAAGAGTAACGTGAATTAGTCGATAGCGTGCGCCGCGGTACTGGACTGTAAATACCATACTGTCCTTACTGGAGTCGAACTGTTGGTCTCAGCGGTATATACATTGGACTGCAAACACTATGACGGTTCCCCCAGTTCAGGCGACCTAGACTTAACTTGCTGCCCTCAGCGGCAACAGCGATTGTCATTTGTTGCAGGACAAAGAAAGATCCAGTGAATAGCACACGCCGTAATACTGGACCGCGAACAGAGTGATTGCCCTCCAAGTTCAGTAGATCCTCAATTGACCTCCTCAGCGTCATATACATTCTACCTATATAAGAGTCGAGGATGGACAGAAAGAAACATGATCCAGCAGATAGTAAACCCTTTGACATTGGATTTCAGATACCATAAACGTCCTCCACGCAGCACAAAGTTGATGTGCTAATACTAACTTCGGCTTCACACGTAGGATCATTTTGGGGGAAACTTGACTATTCAAATTCAGGAATGCGCGAAAGGGTGCATCATTGCAACTGGCTATTCATAACGATTTAAATCGTGGGGAGATAAGTTGTTCATTATCGTGATAAGAGAAATTACTGTTAAGGTTAAATATGGTGTTGTTTTGCTTAAGCTATAGATACTTTAGAATTTCAAAATAACAGGAGCTTTCAGGGAAAACGTTAGGTTGTTGCTGGACAATTTCAAGTGAAATGGCAATGAGACGAGTATAGGAAAAATTAGTAGATATTTGTTGATAAATAAAAGAACTTAAAGAAGTACGAGTATTATCAAAGAAAGGATGTGAAGTTCACATATGATAAAAAGTACAAAAAGAAAGGAAAGCTTCAGTAATTAATGACAGTTGCTGCATATGAATGTGATATTGCATTTTCAAAAGTAACATTTTTTACTCTTCTTCTATCGGATCATTGACATTTAAATCATACATTTTTCTTCTCATTGGGAAAACAGGTCAGAATAGTGTTGCCGTAGGCTGAGGAATGCCGTTAACTTGTGCAAATAGTACATGCAAGGATTTGTGTACCGCACACTAACAACTTCCTGACGAGAGTGGTTCGCAGAAAACAAGACATACCCACATGTCAGCAGGTGTTCCACCGTTTACTCAATTGTCATTACCCTCAGCTGGTTGTGTAAGATAGAGGTTGCGTGACGGTACCAGATTCGAGATCCATGGTCGTCTTTGTGAAAGGAACAGTAGACAACGGTATTGATATAACTGGAGTAAAAAGGACGAGATTTCATTGTTTATCTTGTCCTGTCTTTCTGCATGGATATGTGTTACTAAGCACAAATGATCTGCTGTGCAAACCATATGTACGATCCAAACTAAGTTTCCTCTGTCATGATCAAAGTTTATAGTGACCACACTCAGTATAAGACGTGTAAGGCTATACGCAAATGGTTATTGGGATTTTAAACTTATTATTATTATTTTTTTTTTTCATTGTGATGTACAATATAATTTCGCATCATAACTTAAATTGAGAAGTTTGAATTCTGAATGTGCAGGTTTTAATTAAATAAATAAAACATATCGACTTCCTTGCAACTGCCACTTGGAAATCGCAAAACACATTTCATTGCTTATAGCTTACCGAGCATGTAGGCAAAGATTTGTACTTAACAACCCTTCTGATTACATGGGTGGTAGAGTCAGATCCAAACGACAAATATCTTTGGAAATAGCACCGGCCTACCAGTATGTTAGATGAGAATATAGTGAGAGTCGAGTGGCTTTAAGTCTGTGCTGTGGTCGGTGGCATATGTTATGTGGTCCATCGCTACTTGCACACCAACCTGAATTGGTCAGTTACACAGCCATGCTAACGTCAGTATGGCAAGAAATAAACTACGGCTGGATGTAAGCCATGTCAAAAAAGGGACCCATGCTTAACACATGAAGTTTGTGTTATGGGAACTTTCACAGCTTTTCTCTCATTTAGGTTATTCAAGATTATATTGTATGTGAATAAAGAACATTTAAACTCCCTATAATCAAATGTGTCCACCCGATTTTGCTGAAACAAACCAAATCTGCCATTGTTCGTAGTCTAAATTGAAAGGTCTTTCCTTATTAGCTAGTAGAAACTGTAAGTTACAGGTACGGAAGATCGTTTTACTTATGTTTAATCTCTGCTTATGTCCATAAAACGCTCCTCACAATATCCAACTTATCGGGCTAATCACTCTACCAGCTCAACAAACTACCTACACAACACTGGGCCATATTATTCATAAAGAAAATACAAGGATTTGCTTTCCTTTAACTAACCATTAATTTGTAATAACCCACTTGGAGGTAATAAACCAAAAATATCTTGCTTCGCAACATGAAATTATAACGACAGTGTGGCTAAATATCGACCATTAGCAAACACTCCATGCCACCTGTGGGGATTCCAGAAAACTACGTGTAAAGGTGCAAACTGTAGCAATTTGCTTTCGTAGTTTGAAAATTGTACCGCCAAATTTTTAACAAGAGGTGATTCTAATGAAGACAGAAATTGGTGTACTACTAACAAAGTAGAAGCAACTTTTGCTTTGCTTTCATGGTATACACGTCCCTGACAGTTTTTAGGAAAATAGAACCATTTAACCTCTCATAGACAAGTTATAGTGTCTGTAGCATATTTGGGCAGACAGTTCTTGACTCTCTGTCTTTCTTGATAATGGTTTCTCAGATTTGGTAAGGAAATTACGAAGACTATTATTCCAATTTTGGATTGCATTGTGGATCTCCTCTCTGGGAGAAGATGAAAATATGCCTCTAGGATTTCCATTCTTTAAGCATGGTCGTCCTTCATGGTCTAGGGGTAACAATCTAGCCTCTGGTTTCCGACACCGGAGTTCAAACCTGCGGGTTAAAGTTTTTTTCGGGAGCAAAAATCCTTAGCATGAATTCTTTCGGAAGGGAAATAAAACCGATGGTTCCATGTCATATATTTACGACACGTAAAGGAACTTCAAGTTTGTTAAAGAGGCTTCTGTGCAAAATTAAGCGGGTTTTCACTCCTAATATAGAATGAGACGCTGATAACTGTGCTCATAAGCCTTCCTGTCATGTTCGGTCACCCCCCCCCCCCCCCCCCCACATGCACACATGCACACGCGTACGCATATGTAGTTGCCTACTTTTGCCTGAAAATCATCCTTCTCTTTATGCTACAATGTATGTGGTAAACGTTAAGAGTTCCCGTCCAAAACGATGTAATTTTTGAGCTGACAGTTTATGGGAAATTATTTAAAGATATTTATAGTTCGCTTTGCCTGAAAATAACGAACATTTAATGCAACTCTAAAATTTGGATTTACCTTTCATCATCTTCGCCAAGACGTCAATATATAATCGTTTAGATAAATGAACTCGTAAATCCCGACACACAAAGATGTTATAAAAGTCCTTTGGCTTGCTAAATTGTTCCATGTTCAAAGGGTAGAGTGCTGGCCTTCTTTAGTTAAGGTGCACCTGTTGTTCTAGTGGCGGCAGACACACAGTGCTCATTGTTCTCAATTTTAAGAACATACACTCAGCGAACCAACAAAGCCTGACTTAATGGTCTATAAAATGAGACTGATTCTTCCATAATTTTCATTGTAGCACGAGCTCTTTGAAGAAGAGCGTTATCCTCTAGGTGAAGGATACTGAAATAGTTCTCCTTGAAAGGGCAATAAAATACTCTTGCGTACATTTCTACCTTTGAATTTATGTTTATCACTTCAATAAGATGTTTATTCCAACGTTAAGCCCAACTGATGACGTAAATACCTGCTAAAATGCCAACATATGCTTCTCGGCAATTGACGGAAAGTTGCTGGACCATATGTAAGGTATTTCTGGTATTTGATGAAAATCAATTTAACATTCGATTTTCGATCTTAAGATAGAAATGCTGGGTTTTAAGTGATAGCCTCTCGTATACCTCTTTTATATTGTAAAGAAAGAGAACAAAAGAATCACATGCTATCGCGTAGTATAAGATTCAGATATGGCAACTTCTTATGTTTATATATAGATTAGTTTACATGGGTAGGCAAATTCTAGATTTGAGTGAATACTTACAAAGCCATTAAACGTTTCAAACTTTCGGTGTCATCCTTACTTATATTACATACCCACGCATACCCTGAGGTAAGGACTCAGCTCGAGATTGAAGTAAGATCACCGCTACAACTTGGTGCAACATCGTCGTTGAGGCAGACATATTGCTTCAAAATAGCCGTAACATCGTGAGGCAGAATCCCGCATCAAATGTTTGAACATTTTTCCATGTAAATGACAGTGTGCGGTGGGTTGGATTTTCTTGAAAATCTTCATGTTGCATGCTTAGAAGAACCTAAATACAAAGTTTTGATTTAACGAATTTTGAGTGATCTGGGAAAAAAGTGCGCGCAGACATTTTCTAAAAACGATTTTCCTTTATTTATTATTGTAGTCAAAGCCCGTAATAGAGGATTAGGATTTTAGGGGATTCGGTGCGTGGCCACCATGCTGGGCCCATTGTTCCTATACCCCCAAGTGTGGTACCCCCGGCAGGAAGGATGAGGTGAAGGAGACAGAGGGCGGCCTACCCAAGTAGCCACGACAGTACAGAGGGCAGTATACCTACAGTTTACTTAGATAGAGACTTCCCCCGACAGGCCAGGACAAGACAACGGACACACTCCCCTACTGCGGGACGGCAACGAGCCCAGCAGCCGAGCCCTAAAGGTCTCTGGCAGGCGATCCGAGCCCCAAAGATCCCTTGGCTGGCGGTCCCGAAATGGTCCCAGCAGAGGAGCGGAGACCGGCAATCAACCTACCGGAGGAGGAAGTAGTTTTCCTCAGAGCATATCATCCTGCCATGCATCGCCGAGACACCCACCGAAACTTCTACCCTGAAAGAGATGATATGAAATGTTAATGGAGATGGAATGGAGAGACAGGAAATTCGGGGGATGTAATTAACCTACCCAGTATTCGCCTGTTGACCCGGGAAAACCCCCTAAAAACCCATGGGACATGTAGGTCGGCCACGGGAATCGAACCCGGGCCTCTGGAATGCGGGCCACAGACGAAACCGCCTGAGCCATCCCGCTCGGAGAGGAAGTAGACGAAGTAAACGTAGCAATGACATTGAATGTGTTTATTATATATTAAAACTTGGTTGGTATATAAATAAACTTTCAAATGAGTCGAACTGAACTTATGGATCTTGCAAATTTTATTGTGTATCTTCAATAAAAAAAATAGCAGGAGTCTTAAACAAAAACAGAAAATGAAACTTTTTCACGTAATTTAACTCACAGTACCAAGTGACAGAATTTAGACGACTTGTACCGTATTTCCTGGGGACTTACTAAATGTAAATGTTGCACATGAACAAAATTTCCAACTTTGAAATGTATTGAGATTTGTTGTAAACTTTTGTAAGCCATGATGCACCATGCAGGAACTTGATAGCTTTTCAAATTTAAAAGAAAATTCACTTTAGCCGTTGCAAATATCAAATAATTTTGATGTTGAGTATGTCTGGAATCAGCGACATCAAGATTTATTGGTTAGTTCTAACAGTTGTCGGTACAAAAAAGTTTACAGTGGCTGTCAGGAGAGGTAGGACAATGGTTTTTGGTCGCCCGGGACCCCGATTTAGGTACCGCAATAGCTCGACCCTTTGAATCAACAAAAAACAGCCGACATTCTCGCTACTTCGCTTGTCCTTAAATGGTCAGAACCGGAGTCTTCAGCGTTCACCATCAAGGTCAGGCTAGAAGCTGATACTTTGACCGTATTTGTATAGAGTCTGCAGATATTTATATAAGTCCATTATGGAAATCTTTGTATGTTTGTGTCTTGCAGTATGACTCGGCCATTTACATAGGCTTGACAGTGCAGCAACTCTTTCTTTTTTGTTCTTGTGTGATTCACATTTACAGGACCTCTCGTTTATGTATATTTATAACACGTATGTGACATATGCTTTGACTTACTGTTTACAGCAACTCACGTTATCAGCAGTGTGACGGTTTATCATTTTTGAAGAGACAGCCTCAAGTTTGCAAGAAAAGAATAATAGTCATGGAAGGCATTTCCAGTCATTTTAGAAAATGTTAGAGCCAAATTTGGCTAAATATGTTTCAGAATATTCATACATTTCTAGCCGATTTAAATTTCCCTTGTCTGCTCTTTGTGCACTTCAGGGATTACACAAAAATGCTGTTTCCATGGTCCTCTCTGATATGTTATTCCGTTCAGCCTATAATAAATTACTAATCGTACTTGTTGCATTTTCGTGAAGTTTTTTTATTGCTCCTTAAGAGTTGCAAGCTCTATACAAGCACAGTTTGTTAGTGGGTTTGCCATCTTACTGTCTCCAGACTTAAGGGATTTTAAAAGTGAGGTCTTCTGCCCTAGAGAAGTTGACATCTGAGAGCCATCGAATCTTCTCTGTCCGCCTTCACTCTCAATTCCTGGCATCGACTTTCTATGTTCGTAACCCCTGGAGACAGGCTGTTCCGAACTGTATATCCCCTAGGTGCTGGGATGCTTGTTCATTCATGGTCTTTCACGAATAAAAAAGTCATTAAAATATCAAAGTGTAATCTATTATACACACATTATCAGCAAATTGATCGATCGCGTAGAAAATTAAGTCACGTTCTGTCAGTTTCAAATGTTCACGCCTTGGTGTTCGCACAGAGGAGGTAAGATTTTGTATTGAGTTGCAGCGTCCAGACATGTTCAGTCTACACGCTAGAATTTGTGGGGATGAATGTTTATATGTGACATGTAACATGGAATTTGTATGATAATAGCGCGTGGTTGTTTATTCTTTGTCATTTTACAGCTTAAGCATATTACTTGTGAGGATTTTATCATGAAAGGGCAGAAAATTATCCATGAATGAAATAAATTCCTTTGATAAGCTATAGAAATTATTTAGCATTGTTGGCAAATCTCTGCCATCTCTCTCATTCCTTCCTGAGTCATGTAAAGTACTACGAACAGGTTTACTTTTGAAGAGAGACGTACCAAAGTAATACCAAACAATGTAAGACTTAAAGCTTTCACGTCGAGTGTTATTAATCAAAGCTTCGGGGGTGGCGTAACGAAAGTCCCACCCACATATAAGAGGACGATCGACCTGCGTTTTTCATTCAGTTCCTGAAGAAGGCCATGGAGCTTAAAATGGCCGAAAGCTCGAATTTAATTACTTCGACATGGCTGATCACCCGTGAAGCTTTAGTTAATAATACCAACCAACACTTAAGAAGTGGGATTATACTGTAATACATAGTACTGTTTAATAAGGTTTTCATTATGATACAGATATATTTCGAGATGTGTATTATAATTCCAAGGGAAACGTCATAATTTATATTAAGAAAGCAATCGGCCAAAGGAAAACCTCAGTCCGTCATGATCCCGCTATGTCCTCCGGAAGTGCGTGGTTATTATCCATTGCATTATTAGTGACAGTCTAATTAAGACTGGAAATTATTTGGTAGCACGAGAGAAGAGATTTCTATGTGAGTTTAAGTAGAAACAGTGTGAGGAAGAGAAAAATAAACCGGGTAGAAGGGATGTTATTGTGTTATATTAAACCAGATACAGATTTCAGTATTTGGAACCCATTTTGTAAACTTCATTTTTTGCTCTGACCATTTCCTCTGGAGATATTTTAAGTTTTCGACAACATAAAACAGACATGGCTGACAATGTATGACCTATAGTAGCGGGGATGTCACTAGTTTCACTTTGAAAACTATTTGTAAGACGCCAGTGTTCACTTTTCATTCCACCTAAATGTTCCAGTGACGCAGTTTATAAACTATACTCACGATCTATGGATGCTTTTACTTGCACGTTTAGTAGTAAATTAAATACATTATATATATATATATATATATATATATATATACACACATACACACATATCTGTGTATTATTTCTGGGACCACTCCAGGAATTTGTTTTGCAGTTAAAATGAACAGATTCGTCTTTCTGCTTTTGACTTTAAAGTTTTAAAATAATTCAAATCAGAAAATAGGACCTGCCTACTTTGCAAATTACATGAACTGAAAAAAGTATTTGTTATATAATATATAATTATGATATAGTGTATTATATTATTATATTACTCTTTATTTAAAACATGTGTACGTGACAATTGTAGATTGTTTTGACGTTAAGTAAAAATGGTTTTGTGTTTTGAAAATGTAAATAGAATGTTTTACAATCACTTGTTTAAGTGACGTGGTGCTAGTGAACATTGTCAACTGCACTACATCCTTATTAATTACACATGTACTTGACTCTGCCACTGGGGATGTTATTTAGGGAGGGATTTGGTAAATCGAGAATAACGCAAAACTTAAGCAGGAAATTATAAAATTGGCTATTATTTTCTCTTGCGTAGCACATATATAACAAGACAAAGCATAGAAGAATCACAAATATTTATATCTCATCATTGACGTCTTTTAAATACAAAAAGTCTTGTGGATATCACAGTCGAGCTATTTGGAAGTGCCCTCTCCCGGGTCTTCGTCCCCGGGCTTGCTCGGGAGCGGGCGATTCGCCATCTTGACGCTGGCGGGAGGCAGTTCGGAGTACACGTGGACGGCAGCGTCCGTGGGCTCGGCATACTCACAGAGCAGAGAGGACGTCGCACCAGGTGGCGACATAGTTGGTGAATTGGGAGGCGACTTGCCGGGCAAAAGGCTCTCGCCCAGTGCTCGCAGAAAGCTCAGTGGTCGGGAAGGAGATTTAGGGGAGGCAGCGCTGGTGCTAGGCGTTGGCACGGCTGCTGTGCCCGGGGGCAGTTCGGCATAGAGGTGCTGTTCTCTATCTCGCGGTTCCACGTACTCACATAAAACTGCTGCTGTTTGTGGCGGTGCCTGTTGCCGCCCCTTCCATCTTGTTTGTCCATAAGGCTGGAGCTTATCCGGGGAGGGCGCTCTGGTGCCCACGCTGCAAACTTCCGTGGCGGAGCCTCTGTTGAGACGTATCCTTGGTACCCTCAACGTACCTGGAGCAGGCTGTATCACATCATACACATTCTCACCGTCATCGTCCTCATCATCGTCCATTTCGTCCACAAGCGTTGTATTAGTGTTATTATTGTTGCAACTCTCTTCGACCTTGATGAGGTCGTACAAATGCTCTATCATGTCCCTAGCCTCGCCATAATTCTCCGGGTCGTCAAGCTTTTCCCGGAGTGACTGAAGCAGTTCCTGAGTCAGTTCTTCTGGCAATGTCTGAGTCCACTTATCCTCACACGGCACAAACACCACATCTGCACTCGCATTGTCTGTCACTAGAAGTCCGCGCTTCTGTTGCTGCTGCATCTCATTGTATTCGTGCATTGACAAACGAGATATGGACCTAGCTGAAGTGGCAGCCACTAGACCTCCACTGTCACGCTCGCAAAATCGGGAGCACATAGTGAGACAACTAGTGGCAGTTGGAAGTAGCATAAGCTGTGCTTGAAGGCAGTACCCATTGCGTCTCAGCCACAACACTCCTGTCACAACCAAAATGACGATCATGGCACACACTGCCACAAGGAACACAAGTCCCAGAACCTTCTTCTCTCGTTGCAGCTCACTCTCACCACCCAGCAAGTCGATGTCACCGCTGCCACTACGTACGACACCAATCGCACTCTGTTCCTCGCACACTATGACGTCACCTGAACCACACACGAGCTCGGTGAAGTTGCGCATGTTTACAAAGCCCTGAGGCACCCCGAAACACCGTGCAAGCACGGAGTCCACAGCACAGAGACTAGTGTTGAAGAGGTCGGAGATGGTGGCTGCCGTGGCGCCCATGTCACGAGTCACGACGTCGCGTATCCAAGTTGGCAGGTCGCAGTGACAGATCTGGGAAAAGCGGTTCTCACCAATATGCGCTGCTACACCTCCACCCTGGGCTGCCTCAATGGCGAAACGCAGTGCACCAAGCCCGAAGCTGGTCAGCTCATTGCCGAAGAAGGTGAATTCATAGCGGACAACTGCTGGGGAGGGTTCGAAAGGCGTCCTTAGTGCTCCAGTCTCAAGTCGCTCGAAAGTGTTACCCTCGATGACGACCCGGTTCCATTGTTTGAGAACCAGACCATTTGGATGGACCTTCTGGAAGACGTTCTGGCTCAGCATTGCCGTGGCCACCGTGATGTTGAGGGCGCCTTCCTGAACCTCCGACACTCTGCAACAAAATCATGCATTCCATAAGAATTTTGAAAACATCTTGTTTTCTACCCAACATGTACATGTAATTTTTAAAATGTTTGGGCTCAGAGGCCCAAAATAACAATCTTTAAAGTTAATATACAAAATATTTAACTTTGGACTTCATATACTGTTTATAAAAATACGGTCTAGCATTTACGCTAAAAACTTACAATATGTTTATTAAAGCAGAGTGTTTAAAAACACATAATGTTGTATATTCTATAAGGTTAGCTCATTTCAATATTTAGTAGTTAGATTTCTGAAACTTCAGCATGTAACATGGTGTAGTTATTAAATTACCAGTAATGAAAGATGTGGGAAATTGAATATTTTTACAGGTAGGAAAAATAGAAAAATGTCGATAATTTTTAATTTGGTCAAAAAAGCCGATAAGTTGGAAAAAGTCAGAAAATAGATGTGTAATATAAGGGAATGACACCACCCGCCCCGGTAGCGTAGATGGTAGCGTGTCTGCCTCACGTTCACGAGGTCCCGAGTTCGAATCTCGGTCAGGCTGAGATACCTGGATAAGGTTTTATCCGGGGTTTTCCCTTATCCTTAAAGACGCATTTCGGGTAGCTCTAAGCTCCATGGATCTGGACACGTTTTAGCATCATTTCACACATTTCATTCGCCGTCTGATATGACTTAAATTGGAAGATGTAAACTAACAAAGAGAGAGAGAGAGAGAGAGAGAGAGAGAGAGAGAGAGAGAGAGAGAGAGAGAGAGAGAGAGAAGAAAAAAATACACTTTTTCTGTTTATTAAACATGTATAATGTTCAGTTATTTTTATGAACGACTAATACTTGTTTTTTTAGTTCAGTGTACGAATGCAAAAGAAAATAATAATAATAATAATAATAATAATAATAATAATAATAATAATAATAATAATAATAATAATAATAATAATAATAATAATAATAATAATAATAATAATAATAATAATAATAGTAATAATATAATGATGATGCTCCAACCACTGAACTACCATGGCAAAATGTCAGTACAACATTAAATTATGGGATAACATATCTTAATGGCGGTTTTCAGTGCTGTATTTAAAATGGCGGGTTTATATAGTTTAGACCAATTAATTAATTGACTTAAATGTGGTTTCTATTTTCATTCAGGTACACATATATTCTGAATCTTATAAGCGACCCTGCTCATATTTTCAGCCCAATATGTACAAGTTCACATCATTAATCTGGACAAAACGTGAGCAGTTTTTTTAAGATACAAGTACAAAATTATAGCAGATTATTCATTACCTTCATAAACTGCTCCTATGCTTATTTTTAAACCCTTGCCTACGGAATATATCTATGCAATGTCGGGCAAGACAATTATCTTACTAAATACAAATTTGCAAGAAAATAGCAGCTATTCAGTAAAGAAAACATATGTATTAGTTACCTTCTCTCCATGTAACTAAAATTGCCTGGTCTTTGACAAGAGATCGAGTGAGATAAGGTTTGGCAATTAGGGAGTAACTGAAAGCGGACGGAAAGAAGGTTCCAGACCGTTTCACTCCCTTATAGCCACAATTGTCTACTAAATGCTTTACCTGGAATGCTGAATAGTAAGATTGGTGACGGCGGCGAGGAAGGCACCTGGTGCCAGGACGTGTATCTTGACGCCGTCAAGCTCCAAGCAGTGGATGAGCGTCCGATCGCTGAAGGCGCCGGTCTCGACGCGGTGCAGCGAGGAGTTGATCATGACGACGGAGAAGAGGGTGTTGGCACAGAAGGCATCTCGACGAACGGTGCGGACCTCGGTGTTGACGAAACGCACCTCGGCTGCCGAGGACGGGAAGGCGCCCTGGGGAAGTTCGGGCAGCATCACGTTCTGCAGCAACACCTGCACGAGCACAAGGTGGTGCTGGTCATCGTAGTCGTCATAGTCCTATGCCACAAACAGAGGCCTTACGTCTTACCTGCCACCTTACCTCAAGAAGCTCTGGTTAGTCGGTTAGGGCCACTCGTTCGATCAGAATCGCTAGTTCAGGTTATGGATGTACCAAGCCAAATGAGAATCTAACCTATTCCATTTCTCCAGCATCATCTCCCAATATGGGTTCACACTAAATCAAAAGTTGTGAGGATGTAACTTCACAACAAGTTTTTTTGGAATACCTGAAGCTGTGGTGGGAGTGTCTTGATTTGAATTCCAAGTCAGAAACTTCCTCAATAAATTCTTTAGCTCAAACTCCAATCAAATCCCTTTGCTAGAAAGTTGATATTTCCGGAAAATTATCACCAGTTTCGTAATGTCAGTAAAGTAAAAAGATGTTAAAACTTAAACTTTGAAAGAAAAATCTTTTGGGGTGATAAGACAATTTTGTTGCAAAATCTTTTGACAAATTTAAAACTTTTCTCCACCTTAACAAAATTGTAGCACCCAAAGGAACAGGTCAGAGTTCAATATTAAATATACAGGAGGGGGGTATGTAAAATATGCATGTTCTAGTGTTTTTGAGGTTCTTTTTCACTTTTATGCGATTTATAAGTTTGTAACATTGCATCGATGTGCTATATAAAATATTTTTATGCTAAATTCTGAAAAAGTTGGGAGAAATCCGCTGCAATTTTCAGAAACCTATAAAACTAATAATATTAAGGATCTTGACAAACGGAAAAACAAGTAAATTGCAAAATTATTTGTTCGTTCTCCATATTTTAAAACGGAATTCTCTAATTTGACTGAGTATTAGAATTTATTAAAATGGAGACAAATACTTCCTGCAGCCACTATATGTGGAATGTACAAAAATTCACACCATTAGCTTCCCAAAAAAATTCCAGTGCTCTAGTTAGCATATAATAGACGCACTAAGTTAGCTAAGAAGATGTCGAAACTCCAAAGCATCCTCGTACTAGGCCAGTCAAATGTTTTAGAGATGCAACACTTATGTTTACACGCAGTCCCGGCAAACTTTCCGCAAATCAATTTGCCTTATCCGAGGAACAACATTACACACGTAGTTTTATGGGACTCTAACCTAACACAGTTGATAATTCTTTGCCTAATAATTAAGATAGAGATTCGATGGGGAATTTGCCCGAAAATTTTATTTTTATGTTTTGCATTGATATATGTTTACACGTTGGATGTATTTTACTAAAACCACTTTTGACATGTTGGAGCATTTGATAAGCATTTCAATTTCCAAGCTGTTTCTACACAGGTTGTAACTAAAATATGAGAAACCCTAGGAGAATGCATAAGAGAAAATAAAAACTTAAAACATATGGCGTATCTCGACTATTTTCTGAGATAGTCTTATTAGTTGTCAATAAAACAAACTATTGCTTGTATGTTAAACAAGGTGAGAGAGAGAGCCTGGACATTTTTTTGTTTAACGGATGATTCTTAATTGCTATAATAATATGCAAACTACTCAGTATCTTCCATTAACTAACAAATTATTGTGTAAACTTTATTGCACACAAATAACTGCTTCATTGATGATAATCATCTGTAATGTATAAAGAATGCAGCTTCAAAAATAAGTGGAATGGACCATATTATATGATACTAACTTTGTTTGCAAGTCTCGCAATGGTTTCTCGCGTGAGATACTTCTATATTGGCTGGTACATCCATAAGTGATACTTTGTTATTTTGCTACATGCAGTCCATTAATGCAGTCCATGCAGCAAACATTTCCTCAGACGTCATTGCTCTTGATCCACAACTGGCGCATGCGCTGTAATGCTAGTATAATCTCTAACTAAATAATAATTACCTATGAGAGAACAAATGAAACACGTTTGTTTGGTGATGGTAGTCGAAGAACTTTCAAAATGTTATACAATTTTATTCTAGATGTAGCAATGTATCTGTACTGAAGTTAATATATAGGGTATTGCCGAATTCTGCAGTAACACTTTAGTATGTTACTCTAAGGACAGATTGGAGAAACAACTCTGTTCTAAATAAAACAGTATTTGACTAACGAAAAGGCCCGATATCGAATCATAGTTTAGTGCTACACACCTACAAGTGGCCCGCCTCGGTAGCGTAGATGGTAGCGTGTCTGCCTCACTTTCAAGAGGTCCCAAGTTCGACTCTCGGTCAGGGTGAGTTACCTGGATAAGGTTTCTCCGGGGTTTTTCCTTATCCTTCAAGACGAATGTCGGGTAACTCTAAGCTCCATGGACCCTGGACCCATTTGAGCATCATTTCACCCAGTTCATTCACCGTCCGATATGACTTAACGTTGGAGGACGTAAATTAAAAAAAAAGCACCTGCAAGTCAGCTGCTGATAATCACGCGGGCTGGCCCGTCTACCTGATTACGTGAAATTGTAACGGAGAGGTGAAACGGGGAAGTTGGCCTTAGCCAGAAGTTAAAGATGGCTAACAAGTGGGCCGCGTGAACTATGACATGGTATACCGCATTTAAATTATTATTATTATTATTATTATTATTATTATTATTATTATTATTATTATTATTATTATTATTATTATTATTATTATTATTATTATTATTATTATTATTATTATTATTATTATTATTATTATTATTATTATTATTATTATTATTATTATTTACAATGATTATGTTATCTACAATTTGTGCGTAGAATAGAATGGAGAGTTAATGGGGGAATTCATATATAACCCTGTGTATATTGACTCTTAAGAGTTTTTTCCCTCCTGAGATGATGTTTCCTTTTTTACACGAAATAGATCTGTTTTTGTTTTATGTTTCACAACTGTACGTTGTTAACTATATTTTAAATGTAAAATTAGACAAGAAATATAGCTTACACAATAATAAAACCACAATAAAACCCATTAATTAGCCTAATTTTAAAGAATTTAAAAAATTAACTACATCTTTATCTAATTATTTTATTATTTATGTTTAGGAAATTAGCTATCAAATTTCATATCTTAATAAGTGCATCAGCTAATTTAGAATCTAATTATCATTACAAATTACTAGCACCTGTCCCTCATGTGATTTATTTACTGAATGCATAAATATTTTAGTGGAGATACACTGAACGTTTAAATTTGTCAAAATGACGGAAGGCTTCGATTGGTGTGCAGTCATCTGAAGACAGCTCTGCTTTGACATGAAGGTCAGAATGCATTTCATATTTTTTGTTACGAAATATGTGAGGTTAAAAACTAGTGCTCTGTGGTTTAATAGCAGCATGCGGAAGCCTTTGTCCTTGTGTTTGGAGGCCATATCTCATTGATGGAGTCTTGTATAGGGCTATAATTTTCCTCTAAAACACGTAGGGATTACGGCAGTTCACAGTCTGGTTGCTATAGAAACGGGAGCGTACTTCGTTCCTATGCGTCAAGAATTTAAATTTGTTTTCAAGGCAACCATTATTCTATACTTAGCCAGGCAGCCTGTCTGAGTTGGGCATTTGTAGCAACTGCCATAATCTAAACTAACTTTTCTGACAAACTGGGAGAAATGCTTTGCAGTTTGCATGCTTCATGCTGATTTCGTTATACCATGCAAAGCCATATCATGATCTGAGCATTTTATTTATCAAGTGCTCTGCGACATTAGAAGGGGGAAATTAATTGCTCTCCAAAGTAACAAATTGCACCAGAAAAAAATTGAAGATAAAGTGAAAATGCGCTAAAGAAATTAAGCAGTAGGTAGAAAAGAACAAAGGAAGATTATAAGAATACAAATGTAAATTAGGCAAGTGGGTATACAATGTTGCGATTTGGCTGCATAGATTACAGTAGGATCATCTTTAAGTTAAGCTGAATTAGAATCTCGCAGCTTTTTCTTCACTTGCACACAATGTGGAGCTTTAATTTTCAGTTACACTAGTTCTGTGGCGGAAATAACGTACTGACATTGTAAAAGTGCATTGTCGTGGACATTTTGGAAACAAAAATTTCAGTCATACGAGCCCAAATTGTTTATTGCTTTCATCCGTATTTAAAAGGCACGCATAAACGTTCTTCAAAATCTTGTGTTGAACATTTCAAATGCAATCGCTTATTCTTGAGTTGTTATGGAAAACGGACACTGATGGTTCTCAACAATAGCTAAAGCATATAATAGAAACTTAATTTTTTTTTGGGGGGGGGGGGATACCACCGTTTCACTACACTTCATCTGTCTTTTATTATACAACCGATATTGTTCTTAAGAGAGGATAAGGGAAACCGCGGAAAAGGCCTGATATAGGCATTTAGACAACTCTCAACCGAGATTGGAACTTGGGCCGCCAGTACCTGCGCACTATGAGGTTGCCTTGATTTAATATGCAAACGTTATAAATATTAATAGATAAACAAATGTTATTTTTCCCTTAAAATGGATTCTTTGCCATAATTTAGGTGGTAAGCATGATGCATTTGCGAGTATGTGTTGTGTGTGTCCTTAGTGGCGTAATCGCCGACCTACACTTTCGTTACTTGACATAATGGTTACATCGCCTTACTCAGGTACTAACCATTTTACGAAGTGTGTTCAAGTTATAACACCTTTTTTTTTTCAGGACTGGGACCAGATTCGAACTTCTGTCTTTTTTAAATACAGTGGACTCTTTGTGAATGCGTGACAGAGATAGTAGCACTGTACAATGCTCTGGCAGCGACGAGAGTTAGAACTGTTTTTGGTACTTAAAATGGCGACGTTTTCATTGCAAGAACAGCGTGTAATTGATGTTCCATTCATGCCGTCATCACGCGTCAACATCGCCTGACAATTTGCCACGCGCCCAGCCTTGTCAGCATTCGTGGCACACACCCGGAAGACACAGACACTTTTCGCATTTTCAGATCTTCATGCAGGATTGTGTGCACAGATTCCACGGAAATGTCAATTTTGGAGGCGATGTCTGCAACGCTTAATCGGCGATCCTCCAAAACAACGTTCTCCATTCGCTGGATCATGTCAGACCGGCTGGCGCGAGGCGTGACTGTCTTGGTTTGCTGTCACACGATGTTATGCCTTCATTGAACTGTCGTACCCAGGAACGCACATTAGACGCATACATGGTACCATCACCACATGCCTCACTCAACTGGCGATGAATTTCAATAGGTGTCACCATGAAAATGGAGACAACGAATGATTACACGCTGTTCTTGCAATGAAAACGTCGCCATTTTAAGTATCAAATCCGTCCATCTCTGTTACGCATTCACAAAGAATCCACGTGCATTTGAAAAAGACCAAAAGTTCCTATCTGATCCCATTCCTGAAAAAAAAAGTTTGTTTTTTTTGGTTTGTAATTTACGTCCTCCAACATTTAGTCATATCGGACGATGAATGAAATGGTTGAAATGATGCTCCAATGAGTCCGGGGTCCATGGAGCTTAGAGTTACCCGACATTCGTCTTTCAGGATAAGGGAAAACCCTGGAAAAACCTTATCCAGGTAACTCACCCTGACCGAGATTCGAACTTGGGACCTCTTGAATAAAGTAGGAGGTGTTATAACTTGAACACACCTCGTATTTCTCTTTATCTAGATGTTTAAGCTGAATTTAAGTTTCTGGGAATATATTGATAAATGCAATTCAGTATTTGCCTGAAGTTGAAAACTAATGACCGATGCATAGAAATTTGAAACAAGGAGAACCAAATGTGATGCCTATATATATGGCTCATCCCCGAAATTTATTCCTGTTTTAGCTCAGATGATCTGTTATGGACAGGAGAAGGCAGAAATGCATCTTTTATATTTTTACGTTTCAAAACATGGATATCACATAACACGATAACATTTAATAACATTTATTTCATATGACCACGAATCAGAGAAATACTTTACTTCTAAGTTCAGCTTAATTCAAAGAAGTCGTCGTTGTAGCCTGTGCACTCAAATTCATGGCATTTTGTATGTTATGAATACATAACAGCTTGGCACTCACCGAGGGTAAGTATCTAGTGGTGTATGGTGCCCGGCGCGGAGTTGGGATCACACGGTTGGTCGACAGATGGTATCGGACCTAGAAAATGCCCATCCACAAGAATAAATACTTTATCGTCATTCAGAATTAATGGTGCGTCGCTGGTATTTCTGCCAACTCAAGGTGGCATACGTCGCCAATGGTTCATGCATCTTGGTTTTTTTATGTACTCTACTCTCCACCTACATACTTATGACGAACGGCACTGGATGCCGATACTCTTTAATTTTGCAAGCACGACATTATTAGTTTGCTCATACAAAAATCAAGAAATCGCGTCAGGGCTAATGCTCACAGTGAACTTTGTTGCACTTGTCTTATGTTTGTTGTATCCAAAACAAACGCTGATTCGTTTATTAGGAATTGTTTTTAGGATTTGGATAGACCGTAAAAAGGACGCATTTCATAATCCATGTACTAAAGAATACCACATGGCGTTCTTTACTAACAGTACATCAGAACTGAAGCTTTGATTCTACATATGATATGAAACTGTACGCACATGTTCAGTGATTGCAGAGCATAGCTAGTACATTTCTATAGTGAAGGTGTAACTACCGCAAATATTTTACAAGGACATTAATATGACCGGAGGATATCGCTATTCTATCTTCCGAAAAAGAATTTCTAAGCATTCTCATCATTATGGAGTACTTGCTTATTTACTCAGCTTTCCTTAATGACGAAGGATGCTATCGTAAGACATACACATCTGTGACAGTCGTGTGATCTTGAATGAAGTAATCACCAGTTTTTGTTCCCAGGACTCTAAGGTGTAACAACTACAGGACCATTAGTATGTGTTAAGTCACCTCAGCCTTTATTATGAAGGCACTACTCTACATACTTGAAAAAGCTACAAACACACGCACAACAAACATAGATATCTAGTAGCTACTATAAAAGAGATAGTACATGTTGGAACAATATACATAGTGTTTTAACACTTGAAAAGAGATGAGACCTGGTTCACCTGACTAATTTGAGGGCGCTGAATCCAGTGGTAATAGTATCCTTACCGAGGTAACGTTTAACCTGCTGCACATAATTTTATATCTGAGATTTCGGATTTGCCAGAACCCATCGAAAGCTGAAAAGATTATTTTTTCAATGCGGAATTTTTAAAGGTTTCTTTATTTCCACTCCATTCAGCACCTTTTTCATTTGCACAGAAACACTAGTAACACGAGACTCAGCACTCTGGAATTAGTAAGGTAATATACCATATATTATCTGTTTCTGAGCTTTCGGAATCATATGCATTCGTTTTAGTGATAAAAATAAACATCTACCTGAGAGAAGTAGTAGAAAGTAGTGGAAAATAAGTAACACAAGCTGCTATAAAGCAGTATTAAAACTAAAAAGGTATTTAGGAGTTAGAGTGGTGTAGGTACCCATAGGAATTTTATTAAGTATACCTCAGTAAATCTACAGACTGTGCCAAGGGTTGTTCATGATGGTTGAAGTCATTCCCTAATAGAGTTGCCTAAATGGAACCTTCCCTTAGCCTAAAACTCGTAATAATATAACTTCAGTTGCCCAAAGCCTCCCTGCTAATATCTGCCTTTAGTTTCATTCACTCTAGTCAACCAACTCTGTTTCTTCGTTTACATTTGAACGAAATACGAGAGGTTTTACTTTTGATTTGACCGGGCAGAAAATCAGTTTATCCCCGAACAAACTATGTGTGATAATGGAGAATAGTCTGATAGCAAACAGGCTTTATTTGCAGAGATATGCATAGACTTGTTGGATACTGAAATAATTGTCTGAACATATGTTTTACTTTTGATTTGACTGGGCAGAAAATCAGTTTATCCCCGAACAAACTATGTGTGATAATGGAGAATACTCTGATAACAAATAGGCTTTATTTGCAGAGATATGCATAGACTTGTTGGACACTGAAATAATTGTCTGAACATAGGGGGCACTTATCTATAGATTCATTGCGAGTATTATTGAAATATCTACTGTCATCCAACAATGAATATGCTCATTTGGTAGTTTGTATTTGAAATGGTTATATATTGTGAATTCTTACTGTCCGTTAAGTCTTTGTAGATCTAAAATGTTCTGAGGTACATTCATTACAGGGTATAGATATGAAACTATTTAGATTTTCGGAGCACTCAGTCTGATATCGGTTTGGAGATGGCAAGTGCGCCGAGAGGATGTAAGGTATCATTTGGGTACAGTAGAAGGACTCGAGAGTGGTCACTAATAAAGTTAAATGTTGTTCCAAAATAAAATAAAAGGAGACATAAGATACTTAGACACTGAAGGATTTGGAACATAAACAAATATTTCATTAGATATTATCGATGATATAAATGAATGTCCATAGTGTGTGTATTCGAACATGCCTAAAGACGTGATGTGAACTCACCGTAGCGGCAGGTCCGTGACGCCCGACCTTGCCGGATGACGCGGAAGCGACAGAAGTCTCAAATGCGAATGCTTGCTGGAAAAGCTCGAGGCGAGGCACATCCTTGACAGTGATGGCGAGTATCCAGGAGAAGGCAGCGCCCTGGACGACGACGTCGAGGCAGCGGGTGATGAGGGCGGTTAGAGGTCCACGCAGTGAACGGAAGGCGTGAGATTCGACCAAGGCACTGCCGCAGTCCATCACCTCGAGGACGGTGTGTGGGGTCGAAAGGCCGTAGAAAGCGTGTCTCCGAAGTACGAGCCTCGCCATGTGACTCACTCGCACTCTTTGCAGGGCAGATGCCTTGGTGAAAGCACCCGCCCCCAGCCGCAGTTCCGTCCTGCCGCCCCCCGTCACGTTCAGCTCCAGCATCTCCGGCGGGAAGGCGCCGGCTCCCAGCTCCACCACCTGCACAAAGAAACGTGGAGTTAGTAAAACATCACGGATTCAGTTAACCTGGCCTGAGAAAATGGTCAATAAAATCCTCCTCTACCACTACCTTTTCCTGAAAATGTTGTAATTACTTTTGATTTTCTAAAAAATACTAAAATGATCAAAATACCACATATTAAGATATTTTTATGACCAAATAAATGTTGATCTTGTTGAACACAATTTACGTCGAATACAATGGTTGTGTGCTAATCATTTTCAGAACATTCCTTATTATTAGTTTGAACGTTCAAATTTTAAGCACCTTTCTTAACTGGAAACCTATTATTTGCTTCTCTAGTCACGTGGAATTTCAAGTCATTATGTAGCGATCCGCCTTTTAAAAATCTAATACTTCATCCTATGCTTATACCTGCACAAATGTGTAGTGAAAGTTATTCTCAATTAATAAGAAGTTAGAAAAATAAGCTTTTGTAAGAATACTTTGCGGAAGAATTAGTTGGGATACACATGTGCTATTCAAACTAATATTTGATTAAAAAAACAGAGCATTTAAAATATGTATATCTTTCATGTTAATGAATGATATAGCAATATTATAAACATAAAACTGCCTTAAGTTGTAAGACAATTGTATTTTTTCCGCATTTTCTTCCCTCCCTGTATGAATTTCTTTCTTTTCAAGATAGTAAACAGTTTTAAGGATTCCTCAAGAGCATAATGTTTTAGGTGCATTTGATACTGCGAAACACGTATTACCTTTGATTCGTCATAGAACTCCACTGCCTAGACGGAACTGACATGTGCATATTACATGAATCTTGAAAAGAACGATCGTTAATTTTCAATTGTACATGCTTACTGAAAATGAAGACCATTTCCAGGAAATATAAAATATATATTTTATTTGCCATGTAAATGTCTTAAACATAATATAATATTTTAAAGAAATCGTCAAGAGCTATTTTAGGGGGTGGGATACGAAAAAGTTGCATAGTAAACAGTTATTTGGGGTGGCGGGATTTTCTTGAAAATTGTCATGTAGTATCCTCGGAAGATTCTGACTTAATTAATATTCTCCATTTTTTGTACTGTGCCGTTTAAAAACACATACACATACTGTCCACCCAACACAAGAATGTAAGGCAGAGAAATGAGTTAACGTAATCTCTTTAGCTGTCTGCATGATGTTTACGCTCACCTTCCGGATATGATATAGATGCTAGGTTCATCTAAAATACAATATTGTCACATATCTCCCCATGCATAATACCTATGACTGCAGTTACTGAAACGAGCATTCGATCTGGCAGCATGAGTCACTCATATGTACTCTAATACACTCATTTCGTAGTAAACATATCCACTACCAGAGCAGATAAACAGTTAAAACTCTCCTCCGTCTTCAGACCCCAATTGCCTTCTTGTGGTGAACAGAAAAAGATAATTTGGTTGGCCCCATAGCTCAATCGGTAGAGCACCTGCCTGTCGTGCTAGGGGTCCCGGATTCGATTCCCGGCGGTGGGGGGTGGGGACTTTTCCCCGACAGAGATAATTCCTCAATGAGAGTGCGAATGTGTGTCTGATCTAATGATTAAAATCCAATAAATACGAGTTAACACCTTCGATATGTTCCAAAGAAGAACGGCCGCCGATATGACCATTGCAGTTACAGGCAAAAAAAAAATTGAACTGGAACAACTTCAAAATGTACTTTAAATGAAATTTCTATGTAGATTGTGTGTGTGTGTGTGTGTGTGTGTGTGTGTGTGTGTGTGTGTGTGTGTGTGTGTGTGGGGGGGGGGGGGTAACATAGTAAAAGGAAAAAATAAAAATGTGTATTTAGTTATTCCCAAAATTTGTTGTGTAATATTTGGCGAAAATGGTCACCACCCTACAGATAAATAAGCGCATGCATATAAAGCCCGCGTCTTGGTAAGGATATCCCATTAACGTCCTTGGCCCACGCTTCACGTTACTTGAGGTTAGACAGAGTATGAAAACAAAAGACATGCGGTTGTTTGAGGTCAAGTTTTGCACAGAGGGCGCCCACACTACCCCCTCCTACACCTCGTCTCGCCTAGCCTAGTCCACCAATTGGCGTAATTACACATTCCTATGAAAGAATTGAAAAAAAGGGGTGTACAACACCATACATGCTCTTGTACCCTACGGTCAGGCTATTAAGTCGTCGATAACAGTGTATACAGGAATAAGCAAAGCAAAATGTTAAAGGATTATCTGTCCTCATGTAAACAAACTTCTTAGTCTCTCACTGAACTATCGTTGACTAAGCCAGCCTTTGTAAGGCATGCTCAGAGACGAAATTGTCAATGGAGCGTTACAACGTATCAGGAATCCATTTCTGAAGATGAGAAGCAGTAAGTTGATGACATGAAGGCGCCATTAAGAACCAGGTACGCTGCCCCGAGGCCACCAATTCATTCCAAGACTGCGCATCACCTTCACGTACCGAGACAGCCCGAGGCGAAACCAGTTTTTTGTTGCTCCTGATTGTCCCGCCTGCCTTGCCAGCCTTGATCGCTGTGCGGCGCGGGTGTGGCTTCTGTGTTCCCAAGCAATTCTGCCATTTCCTCATTTTGTCATCTTGGACCGTAGTTGGGTGCTGTTGATAAATTCTCAAAAGTACATGCTCGTTTCTGAACTCTGCAGTTTCCAGTTAAAATTCCAGTCTTGATCATTGTGCTGTGATGCCAGAAATTTCTCTGGTCTTCTTTGGTATTCTGTTTCTTGTACATTTGAACACGCTGGGTGGTGTTGATCAATTCCCAAACCAGTTATCATGGCCGAAGACATGCTATTTTTGAATATGGAACGTATCTGCGATATTTCTGAACATATGTGTACACGCACCTTTTGCATTCCCGAGAAAATAGAGATACTGAAGAAAAACCTCGTCACTTGCACATTTTGTCCAAATGTCTCTGCCAGCGAATATGTTAAATGTATTTTTTCATGAAGTTTTGGGCGTGTTGTTAATATCAATGTATATAAATTTAAGAAACTTTTAAAACTAACAGTACGATGTGCACGAAATATTATTTCAAAGATTCTACCTCATAGTTCGTCATATTCCTCTACGGAGAACAGGGTAACGTGTCTGAAATGATAAAAGTTACTTTTATGCTCTCTGAAGTTTACAGTCTTAGAAAAGATATGTAGGTATTTGACGTATCACAACAATTTCTGTTAATTTAAACTGTTTTTAAATAAAAAGCCATACACTTTAAATTATTTTTTCCCATAGCCTCAGTTTTCCCAAGTCTATTTCTCAGTTCTGGGGACGACTAAGGTACAAACCCAAACATTTGCACATATTTGTTACATGATTTCTTGAATATTTTAATGCGTTTTCATGAAGTTGTAAAGGAAGCAGTGGATATTAATGCCACAAAAGTTGCACTAAAGAGGAAAGTTTCCACGGCTTAAAGTGCATATTTGTGAAGATATGCTGAATTTTCTCTAAAATTCTAATTTCATTAAAATATTTAATGAGGTATAGAACATGTATTATGAAGGTGCATAGACCCCATATACTCAGGCTGTCTGTCTCGGTTTTTCCATGCATGAGTAGACCTAATGTCCTACTTTGCATTGTAAATACAAAATTAGTTTTACAGATCAGAAACTTCTGACTGACCCGTTACCTTTAAGCTGTCTTTGGACTCATTTACAGTCTCAGCATTATATTTAGTATGTCAGTACCTGGTAGGTAGAGAAGGTATTGAACTCCACCAAAAAATTCGATATTGAGATTTTATCGAAATATGTGAGCCCCTTGAACGCAAAACAAGATTTTGTAGAAATAGGTCGAGTGGGGCCGTGGACATCATAGCTCAAAAACAAAAATTCGGTTAAATACCAAATTTGGTATTTAAATTAAACGAAGTCCCCACTCATAATTCTTTAAAAAGGGAGGTCCAAAGATTTTAATTAAAATACAATATAGTTAACATATTTTGAATAATATAAGAATTGTCTGTGAAGTCATCTTCATTCTGAATCGTTTTATATAACTTACAAATGTAAGGGATAGACAAATTGTTAACTGCATAAAAATGTAAATCTCGAAGCACACAGTTTACATCAAATAAACTTCTCTGTGGCTTTAGTTATTTCTCAGATATCCCTTGTTGGTTTATTTTTTCAAGTACTTGATACTTTGGAAGGGTAGAATTAGAATAAAAAATTCAGTGCCATAGCTGGGGTTTGAACCACGGATCTTCCGGTCTCCGCTCGGTTGCTCTTAACCATTGAGCTACCATGGCTTACATGCCAGCATGACATGAAATTCTCCAACTGACTCGTGTTTTTCCCGGTAAACCACTAGGAGTTCTCACACATGAGACTACTACCTCAATGGCTCTATGGACCCTGGGCTCATTTGAGCATCATTTCACCCATTCCATTCATCGTCCGATATGACAACGTTGGAGGACGTAAATTACAACAAAAAATGGCGACTTACTATGCTGCAAGTACTTTAAGACCCGGGTAAAAAAAAGTATGAAGTACTTATAGTAAGTCGCCATTAAGGTAGCTGTCTCGTGTTTATGAGAACTCCCGGTGGTTTGCCGGGAAAAACACGAGTTAGTTAGAGAATTTCATGTCATATTGGCCATGATAACTCAATGGTTAAGAGCAGCCGGATGGAGACATAGATCCGTGGTTCAAATCCCGGCTATGGAATTTTTCATTCTGATTCTACCCTTCCATACTTTCTCCTAAACACGACTGTGAAAGAACAGTTAACTTCCGCCCGCCGTTCAAGAGGTCCCGAGTTCGAATCTCGGCCACGGTGAGTTACCTGGATAAGGTTTTTTCCGGGGTTTTCACTTATCCTTAAAGACGAATGTCGAGTAACTAAGCTCCATGAACCCTGGGTCCATTTGAACACCATTTCACCTATTCCATTCATCGTGATGTGACTTAAAAAGTTAAAGGACGTAAATTACAAATAAATAAATAAAATAAAATAATAAAATAATAATTTCCGCTTAATACTTTATGTAACTATTAAATTGCTTTTTTCTAGTGTTTATACAAAGAACCAATATAGATCGTCATGCTCTCTAAAAATCTGACTCGTTTTACCTGCTGTGTCCTACCAAAAAAAATGTAAATATGTACTGAAAATTTATCTGCATTAACAAGAAGAAGATAAAAGATTAACATTTTGGAAGCGTGAGTAGAGAAAAAGGTATGAATATCGTACATTATACTGTTTTAAACACTAGTTTCTTGATTTCTCATTATATACACTTCTTTTGAGAAATGGGTCTATTCCTTGGCAAAGCTTATCTCCCGTATGCTGGCTCATTCGCCACCCTGTTACCTGCGCTAATGAACCACAACTAAGCAAATAAGCTGTTCCCTTTGAAGAGAAATTCTTACGCTGTGCAGCAGCTAGCCAGTGTTCTGTTTTACTTGCGAAACAAGCTTTGCCTTCGTGCATTGGAAGCTTTCTGGGCAACATACACTTTTGTAGAAAATTAGACATTCTTACCGCGGTCTTTAACATTAGATTAACACCAAGTATTAACTTCGATGTTTCTTTCTTTGTTCCTACAGCAACTTTTCTGGCTTTTTATACAGCATCGCAGCGTTTACATCGTTATTTTCGGCAAATGTTTATACATGACGAAAACTCTTCATTTCTATTCGTCAGCTTTAAGGGCGAAGGACATCCGTTGCATTCATGATAAAATCTATTGGAAAATGTAAATTAAGTATATCTGTTTGAAGTGTTTCTCGCTCCCAGTGACGCAATACAGTATTTCAAATGAACTGTCTGGATTTACTGGGAGCATCGACACCGCATTGTGATGACGTTTCAGGTGATTTGTATCGCTGGCGAGGTCGTACTGTTTGTTTAACAAACAGTAGTTAGCCAATAGTCATGGAATGTTGCCAAATTCTTTATTTTGCAAACATATTACTGTTTAATTTACAGCTTAGACTTTCGCGACCACTGTTCTTCTTTACTAAGTCATGAAATACTTCAATAATAAACACATCGGCAGGATGTAAATGTGGTTTCGAACCACGCCAGTCAGGCGACAAATCCTTGAAGAGGAAATCTGTAACGTCTTCGAAACATTGTATTTTATCTCACTAACACTGAAGACGTTGCTCTTTTTATTTTGATAAACTTTGTAATCTAATTTCTACAATACAGCGCTTCAGTCTTGGTAACTTCAATTCCAAATTGCTGCTATAACATTATCTAAGTCACTTTGATTTTCTAATGACAGATATCGCCCGCCTCGATAGCGTAGATGGTAGCGTGTCTGCCTCAGGTTCAAGAGGTCCCGAGTAAGAATCTCGGTTAGGGTGAGCTACCTGGATAAGGTTTTTCCGGGGTTTTTCTTTATCCTGATAGGCGAATGTGGGGTAGCTCTAAGCTCCATGGACCCGGACTCATTTGAGCATCACTTCACCCATTTCATTCGTCTGATATGACTTAACGCTGGAGGACGTAAATTACAAATAATAATAATAATAATAATAATAATAATAATAATAATAATAATAATAATAATAATAATAATAATAATAATAATAATGGCAGATATTTTTACTCTGAGGATCCACTTGCGCCATGATTACAGAATGTTAAGTAATAGATTTTGATCTATGTTCACAGAGGGCATCCGATTCCTATAGACATGTTGAAAATCGGAAGTTCAACACATATTAGCATCTTAGGTTTATAAGCATCTGTTTTCAAATCCGTCATAAGGAAGTAACGAGGGGAGGAGAATGCGGTTCATAATTTCCATAAATAATAGCGAAAATCAAATTTGTTGTTGTGTATCGGGCCTTAAAAGTTGCTGAAGAAGCACTATGAAAGAAAGTACTGATTGCCCAGGACAAGAAGGCAAGCTAGAGCAATGTGCAACGTAATCACTTTTGCTGTCTTCTCGGGGTGTATGCTCGCCTTCCGAGAATGACAAGAATGGAAGACTCGTTTAAAATATACAAGTGTTGTGACACAACTCACCTATACATAATACCTATCGCTGCAACAAACATTAGATCTGGCAGCATGGGTGACTCATATGCACTCTCATTCACTCCTTTCCGAGAAAACAGATCCGCTACCGGAGCAGATAAACAGTTCAAGCTCCTCTGTCCTTCATACCTCTCTAGCCTTCTTGTCGTGGGTATACAGTAAATTGAAGGGTGCAGCATTGATTCAATGTAACTTTTTATAATTGTGTTGTAAACATTATGTTGTTTGTGTAAATTAACAAACATTTAAAAATTAATGCTAATAATGATTACTATTTCATGCAATGCAGAAAAAAAAATTCATCTTTTAGAGAAATTATGTCCCCGCGAGTGAAAATTTGGCACAGTAAACGTCGGAAATAAACAAATTTGACCATATGTTTTTCCTTCTTTACCTTAACCCTAGTGGACCACTTATCGTGATGTTAGGGGATTCCTATTCTTCTATCCCTTAAGGTAGGGTCCGAGGAACAGAAGCTTTGGATATAGAGAACTACAATGGGTGATCAGCTCAAGCTGGTGTAGGGTGAAGGAAGTGGATGTTAGTATGGGAGCGAGATGAATGATAGGTAAGGTGATGTAGCAATTTGTGGAATGCTGGCGGGGAAACCGGAGGATCCAGAGAAAACCCGCCCCATCGCCATGTTGTGCACCACAAATCTCACTTTGCGGTCGCATGGGATCGAACTCGTGCCGCCTTGGGCGCGGCCAACCAAATATTTCATGCTCGGTTATAACTGTGATAGCCATACTTATAGTCCATTTTATAATTAGACCGACGTTGCAATGAAGGCAAAGGGGGAAAAAACTTATCATGTGGCAAAATATTCTAATGTCTCTGATTGGCTAAAATTAAATATAAATCGATGTCTACTATGCTCAAGTTGTTCTCGGGAAGCAAGCCAGGTGAAAAGACGATTAGAAATCGACGTTTGTGCATCTCTCCCATCATCAGGATATTTATTAAATGTTATAACCACAAATGAATCACTGGTTATAACACAAATATAAACAAAGACAAAACACTATCACAATTCGAATTACTGAACAAAATACTGTTTTCAGTAAATTAAATGCCAGGTCAGGAGATGGCGCGAGTATAGGAAAAATAATTGGGTCAAAGAAATGTAACTACTTAACTTGATTATCAAGCTGTATTTGTTTGTGTTTCTTAAGTCGACGGATTTCCATTTTAAGGCCGTTTCCAAGAGGAGCTGAACTGAAATCCAGCATCACGATTAAGAACAACTTGAGCATATTCGTTGCTTGAAAGGCTTCAGGTCTTATTTTCGATTTCTACTAGTCCATCCGACATTGGCTAGACTAGAGTTATATAAAATGTTGGCATTTTGTGTGATTTTATACAAGGGGTAAAGCATAAGAAATATGCAAAAGCGTACTGCAAAAAAATGTAGTCCTCTTTCAACACACATTTTACTTCAAACGTATATTTCTGTTGTATCAGCCACTTTAGAAATATCGTTATTATCGGTTTGAATTGTTTTAATATTTAATAATTGTCTTGAATTACTCTCGCTATTCAATTGTTTCTTGCAATATCATGCAGTGAATATCGATCAAGGCCAGGATAAATCGTTCTAAACCGTTTTAAGCTTCTGGTTATCTATGCAGTTTCCTCTTTGTCCTTTGGACCTTGAACAAATGTGTTATAAAACTATTTCTACAAAGATTTATCTCAAGTAACGTCAAGCAGTTAGAAATGTAAGCTCTAGTAAGAATAATCTAAAATTAGCTACTTATAAAGAATAGTGGTTATAGAGAAAGTAAATAGTATTTTTGGATAAGGCGAAGAAAAACCAACAAGGGTTGCCCAAAATAAAGGCGTGGTCGGCTTTTATGTCCTGTACAACGTATTTCAGAGTTGGCTTTTAGCGTATGCGTTAAAACTTTAAGTGGATGATTGAGGCAATGAGTCACCGACACACGCTGCTGACTGGCCAAACATCCTCTGAAGGTGAACAGGTCTGTATCTGCTGCGGAGAAAGGCTCGGATGTCACAGCGCGGGACCGAACCCCAGACTCTTGTACAACAAAATAACATTATCCTGTTTTTTACGTAAATGTTCGTTGTACTTATGGGAACATTAAACGCCTATCCCTCTAATGTTAAATCTGCTAAATTCGTTCAGAAGTCATTTAAACTGCCTTGTCAGTTAATCTAGTTTTATGCAGCTAGTTTTCTTATTAAGATGGATATATTAACCTACTTACGCCACGATAAATGTTAACCAGCACTTAGAGGGTTTCGTACTAAACTTTAAATTAAATATATTTATTGTTTCTAAGAAAAACTGTTTTTTTTTTTTTTTTTTTTTTTTTTTTGAAAATGTCATTCACAGAAAAAGCAATTAAAAGCGAAAGTGGAAGAAACAAACTTGGTTATGTTTTCAAAAAAATAATCCCCCATTGAAAGCCACCATGAATGTATATACCTTGAGCCACAGAAATTGCCATGCCTAACATCACCAATTTGTAGAACAAAACTTCCCGCCCAAGTGGGCTTAAGTTTACCATTCTAATCCAAAGTGCATTTTTTTCTGTCTTCTCTGAAATAATGTAGCACTGAGAACAAAATGGCAGATGCAGCACAATTTTGAAAAATATATTTATTAACAAAAATATTGCGTCCACAATTTTCTTCTTCTTCTCTTGGTATAGGAGACAGTCCTGTTCATTTATGGTCCTCTACCCCTTATGCCATTTTACGCGACAGCTGAGGGAGCCACAGCTATGGATCAGAGAGATGGGTGATCAGCCCGGTCCGGGAAGTAGATGAACGAAATAAGGACGAGGTGGGTGAACAGAAAGATGATAATAGAGTAATTGGTGGAATGATGGTGTGGGAAACGGGAGGATCCGGAGAAAACCCGAGCCTGCACCGTGTTGTCCACCATAAATCAAACTTTGCTGTCGCCTGAGATCGAACCGGGGCCGCCTTGGTGAGAGTCTGGCAGTCTAACCGCTCGGTCACGGCGGGGACCGAGGTATAATTTAACTACGTATAACTAAACAATCAAGTCCAGTCAGTAAATTGCACTAAAAATTAAATAAAAATATTTTGGGCAATTCTTTTCATTTAGGCTCCCCTTAATGCTTTAACGACCTATGCTTGCATGAAAGGAACTGAAGATTCCTAAGTCTATGTTAGTTTCCTGTTGTTTCTGTAAACATAAACTTTCTTTGTATTCTCTGTTGTAGGTACATAATACTCTTACTTTACAAAATGGTGATTGAAATATTAAAAATTCTTATTAAATATGAGACTGTATAATACACTTTAAGAATAGCACTTATGCTAAAATAAATTAATTACTGTGGGGCTGTTGAACATTGTGGTTTCACAGCAAGGTCATCAACGTTAACTGTGGTAGTGAGCTGGGGTCGATCCGACGTTAAAAATGCAATAATGTGCACTTTATACTTAGCTGCTAAATGAATTAAATCGTAAGTAAATATTAACTAATAAAAAGTAAGGAACAAGTTAAAAGTTAACTTCAGTTATCAAATAACGTTATATTTCTTGGGGATTTAAATAAGATGTAATATAATTCATGCAAATGAATAATAAAATACACAGGCGGGTTAGGTTTCCAGCATGAACGAATGCAACAATGACAGCATCAACGGTAACATGTTAATCCTGATTCCCGAGGTTGTAAGTTCAAATCCGCGGAGGATGGAAGGAAAGTAAAGCCGATATGGTCCCGTATCGTAGATATACGGCACCTAAAAGAATCTCAAGCCCTTTAAGAGGCCTCTGAGCAACATTAAGCGATCTTTCATGCCCAATATAGAATGTAACGCTGTGAACCATAGCAGTTAAAGAACGTCTTTAAATACAATTTCAATGGCACCATCTTTAAAAAAAAATTGAAAAAAGTATTGTATTCATAAATTTCTTTACACACTCTTCTTCAAATTATTGTTATAAAAGCTCGGTTTCCCCCGCCATCATTCCGTGCTCTTTGGAATGCAATAAGAAAAACAGATAGATTTTAACACTTGAAAGGAAAGAAAAAGTATTTGGAAGCACTGATAACAAATGATATCTCGCGGCGAAAAATTGAATTTACCTGTGTATTGGCGAGATCTATATTTTTGTTTAGTAAATTGCCTACAAGCTTATGGTTTTTAAGCTGTACAAAAGTCATTTAGAATTAAGACGGCTTCATATATGAAGTCCATTTTATCGTCATGCAAATATCTTAAACATATCGTGTTTTAATCAAAATCGTTTGATTAATTTTTGAGAAAATCAAAAACAAGGAACTTTTATATATATATAAAGGGCACTTGAGGGTAGGGAGATTTTCGTGAACATTTTACTGTCGTTTTAAAAGAAAATTTTATATTTAACCGACTTGCATATGTTTCTAAAAGTGCTTGCTTTATTCAGGAGTCCTCAAAACGCATATTTCCAATGAAATTTGTGCATGGAATATTTGGATGCCGTTCAGTACTTCCCCAAGCTAAGTACAAGTAAATAGAGAACGTAAAGACGTCATAAAGAGTTTTCACGAGTGTGGTGAAAGCTACAAGGTCGAATCTCCTCCGACATCCTAGAGCATTAAAGGTTTCCTAGAAACAGTATATTAGTTTTAATAGCCTGCAGCTAAGTCTGGTGTTAACGTCGTGTCGACGATGTCAGCTAATGAGCTAATGGAGTACGTCGGCGCCGGAAATGACCTGCTTTGGAAAATCGGTCATTTGGGATACCTGCTCTACCGAATTTGACAGCTAACCCCTCTAATGAAAGTGTGTCCAATTGTTTCCATGCGCTTTGGAATATTTCTGGCGTCAGTTGATACAGCCTTTGTCTGTAGGCAGGAGGATGTCTGCGAAGAAAGAGAAAAACATTTACTTATTTAATATATAAGAACGGAATATGAAACTGCTTGCCTTAAAACATTGTCACAGATACAGCTTACCACATCAATACGTAATTTCATTCTATAAGTGTGATAAATGCTCTTGATATAATGTATGTTTTATGGAGTTGCTGATGAATCATGCCGACTAAATCACTACATTGGCTGTTAAAACGTAACATTTGATGTTTATGTATATCAAATTAATGTAAGAAGTTAAACAGTAAAGATTTTACATCTTTAGGCAATAAACTAACTTAAAAATCTAATAGTTTCTGCTGTCACAATCGGCAGTAAATGTGTAGCAGTTCTCTGACGTTCAAAATTCAAGGAGAATAATTTGGTTTGTCTTGCTTCGTTCTTTTTCTCCAAAATATTTTCATTTGACTATTTAAGGGAACTCGATATTTCGGCTTTCGACAAAATTTTGAAAGTAACCGGTTTTAAATAGCCCTAAAAAAGTTATTTAAACACTGTAGAATATGATCTAACGGCAGCTTAGTGTTTCTAATCATTGGGGGGACAGACAGTTCGCTTGGAGTTCAGCGTCCTTTAAGGGAAATTAGACCCCAAACAGGCATTATGAGGTCACATTTGCAAGGCAAATATGGTAATACTTGGCAAATTGTCTTACTTGGTAGACATATCGGACGACGAGCGAATGAAATGATGTTCAAACGTGCCAGGAGTCCAAAGTGCTTATATTTGATTGACATTCGTACTCTCAGAATAAAGGTAAGCCCTGGAAATATTTTTATCCCGGTAACTCACTCACGCAACCGAGATTCGAGCAGCAGACACCGGAGTTGCGACCTTGATTTTCTTGAATTACTATATAATCGAGAGTTTTCACCCCATGGTGTTAGCAATTCTCACATTCACATTCCCTAATTCTGTGGAATATAAGGAATGATTCAGACTAAAGAAAAATTTATTGGTGCCAGCCGGGAAACGAACCTCGGTACTCTAGATTGAAAAGCCAGAATGCTAATCATTTGACCAGAAAGGTAATATGTAGTTATCTTGTTTTCTTACATTTTTGCCTCTTCAAAGCGCTTTATACGTGCGTTTTTTATTTTGCAATTTCTTTCACACGTTTTGAAGGAGGTGAATTTTGAAGAGGCTTCTCGTAATACGAAGTGTAGTTCTTGGATTCGTTTTAAGGTTCTGCTAGGCCAACCGATATAACCTATCAGGTTAAAGGACGTTAAAAACTTTAGTAGGTATTTGATTGCAAATAACTAGATTCGATGAATAATATGCAACATTTGAAACGTTTACCAAATTTTCAATATATAAAGCATTTCACATAGGACTGGATTTTCAGTTTTGGATACTATAATAGGATTATAAAAATGTATTTATTTATCCAATTTGATACGATTTCATACGCAAGTGTTGTCGATTTGTAGATATTCTGTTATTTTGCTTTCACACTTTTGGACCGTTACTGTGATAAACTTGAGGTACATTTCTTAAGAGTTCACTGTATGCATAGCATTATATGATTGGAGATATTGGTTACAACTAGGAGCATAGACAGAGGAAGCCGGTTGAATTGAAACCATGGCCTCTGACCCCGTGAGAAATGTAAACTCGCACACTTGGGCTTGTCCCGGAAACAGTCACTCAAGCAAGTCTGCATTTCTACTGCTTCGGCGGAGGGTGAAAACATTTTAAAATGTTTAGTTTTTAGATGCCCGTTTTTGCTGTGAAATAAAACGTTCAGCAGATGTTACCTAACTTATGAGAGGGGTGTTGTTTAGAGTCAAAATAAGTATTTTGAGATAATTTTATTTCATACAATTAAAACTACTTTCTTGCAATGAAACTACGTTCCAAGCTTTTGTAAAAAATGCAATTTTTTATTCTTGAAAAATCTCAAAGCATATATTTCTAATGAAATCTTTATATAGGTTCTTTGTTCAAATGCAGTACATCCTCTACCTACTATACTAGGTGCTGTAGAAAATGAAAATAAGTTTTGTGCTATAATAGCTTTTTGGAATAATATTATATTGGATTTTATTCCTTAGATGGCATTATCTGGGGAAAATACCCGTCGAATTAGTTTGAAGTGTGTTAGATACCAGATTTAACGCTGGAGTTTTAAGTGCTTCATCTGTATAATGTGTAATGTGATTCAGACATGTAAAAATATACAAACCATAAGAGAAGGTAGGGAAAACAAGGAGTTTTGGAAGGTAACATAGTTTTTGTTCGTCAACTGACATCACCGCATTGATATATCATACGTAAATAATCAAAAGTTGCAGGATTTCTGTTGCGGTACAGGAAATGTGATACAGTTTAAATAAGCTTAAATATAATCCCGTCTTAACCTATGGCACAACAGTACTGACGCGAGGATAATGTAAATGATGCTGCGATCGTCGGCAGATGGCTTTTAAATTGCTTCAACAGTTTATAAAAATGCATAATTATACTGAGAGATTCGTCATAGACAAGGATCACGTCGAAACAAGTCGCTTCTTGATAGGAACTTAGTACAGATTGGAAGAAATTAAAATAATCATGTTGCTACATTTAGTAGTTCATCAGTGATTTTACCCTTCATAGCTCTGGGTGTATTAATGATCAGTTTTAAGAGAAGTTATAGAGTTGATGAATGCAAATTCGGTACCTGGAAATAGCTGAGAGTTTACCAGAAATAGCAGAAGAGACTTCGAGATTTTGTATCACTCACAAACTTGCCTTCTTGTCTGCAGTGCAGATCAAAACGTAACTTTTGTATAAACATGTCAACAATCCACGCTTAAACCCAAATACGATGATGATAAGTTATAATATCAATTGAAAAATTTGCATTTGTCGAAATATATGAATTTAACACTTGTTTAAAATACATTTTTCTTGTTTTTGGTGCGCAGTGTACCTCTGAAACTATAGAGATTCCATTCTAACATATTATATTTTGTAAGAACTGTACTTATTTAAGATTATCTTTATGCACCTACTTGTTTGAAAGTTCTTTTATTAAGCAATTCACTTGTATGCTGACAGATGGTACAGAAGGCCATTCTAAGGCCATCTGCTTTGTTTCTTTCAATGACAGCCAGGCTTTAGATTTCTCTATTTTATTGTACATCATAAATTTTATTCCATTTTTCTGTCATATAGACTTTGGAGGTCGAGGAAAGTGTGCAAACCGACATTCGCTTACCCACAACACTTGCCATGTTGGTTGGAATAAGGAGTTTAATAAACTTGATGCTTTCCCAATACGCTCATTACCACTTAGCTCTTTCAGCGACTGCATTATGGAATTGGGTAATCCAGCAAGAAAGAGAGAAAACTTCAAATTATCATATATCAGCTGTTTTAAACCGACGTTTCACGGGCGTGGTTTGGTATTTAAACTGTGTATATATGAAATCGTAAAAGCGACAAACAAAACTTGAGATATGGAGTTTTGTCATGACATTTAATACTGAACGAACCATCAAGTTGAATTTGTAACATTGCCTACTACTTGGGTATTACACATACACTTTCTCTCTGTATGTTAGGACAAAATAAAAGCGTTAAATGTTCTTTTAATCTACAAAAAGTCGTGGTTAATTGCTGTGTAATATTTCACAAATATCAATAACGAAGGAATATTTCTGTAATATTCAGACTTCGGTCACTTTTTTATTTCTTTTTCCATTTTCATGATTTAGCATAGAGTGGTAATCAACTAGATTACATGCAGAAGGAATACAGCAAAGTTTCTAACGTAAGAACTGTTTGAAGATTTTGGTATCAGGCAGATTTGTATTTTATTGTTTTCTCACTTGCAATCGTGATTATTTATTAATACTGCTTGCAATGAAATACCCGCATTTTAAGTCTTTATTTTACATGCTTATTCTGTGGAGTAACTACAACCATTTTCTCCATGGTATTCACAGTCAAAGACTTCTAAGCATGTTACTTTATGACTCCAACATGTTCGAATTCTAACATCCAGGCGTTGCAGTCTTTAGTCATTTAGGAGTTGAAATTAGAAGCGGCTATAGTCAGTGTCCATCGAGAAGAACATAATTTTTCCATTTTGATAATCTAATATAATATTGTAGCTACAGGTATTACACCAGTTTCAAAATGCTCTTATCTTGTAAAATATTCAGCGTCTTAAAATTTTTTATAGTTCTATTCACTTCTTTTTTAATACTTCCCCTCCTGTAATATCGTTCATAAATTCACTCGTTACAAATGATGTTCCACTGTCTGAAACAGGATATATCCCTAACGGTTTAAGGGAATTGTTCCTATCTCGTAATTGCAACATTACACACGTCATCGATAGGTCTTTACACGGATAAACATGGGAAGGTAATTTGTGGTCCCCTCCAGATTCTACCACAAAACATTCGCCTCTTGATTGCAGATGCGTGGCGAACCCCCTTGAGACAGAAATCTATCAGCATGAATCATTAGTGCCACATTAACAGGGAACGGAAATTGATTCTGAAGACCGGAGACGTCACTTGATAGGGCAAAACATTTCCCCCTTTTTGAAGCACAAAAAATGCTACTTGCAGATAACAAAACATGTCATGAATTCATATCCTCGAATGAAATATTCTGAAAATCATCAGCAAAGTGTTAATATAGAATTGATAAGTTTCTTAATCATTTAATTTAACTAGCCTACTATTACTTGTCTGCTGTTGAATAAAAATACATTTAGGCACAACTTTATGATTCGTTGATATTTCAGCTTACAGGTACGTGGAGTTATTTTTTCCCCTCAAATTTTGCGGTGGTAGCATTAAACATAGGAACACATTAAAAAAAGCAGTGTAATATTCTAAATGTATATTTCGTTTAAGCGCTTCAGTCATTTAAATGGTGCTGCTTGGCCAAAAAGGGCCCAAAAGTGTTACAGATGATTTGACACACTACACTGTTTGACACACCAGTATAGAAATTGTAAATGATTCAAATTGTTTTAATAAAAATGAAAAAGGCAATTTCAAGCAATTCTGGTTGAAGAATTTATCAGTAAAACTTGAAGTTTAACTAAGCTAAAGGCTGAAAGACAAGGGAGCTGATTAAATAAACTTGTGGAGTAATTTTATTATCTTTGTCCTTGCGGTTTTGGTGTACTCTTAAAATATATAAGTTGCTTGTCAATTTAAAATGAAGTATTATTAAATTTTATCGTTTGTAGCTTCAGAACAAATTCTGAATTCCTTCGGTTTCTTCCGCACAAATTCGAAGAAATAAACTTACGTCAACCTTATGCAGTTCATATTATGTTTTGCTTTGTGTGTGTGTGTTTTTTTTTTTCTTCAGACTACCAGAAGTTTTCCTATTGTTTAATTAAAGGTACGAACATTAATGAATAATTTACACGACCTTACTGAATACCTAAATAGATCGCAAATTGCCATAAACCCCAGCCAAATCTAAATATAAAAGATTCTGGTGCAGGCTTACCTACCCGCGACGGAATTTTACGAGTGGTTGTATGTTACGATATTTTGTTAAATCTGTGTATAATTCCACAGTTACTTATTTAGTTTTAAAGGTGCATTGCAGTATATTTATAGCAACTTGCGGGTGCTTCTAATATACATAAGTACATTCTAAGTTGAAGGCATGTGTAAAATAACGCAATAATTAAGGTCCTTGAGAAAACAGTAGATTAGTACAGTTAACTAATAAGGACTAATCAGGAAGCAAATAAAAATAAATATTGTCTCACACCAGGTCATTCTCGCGACAGGCCATTACACCACGGAAGTCATGTACGATGATGTAAAGACATGAATACCGTTACGACCACAGCATTGTGGCTATATTTTACATCTAAATGCAGTTAGGATTAAATAGAACTACTGATTTACCCTCCCCCTCGAATTGTAGTCCATTGCTTACGTATTTGATCAACATGTAAGTATCACTATTTTAGTTTAGTTAACATACATTCTAAACGCTTCAGCTAATGATAAGTTATGGAATTTAAATTAGATGTGAATAGCTTTAATAACAGTAGTTTACAGTTGTTGGATATTTTGCGATAAAGAACACAAACTGTTTCAAGATAAGCTAAAAGTTTCTTATATAGTGCGATCCATATAAAGCTGAACCATCAAAACAGAGCAAAAACTTTAAATCGTGTCTCCCAAAACGGGGGAACGCCTAAGTGCAGCTGCCTTGTAAGATTAATCAAGGGCATCCCATTCCAGATTTCCCAAAAATTCAAACACCCCAAACAGAACATGAAACCAATTTGCTCATTTCGCAGGTTAAGCCGCAAAGCGGCTAGGTACTGCGGCAGAAGACACCCGGACGGGGAAAGCCCCGCTCGACTAGGACTACCTCTGGACCACTTCAATAGACCATAACTTTTGAAACAATAATAGGACACGTGTGCAACTTTGGGAGAATATAATACACAATTGGGAGATTACATTACACTATTTACATCTCAGAGAAAATGTTGGAAATGTCCTCTACCAGCATCTATACATGTTTGCACTCGTCTCACCATATTCTCTGAAGTTCTATGGAGATGATATCGAATTGAGAGAAGGTTATTTCCAGCAAGATGGAGCAACATGCCGTACACCTAATGACATCATGGAACTTGTAACCAGTTTCTTTGATAATCCAATAATCTCAAAAGGTCTGTGGCCCCCCAGATCCCCTGACTTAACCTCACCGGACTTTTTTCTTGTGGGGGTATCTAAACAATAGAGTGTATAAGAATAGGCCAGGGACAATTGATGTTCTCAAGGAATACATTCGAACCGAAATAATTAACATTGGCGAGGATACTCTCCGTAAAACTTCAGAGAATATGGTGAGACGAGTTCAAACATGTATAGATGCTGGTGGAGGACACTTCCAACATTTTCTCTGAGATGTAAATAGTGTAATGTAATCTCCCAATTGTGTATTATATTTTCCCAAAGTTGCACGTGTGTCCTAAAGATATGGCCTATTGAAATGGTTCAGGTTTATATGGATCACACTATATGTTTCAGCAGGACGTCTAGCTGAAGTTCTCAAATCCTCATTTGAAATACACAAAGCCTGATTATATTTTAAATTTGAAGTTAGCTGCCTAGAAGGAAATATTACAGTACTATTCCTCAGTTTCATTAGCTCATATTCTATTTCATCACATATAGTTGGAGGGTTATGAATCATTGAAGACACCTAGGAACTATTTTCAAAACACCTATTTAACGCGTTAGAGAAATGAACTCAGCCACGCCCTTAATGAAAATGTAAACCAGAGTTGTAAATCAGGTATCCCCGGGAAGTGAAGGGCTAAACTAATGCATACCAGGCAAATTGCGTATTATGTATTTCAACCTTGTATCACATTGGGACAGGTTTTAGACTCCATTCACAAGCATTTGATATGTACTCTATACTTCTTAATCGACAGAAACTGATATTATTCATTTACACTTTTCTTTTCTTTCTTTCTTTCTTTTTTGTTTGTTTTTGACGTCCAACATTAAGTCATATCCGACGATGAATGAAATGGGTGAAATGATGCTCAAACTAGTCCGGGGTCCATGGAGCTTGGAGTTACCTGACATTCGTCTATCAGGATTAGGGAAAACCTCGGAAAAAAACCTTATCCAAGTAACTCACCCTGACCGAGATTCGAACTCGGGACTTCTTGAACGTGAGGCAGACACGCTACCATCTGTGCTACCGAGGCGGGTGACACATTTCTTTGTTAGTGTAAGCAGCATGCAGTAAGCCAAGACTATAGTCAGATTTCAAAAATACGGGTTGCTATGTGACGGCTTTGAAATTCAATGTCTTTGCATAACCAGAAGAAAAAAATCGTTTGAAAATTCAGCCCAATAACAAGAATATCTCTGAAGTGAATACTGCCAACAAATTAGTGGACATACGTTGAATGTTTTAATGATATCTAAATGTAATAAACCTCTGGTTAAGCAGAAGCCATTCACAATAAAGAGGACTTCGGAGGCTATTTGGCAAAAATTCAAGATATACATTTTATTTGTCATCACAAATATCTTAAACGTATGATATTTTAATCAAAATCGTTTGAGGTGTTTTTTGGGAAAATAAAAATATTGAAATATTTGCCGTGTAAAGTGTAGTTAAATGAGTCGGTGGATTTTCTTGAAAATCTGTCGCTTCTCCTCCTTGGTACACACTCCACTGAAATACCAAGTTTCGTATTCACCCTACTTTACTTTTTTATTCATATACACGTAGACGTTTTTATAAAAAAAATCTCATCTGTTTATTCAATGAATCTCAAAACATGTATTTCCCGTGAAATATCGGTATCAAAATTTTGGGTGGGATGCATTTACTTTCTATACTTATAGGTGAATAATAGGGTAAGAAAAAGCATTGATAATTTAGAATGTTGAATCTGTTTGAACATCTGATTCTGCTTTTAATTCACGCAATGCTCAGTCATATTAATTCTGATGCACACAAAATGAACACTGAGGATAACGTTTCATTGTCAGCATTATACGTTTTACTGTCGTACTCTGTAAACGAACTGCGCTGTGTGGCGCCTCTTTGGGAAGCCGACAAAGGGGTGTACCCCCGTTAATGGGCCATTATAAGCCCCGGGGAGGAGTCTCTGCGAATCAATAATGACGTAAGGATGTGACGCTACGTCTTGTAAACTTACACATCCTGCCCAGTTTACGACCTGCATAATCTCTCGCTTACTAAATCTCTGCCTCAAGATAAAGGTCATTAACCCTGATGACGCCGGGCGGCGCTTGTAGAGGTTTTGGGATCATCTAGGTCAAACTGTCGTCATTTCAAAGTACAAAATATTCCAGTATCTTTTTCAGTTTAAAGAAGGGAGAACGAATAAGAAAGTAATTTTATTTGTATGTGTGAAAATTGTGTAGATACACATTATAAATAACTAAACCAGGCAATTGTAACATAGAGTATATACAGTAGTAATTACAAAATTCATAATTTTCTCATGAGTAGCTTAATTAATTCTAAATACATAACCAAAAAAAGTGAAAATACTTTCGGAGTTTATTTTTTTGCTACGCTGCATAGAGCAGTTCTCTGTCGCTAATTTAAAACACGTTATAATTCAAATGTTACTCTTTGTAATTATTGTTACAACAACAATAATAATAATTAATAATAGTGACCTTGCTTTTGAAAGTTCCTGAACAACGTTAAGGTCAGTTCAAATTCCGAAGAATTTCTGGCAAAAAATCGTTTACAAAATTTACAGCGATTTGTTCATCATGGATCTGAATTTTGAACTCTTGACAATAGCACTAGAAGAGAAATTTCTGATAACTGTAGCTTGTAGGTATATTCATAATCTTGGACAATAAGAACACAATAAAAGCATAAAAAATGAATTCAATTTCTTCAAAACTATATGACGAAATAACACAATATCAGTATAACTGGGTTGACATGTTGGAAAGGATTGATTACGCGGGATATTCTAGAAGATATTGAAATTAATAAATTATTTAATTATATATATATAAACTTGAGGGTGCTGGATGATGAAGGAAACAATAGGCAAATTAGTTGGCCCCGTAGCTCAGTCGGCAGAGCACCTGCCTGCTGTGCAAGGGGTCCCTGGTTCAATTCCCGGCTGGGGGTGGGTATTTTTCTCCAACCAATATGATTCCCCGTCTTCCCCAGAGTCTATAGTGTGGATGTGTGCGTGATCTAAAGATTAAAAAAGAAAAATCCAAAGTACCAGCAATCCAACGTCTACGAGATAACACCATCGACATGTTCCAAAGGAGAACGACCGCCGATATGACCACTGCAGTTAAAGACTCGTCTAAATAGTGTATGTGACATATTTTCCTTGGCGACAGGCGGTTTTACTTTTCTTTCACATGTATGACAATTCCTTCTTAAGCCTTTTAAAAACAATAAGATTTATTTCGCGAGTAAAGGACCTTTAAAATGAACTCTATTGGATATCGGTATGTCTTGCATTCACGGTTTGTAGTCGAACAAAAAGTTAGCTTGAAATGGAGAAACTGACACTTTTATTAGTGTCTTCTTTCGGTGCCGTCTTTGAATTCAGCTGCTGCTGAAGACACTACAGTGATGGTAGTTTGGAATTATGCAAATCTTTGGCCCCATCTATCTCTTGAAGATAAATACTGACCATTCTCATCGGTGTATTGGTTTCTAAATTTGCGATATACTCTGAATAAGCCGTATGTATCGCTGGTGTATTACATAAATCGTTTAATAAATATTCAAATGCTCAAACAAAACAAAAGTTTGTAGATAGTGTCAATAAAAATCGTATCTATTACTGAATTATAGTTGGCACATTGTTAAAGTCGTTGTGGACTGACCAGTTGTGTTATTGCCAAACGTGGCAACATAGCATCAACCTGTTCTAGGCGAGGAAGGGTCGAAGATTTCCCCCCTCAGTTTTTATGGTCCCCTCTTACACAACCACTGTGTTATGTAGCGAAGCTGACTGCCTGCACTTGACGACGACTGCGTTCTTGGTTTGTTTTTCTTTTTAGAGCCCAACCGTACAAGCTTGCTTCTTGTCTTTTGAACTTGTTTGAAAATTAATTTCCTGGTGGGCCAGCAGAGACGAGACATTTCCCAGACGAGAAGCTGTACGATGTTAACGGGGAAGTGAAAGCTGTCAGCTAAGTCTGTCAACGTTACACCAAGTATTTAATGCCTGTTCTATTATCAGAGTTTATACAGAGGTTATTAAGTTAAAGCTGTACGAAGAAAAATGAGCACTCTACTTGAAAGAGCTGTGGGAATCCAAACTATCACTGCACTGTATAGACGACACTAACAGGGATGTAGAATATTTGTTCTGAATGCCTGGTTCAAGTGGGTCATACGATGGGATTATTTACTCTATCTTTAACTTTTTTTTTTTTAAGAAAAGGTTGTGCAGCTGGAGGACGCAGCGGCCGGGCGTAAAGAGTAGGTGATGTGCTAAACAGATACTTCCAAAAGTAATTATCGATCTTTGTAGCCTTGGTAATTTAAATAACAGTTAATATGCCCGTACATTATTCTGATAAAGTACCCCAGGATTTTGTCTTGTCGCCTTTTCTTCATTTTCTCGTGCATACACTTCGTCATCAATTGCGAATAGTGCTAACTTTGAAGGATTTTAAGATTAACCCACATTTATTGGTATAGTCCCGCTGCTGGAACGGTTACCGTGGATTTATCTTAGGTAATAGATACCTCTCAGATAACGCACTGATTACTCCACGTGGAGTGAACATATACGAGGCCTATTCAATAAAGAATGATCAATTTTTTTTTGACAATTTACCTTTACTCATCCTCATAATTTTGATGGTCCCTCTCAAAATAGTCTCCCCTGAATGCGATGCACTTGTCCCAGCGTTTCTGCCAGTCTTCAAAGACATGCTGGAAACCGTTTTTGAGAGATCCTTCAAAATCGCCTCCGCAGCCCTCACTACTGCTTCTGATGATGGGTAATGCCTCCCACGAAGGTGTTTCTTCAAGTTAGGGAATAGAAAAAAGTCACATGGAGCTAAATCCGGATTATAGGGAGGGTGAGCGATGCACTTTATATTGATTTTTGCAAAATATTGAGCAACAATATTGGCAGCCGTGCATTATCTTGGTGCAGCATCCAGCCTTCTTCATGGAAATGTGGTCTTTTACGCCTGATATGGACTTGCAATGTTTTCAGGACAGTCCAGTTGCTGGTGTGTGTGCAGGTACAACATGCTGATAAACCATTCCATGAATATCAAAGAATGAGATGACCATAACTTTCCCAGCAGAAGCAACCATTTTTTTAAGGGGGAGTTGGTGATGAAGGAGATTTCCACACTGAGCTTTGCTTTTGCTCTCAGGATCAAAATGATGTAGCCAAGTTTCATCAGCAGTGATTAAGTTTGAAAGAAACTCCCGATCTTCCTCTAACATCAACTTTAACTGCATGTTACCTCCATTGCAGCGGTAGGCGATACTGAACACGTCTGAACTTGCCTGGTTCTCACAGGCGGGAACCAGAAGTACCAATAAAACTACTACGGCGTGTTGGTCTCACATTAAGTTAACAGAATATAATAAGATTGAATTTTAGTGCAAAAAATTATGACCGTAAAAATTATGATCATTCTGTATTGAACAGCTCTCGTATCTGTCATTTGTGATTCCTGCGAACTCCTTGGCTGGTGATGCGTTCATTGATGCTTAGCACACGAACGGGAGGCGCGTCAGTACGCCTCTCACTCTTACAAGAACAATCAGTGCGTTATCTGAGAGGTTTCTGTTAACAAAGATAAATCCATGGTAACATAAAGTATATACAGTAGTAGTTACTAATATGTTCTTGTTAGTACTACCAAAATCTGAAAGCCCGCCTTGGTGGCGTGGTGGTAGCGTGTCTGCCTCACGTTCAAGAGGTCCTGAGTTCCAATCTCGGTCAGGGTGAGTTAAATGGATAAGGTTTTTCCGGGGGTTTTCCTTATCCTGAAAGATGAATGTCGAATAACTAAGCTCCATGGACCCTGGACTCATTTGAGCATAATTTCATCCATTCCATTCATCGTCCGATATGACTTAACGTTGGAGGATGTAAATTACAAAAAAAAAAAAAAAAAAAAAAAAAAAAAAAAAAAAAACAGAATCGACTGCCGGTATTTCAAAATGCATTACGGGATGTTTGTTTTTTAAAATAAATATATTTTCCCAAACCATTAAATCTATCGGACCATTTAATTGTTTTCATAATTTAACTTCTGGATTTATTTCATTGTTAAATGACCAGAAATGATCTGCTACGGCCGATTTATCAGTTTATACTTAATGTTACGAAAATGTTCTTTCGTTCTGGTTTCTAAATTACGTTTTGTCTTTTCCAATATAAACTTTATCACAATCGAAACAAACTGATAAATACCAGATGTTTTATTATACAAATGCAATAAATTTTTAATACTATATTTATTTTGAGGAACTAAAGTTATACCAAATTCTTTAAAAAGTTTTAAAAATGTTTATTAACCCAAGGATGGTAAGTAAATGTTTTAAAATTATAATCGTCTTTTATTTTTTTAAGGGTAGAAATATCAACAGCTTTTTGATATTTGAATGTTTCGATTTTTTTTTTATTTATAACGTCTTTATTAAAACCATTAAATAAAGCAGTATTGATAATGTGTTTTTATTCTTTATTAATTTCATCTATGTTCAGGGGTACATTTATTAATCTATAAATCAAACTATTGAAAACAGCAAATTTATGTTAAAGAAGGTTAAAACTTCTATTTTTTGTGTAATTATCAATATGAGTAGACTTCCTATAAATTCCAAAGTTTAATTTTATTATTTTCTTTTATTATCTTTAGATCTAGAAAAGGAAGAAATCCATTAATTTCAGAAAGTTGATGCCGGTCAACAAGAAATAGGAAAGAGTATAAAAAGCTCTTCATGCTAGCACGTGTACACATTTAAATAGCTGTACCAGATCAGAAAATATTCTGCTTAAAGAATAAAGGAATCTTAAATAGTGTGCAGTGTTATACAAACTGCTGCAGATGTTAGTATTGAATCAGAATGTAAATCGATGATGAAAGTCAGTGCGGGCTGATTTTGTTCCCACCCAACTTGTTGAGCACTGCCATTGCTTGTTTTATCTCTAGCGCTGCATTAGTGTAATCTAAAGACAAATAGGTTAACGAACTGTAGCCAAGCAGCTAACTCATGGTTTGCAGAAGAAAAACGGCGGCGTATCGTTTTAAAAGTGTTTTATCTGAAAGTGCTGCTGCCAAGAGACAAGAGGTCAGCTGACTCTTTGACCTGCTGCTTGTAGGCTGTACAAGCCGCCCACTTGCAAATTCTGTCGTGCCTCATCAGATTTTTCGTAATGTGTTTGTTTCTGTGGCAGGCGAACCGCTTAGGTCTTTATGGTGATGTTTTCCTTAGCTTGCGTATTGAGATCTCGCCACGTTTTGAAGTCTCTTATTACAACCACACATACATAATTATACATTCACGTTACGTTATTAACATTGCTGGAAATTAGGTACAGGGGCAGAAACCACATTCAGAGTTGCGTATCATAAATCGCAGTAACGAGTTCCTATGAAAAAGGAAAATGAAGAATCGCAAACGTTCTTGTATGTTGTCAGAGGATGAACTTACATTGGGAGAAGGTAAACCTCAATAAGGAATATTTGTAAGAAGTTTACAAATTGTGCGTTCCATTTCTTGTACCTGAGTAGTGTTTAACGCCCGTTAGTGTTGCACACGGCACCGCAGGCGATGGACATGGTAAGACAGGAAATGAAATGTTTGGGAAGGAAATATTCCAGGCCTCGGCATTATGTATGAGGACCGAGAAAAACCTGGAAAGAAACCTCAGCTGCGTGGGAGGAGGGATTCTGGTGGATTTCAACCCAAAGCCCCATTCACGAGCTACTTAGCGTTTCCGGCTATCCATATCCGTCTGTGTAATGAATTAACTTTGTCAATATTCCAGATTAGCTATAGCACACCTTTTTTGAAAAAATAAAAAGTGCAAAAATATTTCTATGCAGAGGGTCTTTGTGTTGGAGGAATTTTGCACAAACATTGCACGCCATCACGCGTGCACATAGCGAGAGAGAGAGAGAGAGAGAGAGAGAGAGAGAGAGAGAGAGAGAGAGAGAGAGAGAGATGCTTACATTTTAACACTCAAGGGAAATGCTTGATATGTGCAGTTTCACACCTGTCAGACACCTTTCTAGAACATATAAGGCAAACATTTCCACGTTATCCTCCACCACTGTGTACAAGGTATTCCGTTGTTTTATTTTCTGAAAAAGATTCTCGATTTAGACCAACTTGTTATTTTTTGTAATCCAGAGGTGCTCAACTCAAGCAAGCAGAAGTTGAAATCCCCTCCTTCCACCCGCTGCGACGAATGATCCACTTTGCATGGTTACAAAGTTCCAGTGACGACACTACGGTGTCATTCATACATATATTAAATTAAAGATAGCACACATTCAGCTGCCATCTTTCCAATAGGCATGTCTGTCGCTGCTTTGGTTACTGGTGTGCAGAAAAACACTGAGCGGGGTAGTGGAGCCACCATATGTTCTGGGGTTGGGCAGCCCTTTATAGTCATTGAAACAATGACTAAAGTTCGGATTTTCTGTAAATAAATCCGTAACATGTATTCAACTGAAAAAGCTTTCTACTATGCCGTGTAGACATACATAAATAGTTTGCAAATAGGTTCTGTTTTCCACATATCGGTTAATTTTCGTTTGGGTTTTTCCACATGTTAAGCAATGCCTTTTGGAATGTTACGTGTTGTTCTTTTGTTTCTCACGAGTTCATTAAAGATTAATACAAGTGTTGGAAAGCAAGCAACAGATTTTTAGACAGTCGAGTGCTCTATCAACAGAAAGAGTTAGTACTAATATTAAACAAACAAAAGAAATTTCGATTTAGAAATTGCGCTGACCTCCACTAAGGTGGAAGTGAGTGAATCCAAAAGCCGATAAGGGGACACGAACTGGGGGCCTTGATACGTGACACAATTAATGGGTGTGAATCAGGTCCCGACGTGTGCTGTTTACAGCACCCCTGGACTGTTGCCAACCATGCCATCAGCAGCGCTTGGAACACACTCAGGTGGTGATGCTATCAAGAGAGCTAGCTGGAGATGATGCTAGTGAGGATGACATAGAAACCAATTAAGGGCAGAAAAATAAGTAATCTGAAACAAAATACTGATTGCCTACATTCATATCGTTTATTTTTACGTATAAAGCTATTTTTATAAACTTTGTGTTTGTATCTGTTTCGTGATAATTGAGATAAATCTTCGCAAAGAACATCGAAAGGCTAGGTTGTTAAGGGGTGTGAGGTTTTCTTGAAATTTTTGGTGTCACATTTTTCGAAAATACTGAAATACTTAAATATCGGGTTGTTTATTTGAGTTTTCCATTTTAAATTATGCTGTTCACACATTTTTCTAAAATGCCTTTGTTTATTCAGGACCTCAAAACATGTATTTCTGATGGAATCTCAACATCGATTTTTTTTGTGGAATGCAACATCATCTTTGTCTACTGGAGATAATTATGTGGTTAGTAAAAGTAAAAAGGGAGTTTGCCACACGATAGGAGTGCTTCTAGAATAATTATGTATAGCGAATTAGGAGCTGTCTCTGATGATTGTATAGATTACAAGCTTAAAGATCACGTGTTCTCTTCCACATTTACATAACAGGAAAATTTGTGCTTATTTTTATAAGTGCCCAAGGGATTAACATGGAAATTGCTCTGTGTTTAACGGAAGACTTGTTATGAATCGTAATATCGTGCAGATACGTATACCTCTTGGTCAGCGTTACTCAAAAGATAAGAAATTAATGATTAAAAAAAGAACAAATCGCTATGTGACTGATAACTCTGAAAGTCCATGCTCCTTGCGTGATTACGAGAAAAAACGAATAGCGACTTGCCTCGATAAAATGCTATGTGAAAATCCAAGTCAATAAGAAAGGGGAAGAAATATTTTTGAAAAAGTAAAAGAATAATGAAACATTTTCCATGTAAAGAGTAGTTTGGGATGGGGGGATTTTCTTGAAAATCTTCGTGTTGTATTTTTGGAAGATGCTAATATCACTAAGTCTGGTATCTAAGGAACTTTTCATTTTTGAGCTATGCTGTACACACAAACGGACCATTTTCTTTAATTTTTTTTTTAATTCAGGTGCCTCAAAAGTTGTATTTCTGATAAAATCACCGCTTCAAAATTTTTAGTTCAATTCATTACTACTATTACTGCACGCACCAGAGAAAGTAAAAATATAAATGTAGTTAAGACATTTGATTTATGTCAAAATTTTCTATGGCGTAAGCCAGTTCATTACTTCATTTGTATGACCCTTTTAACTTTACGGTTACATCGGTGGCTTTGATTTACTACAGAGCGTATTCGGCACCGAAACCTGTGATTTATTGTACCTAAACCGCAGTAGGGCATCCCTGGGAGGAAGGATGAGGCGAAAGGTGACAGAGGGCGGCCGACACTTCTACCCTGAAAGAGACCACCGGATGAGAAATGATGTGAAACGATAATGGAGATGAAATGGAGGGACATGCAATTCGGAGATGTAATTAACCTACCCTGCATTCGCCTGTTGATCCGGGAAATCCCCGAAAAAACCCATGGATCAGGTAGGTCGCCCACGGGAATCGAACTCAGGCTTCTCGAATGTGGGCTACTGAGAAACCGCCTGAGCCATCCCGCTCGGTTGCCTTGGGCAGCTGACGATGATGATAATGATGTCACTCGTTCAACTATATAGGTTTTACCGTGTTTTTATATACTTTTTTCCCTTAGAAACACGTTGACTTCAGGCTTCTGTGGAGGATGAGGAATTGATCTAATTTAAAAATAAAGAAATCCTCGGCCCCAGCTAGGTAATCGAACCAGAGCCTCCGGAACGAGACGTGAAAACCCTAACCACTCGACCACAGAGGCAGTGTTACGTTGTTCACTTGAACTGTTCCAGTATCTGAAGCAATGTACTTTGAAATAAAACGGTGTTCATTCTTTTGTTTCTCGCAAGTAGAGCTCATTATTAGTTATTGTTTCTTCTTGGTGATGTAGCGATAGTTTGTGGATTAGTTTATTTACTAAGGCACAACTATTTTGTTTCTATTTATTTTTTGGTTAAGTATGAAATTTGGGATCACGGAACTGCTGGCTATTCTTTGAGTGTTCACGTAGTCATTGTCATATGAACATATGATCTTAGTTGCATAGTCGCTTACCTGTACATCTGTTTTATTACTGTTTATTTTGCTCCATTGTGGACATTTGGGTCCAATGAATGCCCAATCCGCTATTTACTTGACAACCGAGGGAAACCATGAATCACAACCAATGGGAGTGGCCGTTACACGACATTTGAACCCGCGGCTTTCCGAATGCGAGACGCAGATGCTACTGTGTCAGTTATCTGCTTATTGGACAACTTTATAAACAGCCATATGTTATAGTATTGTCCAAATGAAATCCAATCAATATTTATTCTTTCTTAATCTGTTTTTCTTTGTTTAAGAACTCTTTTATAGACACCTTAGGTCTATAGAGACAGTAACTAAAATGAAGTGATTTTCAAGTGAGCCGGTATCCACTGAGGTGAGAGTTCCCGGAAAAACCTCTGTCCTTGCGACTCACCCCAAATGAGATTTGAGTCATAAATATAAGTAAGCCTTGTAAGACTGGTTTGTTGAATCTTACGAGCACTGCAATCGTATTCATAAACCAAGAGGAAAGGGATGTATAGAACGACGTAAAAGATAGCATGAACTAGATATGCACTTTACCAAGAACACAACAGCTCTTTGTTTCATTAGAACTAATATTTGTTATTGATTAGGTTGCAATATCTTTGACAATTAAGGACAGGCAGTGGTAATGTAACACAGAGTAATAAACAGCACATTTGGATGTGTTAAGCCGCGAGGAAAGTAAAAAACGCTTGGATTTTTCCAGCACATCCTCTATCAAGACGACAACTGTGGTATAAACAGACGCATTTAGTGTTTCTTTTTTATCCAGCAATCCCTCGAGGCCGCCGCGCTTGCTTGTACATATCCGTGGGACCTTCTTCACTTCCTGCTTAGCACTTGAACCACATGGGAGAAACAAAGGTCTTGGATACATAGGGCAGGTCATGACATAGCACATTTAGCCCAAGACTACGTGTAAAACGTGTCATCAGAAATCTTGATCTTGAATTGCCAAAAAAGTTCTACCAGGCAGTTGATTCAAGTAAAAGTTTGAGATTTTGGCAGAGAGAAAACTTATCTATGATAACTCAGTTTTCTGTGAATAAAAAGTCCTCTTCATTCTAAGAAAATTTTATACAACTGCGAAATAATAGAAAGACAGGAAAAACGCAGCACTTGTTAGAATATGCCGTTTATGTGAAATCAGGCCTTTCTAATGATGATTTCAGCTGTTTGATTTATCCAATTTAAGCAGCACACTTTGAAATGTCAATGTAATCGTTTTGTTTCTCATTATCTCACATAGAGAGTTTATAATTATCAGTTACAAATAAATAATGACTCTCTCTGTGTTGTGTCACCGTTTAGAATATGTATATTTACATGATATTACGCAATGGAAACAATTTCTTGAGAATGTTTGTTATGATAAATGGGAACTGGAACAGAACAGTAAGCTTTGTTAAAATGACTTTGTACATAAGCAATAATAATTGTGAAAGTTGTATGAGCGCTGAACAGCAAATTTACTTTTTCTACCATGTATCTAATGGTAGAGGAAGTGTCGAATTCAATCCAAAAATTGGGTAACAAAATCACTGAAGACCCACGAATTATAAAAAGGGAAAAGAGAGAACATTTTAGAAAAGGTGTGTGTGTGTGTGTGTCTGTCTCTCTGTGTGTGTGTGTGTGTGTGTGTGTGGGTGTGGGTGTGGGTGTGTGCGAGAGAGAGTAAGAGAGAGAGAGAGAGATGAGAACGCTTAACTCAAATTTTGTATTTACGTCCTCCAAAGTTAAGTCATATCGGACGATGAATGAAATGGGTGAAGTGATGCTCAAACGAGTCCGGGGTCCATGGAGCTTACAGTTACCCGACATTCGTCTATCAAGTTAAGGGAAACCTCCGGAAGAAACCTTATTCAGTAACTCACCTTAACCGGGACCTCTTGAACGCGAAGCAGACACGCTACCATCTACGCTACTGAGGCAGGCGAACTATGGGTTTAATACCAAACTTTGTATTTAAGTCTAATTTCCCGAAGAAAATCTCTTAACACAAACTATTATTATTAAAATGGCATAGATTTAATATATTTGCACGATAAATAGAAATAATATCTTAACTTTCTTGAAATAACTTCTGAGCTTCTTTTATTCGAAAGTGATTTTGTATAACTGGTAAACCGTAAGAGATAAACAAGATTGCCACGCAAAATGTGCAAATTTTTAAACATATAATTTACATTAAATAAATTTATTTTTAAGACGAGTACAAACTGGAAAATGAGGGGAAAATGTTAGGGAATGTAAGAAATACATGGATGCCAGTGAACAAGACAGTGTCATGATTGTTATTCGTTTGTATATTGTCCACAAATGATATGACTTATAAATAACTTTTGTTGTGCCAAGTGCCATTTCCGAAATATTCGTTTTTTCTTGCAAAGCCATGGAAAATTTATAGAACTTCAAAGGTACGTCTTCTTGACATTCTTTGTATTGCATGTCTTCGAAAGGTTCAGCTTTTGGTGAAATCTGTATAGAGAATTTTGGTTTGAATTGAGCATTTTCCCTTTCCTTGATGACTAAAAAAAGAATGGGAAAGAAATTATAAGTTATAAAATTAAATGCATTCAAGATAAGTAGGTATATTTTATCGTGTGATAGCGTTAATCGTTAGAAGTGATTTCTTAACGAGCATAACTTCCTGTTAAGGATGACCGAGAGTGCAACTTCAGTGATACGGTTTGTCTTTACTCCAGCGGGCACTGCAAAGTGTCTGCACATTTACTTTCGCCAGCAGGTGGATGGATGGTCCTCTGATACGGAACAAGGATAGCAAGTGTAGAACCACAAGGCCCAGCAGCAACTTTGGCAAGGTCAGTTCTGGGAACGGGGCGTTGTCTTCAGACGGTTTCCTTATCTTCCAGGAAAGTCATTATAATTATGTTCCGCCAGCCATGTTTCGTGCATCTGTTCTCACGTAATGCAATTAGTGAAGCATGAGTAAGTCACTCGTGGTGAATACATATCAGCTGTGAATATTACTTTGGCACGAATTAGGTGGCAGACAGTCAAAGAAAGATTTTGGACTCATTATTCTACCGCTTTACGAGGCTAAGGAATTGCTCATTTCCAGAGCATTGTCTTAAAACCATTTTCTCCTTGGAGAGTTCATAGGATTCCACCTTATGTTCTCCAAATACATGAATTGTTTAACTTGTGTGCTTCCCTCTTTTTCGATTTCTTTTTTCATAATTATTACAGCAACAGCTTTTTGTTCGCTTTTAAAGTCCTGAGTATATGAAACATCACTCTTTGAGTAAACTGGACATTTTTGTTTCCGTTCTTAAATGGGTAAATATACTTATCAATGACAAAAAGTTTGGAATCTTTGGAGGGAAGGACCTAAAGGTTAGACGTATGATCCAGATTTGTCTTCCATAACATACCACGAAGTATATCTAATGCATACAGAAGACATAAGGGAAAATAATCAAATATTTTATGGAAACAAGAACAGAGATTTGTTAAACTATTCATCAGACAAGATTTAAAATGAAATGAGTTTTTTTTATTTGTGTTTCTTCCACATTACAAGCAATTAAGAGGACGTGTAAACAAGAAATGGTCTGTACAATATTAGACATTTATTCCCGTTAATTTTTGTGTCAAAGATTAGAAAAAATGCTTCCTTGTTATTAACACACACACACACACACACACACACACACACACACACACACACACACACACACACACACACACACACACACACACACACACACATGCACAAATGGTGTGACTTGCTTTCTTTACCACGTACCTAGTAGATAGAGGAATATTGCATTCCAACAAAAAAATAGATATAGACATCTCACCAGAAATATATGATTTGAGTATCCCTAAATAAAATAAACGTATTTAGAAAATGCTCCGCGCGTAGGAGCAGCACAACTCAAAAAAGAAGTATTGGTCTGTCGTATCTTTTAAAGATACGACACGAATATGGTGATTAAGATGTAGTATGTTTAAGAAATTTAGATCACAAATAAAATTTATGTTTTTTAATTTTCTGAGAATAGCATGTGAAATCTTTATTCTTAATATATTTGTATAGTATAGTACCAATTATTGTCACAACATTAGAGGTAGACAACATTTACTATACAAAAAGTTTATATATCTTTAAAACACATGATTTATTCCTAATAATAACTTTTTGAAACTTCAGAAATTTCCAAGATATTCGCTATTCAATACTTCTGTCCTGAAATATCACCATTCACATGTCTACTATGGAATTTCAAAGTCAATATATAGCATTCTGTTTTTAAAAGTTTGAAGATCACTTTAGTCTCCTGTACTCCCTTTGTACCTACAACGAAATATGTACCAAAACGTTTTGTTAAAAAAATAAAAAAAAATAAAAAAAAACGTTTGCGCCATTTAATCAGAAGTTTGGCTTTTGTTAGAACAGACGGCTATGGGTAGAGAAGAACATTTGAATAAAACGCGCAATTTGTTTACTTTAGGGTAGCCGGGCGATTTCTAAAATAGAAAATTACCCGAAGCATTTATGTTGCGTAAAACCGAGTTGGAGGTACAGAGGTCAGCCACCTGGAATGTTGTTTACTGAAACATGTGTCACACTATTGAAATGCATATGAAGTTGTTTTCTTACAAATAAACATTAAGTTTGGCTTGTCGAGATGCGAGAGAAAGCTGTAGGCATAGAGTGCATTACAAGAGGGAAACTGCTTGAAACATTAGAAGCACTGGATTACCGACCAAAAGTTTTCATCAATCAGCAAAACCATCAACCAGCTTTATGTATTCATAGGACTAGAAGGCATAGAAACTAAACTTCCCAGGCAAGTGTGTTACTACCGCTAAAGATGCTCTGGTACTTTCTATTAGGTTGTCTTATAAGTAATGTCGCTTTTTTGATTTTGTGTTTTGAAAATTTTATTGGGTTTCCTTACTTGCAAGGCTACACTGAACATTCCAAATTCTATAATAATAAAGCTATCATTATGAAAATTTAGCCACATAATTAAGAGTATCATTTTAAACTTGCATGCAAATTTTTATGTTGCTGCACCAAATAGTTCATTAATTATTAACTATTTTTGTGAAAATATTGTAAAAATTAAAAATGTCCTACGCGTCAAAAAAATTGAGGTTTTAAGTTGAATCTTTGTCTTCGGCTAGTACATAGTAATTTTAAAAGACCCACATCCTTATTTTTTGGAATATTCTTGTAGCATTTGTTCTAAAATATTTTCCACGTGTTAGCTCTCAAAATTTTGAAAATATTAACTTATTTTATTACTTAACACCATGTAATTTTCAAAACATGAGCATTAACAAAAAATGGGGAATGTGAAGTTTCTTATTTACATATTATGGACCTATCCTGGAAGTTTCACCAAGTTAAATGGAAAACTTTGACGCGTGGGGCATTTTGTATAATGAAAAGTGTTAGGATAACAGTTTCTCAGAAAATGAATTTTAAAGTCATGATTGTTACTTTTAGCGATTGTTAAAGGTCTCTTTAAATTGTTATGTGATGCCCTAAATTAGTGCAAATGGTAAAAATAGCATGCCATCTATTACTACAAACCCTAAGCTACCAAAAATGCCAAAAAAGAAAATTCCATGATTTTCAACATTTTCCGCGAATTTTCAATGTAGCCTTGCCTTAAAGTCATATCGGACGATGAATGGAATGGGTGAAATGATGCTCAAATTAGCCCAGGGTCCATGGAGCTTAGTTACTGGACATTCGTCTTTTAGGATAAGGAAAACCCCGGAAAAACCTTATCCAGGTAACTCACCCTGACCGAGATTCGAAATTGGGACCTCTTAAACGCGAGGCAGATATGCTACCATCTAGCTACCGAGCCAGGTAACAAAGTTTGAGCTTAAGGGTCCTTCTAAAACACTATTGGAAACAAGATTATAAAGCAGCTGCCCCAACTCGAAGAATATATGAAGTGGAAGGAGCAGGTGTCGTTAGTGAGCGTGTGGCACAAAGATGGTTCCAACGTTTCAACAATGGAGACGAAAGCACTAAAAGTTTAGCACGTTCTGGAAGACCTAAAGTATGGAATATTGAGGATACACGCCAAATTTTGTGAGAAAATCCACAAAAAGTACCCGTAGGCTTTCAGAAGAACTTGATGCATCAAAAGATATCATACATCGCCTGGAAAATCAATCAAAAGCTGTAGATGTGTACCTCGTGAACTGACACCTCAACAGACTGAATGTAGCGTGGATATCTGTCGTTAGCATATCCGTAATCCCATGGATGATAGATATATCATGAAAACTATCACTTGATATGTAAAATGGGCGTATTACCGAAACCCTGATGCCTCGAAACAGTGGCTTGATCCCCGCCAACCTGTCAAAGTCATCGTTAAAGTCAGTTTGGTCCCAAAGTGAAGTTGTGTGACTGGTGCAGTTTTGAAGCTGTGATTCATTGGGAGTTTGTTCCAAACGGGCGGGCGATTGGTGCGGATCTTTATTCTCAACTGGAACGAGTTCATAAAATTTTGAGACGGTGATACCCAGCATTAGTTAACCGAAAGAGTTCTATTGCAACAAGACAACGCAAAACCCCATAGTGCACGAACAACCATGGAACCACACCCAGCATACAACCCTGATCTCGCACGTCAGATTATAATATTTTCGGTCCATGGCCCATTATCTACGCGGAAGAAATTATGACAACATTGAAGCAGTGTAAGTGGGTGTCATCGAATTCTTCGTACCAAAAACTATAGACTAGTACCATCGTAAGCTGATAAATCTCGCAGAACGATAGTTCAAAGACCATAGAATCTAATGGTCTATGCTTTGAAAATTAGTTAAATTGCTTGCCAGAACACATTTTAAATAATTGTTTTTCTTAATAAACACATTACTTATGAGACAGTGTTTATATTTGTGGCTATAATTATATGTCAAACTACTCTGACAGGGAAGAGAGAAAGAGACAGGGATAGCTGTTAGACTGTTGATAGGTTTAGGGAAGGTATGCAAACGCCCATTATAAACTTGTGCGGATAGTAAAATGTGCAGAGCGAACCGTTTAAACATTGTTCGAATAAGACATGTCTAATATTTTTATAGTATAAAAGGATTACAGAAAACAAAGTGACACTGCAGGGATTCGGTTATCTCCCGCAGTAGATTATAGAGTTGACGTACTTCAGAACTGAGAACAGCTGGCTTGTGATGAACCACTGTGTTATTTCAACAGAGCATGTAGCCAGCAATTCAGCCACTCTATTTGTGCCCTCCATCTCATTAGTTGATCATGTGGGTACTTGACTCAGTGCTACCACCACTACAATAGTGTTCAACAATCGTTACTTCATTCACCAGTTTCAATGACAATAGCCGTTTAACAAGCCTCTTGCGACGAGAATGTAAATTATAGTCTTCTTTTGTATGACTGATTTCATTAAATACGGTTATATTTATTTTGAGTGCTAAAGTTTGCTTCAGTATCTCGAAAATGTTGGGAGGTAGATAATTCTAAAACAAGCTCGTTCAGCAGCGTTTACTTCTTTGATAGTGTTAACAGTCAATAAAATGTGTGACGTAGAACGTTGGGCCAAAATTGTTGGTTTTCTTTCATTTTTTGGAGTGCCTCTTGCATTGTTTGTGCTTTATAACTCTGGTTCTTACAGCTAAAAAAAACTTAATTGTTACACGGTCATTTGCTTGCCTGGCAACCTTATTCATCCAATTAGATGTGGCAAGAACATCCAATTTTGCGGGAGTACATAGGGAGCCCAGACAAGGATTATTTTTTTAAAAATAATTTACGTCAAGTCATATCGGACGATGAATGGAATGACTAAAATTATGCTCAAATAGGCCTAGGGTCCATGGAGCATAGAGCTACCCGACATTTGTCTTTTAGGATAAGGGAAAACCCCGGATAAAACCCTATCCAGGTAACTCACCCTGACCGAGATTCGAACTCGGGACCTCTTGAACGTGAGGCAGATGTGCTACCATCCACGCTACCGAGGCGGGCAAAATGACTATTATAGAAAAAATAGGCCAGTTACATTGAGGCTATGATGTTACTTTGTTTTGGTAAAATCAAAAATAACTTTTATTGATACTCATTTATAAACTCTGAGCATCTATTCGCTTATATGCAATAAATAAATTTACCATAGCAATGGAATAGGAACATTTCATTTAATCAAGAAGAATAAAATAAAAACAATTTTAAAAAGGCAGCCGGGTCGAATTAAATATGCTTTACATTTACTTAAAGAAAATATCATCTTAATAAAAATTAAGCTCTCAGACAGTGAAGATCAATTGCTTGTAATAAAACGAATGTTCAGACGGCTTAATATTACCTCTAAAAGCATATGTATTATATTAAAACAAATTTTTATAATTTCTTTAAGTTTAAACTTCTTTACATTCAAAAGTTAATCCGTGGATCATTCATACGATGTTTGCAAATTTAGAAATGAAAGTGTTCTAATACTAGTTGCATTTTCCTCATTGATAGTATTTCTTTTTCTCGAAACTTGCTTCTTAAAACAAAATGAACTGATAATTGCATCTAGAATTTTACAATGTTGAACCAGGGTACGACCATCATACCATAATATAATTACGTAATACATACGTAGGTTCTAAAATGCCACAATGTTGTTATAATGTTTTTAAAGTTCAACAATCGATAGTTGCTATAGGTTTAAAAATTTTATTTGTTCCATTTATACCCCACCTTTAACTGCAATGGTCATATTGGCGTCCGTTCTCTTTTGGAGCATATCGTATTCGTTGGGTTTTAATCATTAGATCATGCACACATTCACACTCTCATTTATATTTCCAGACTCTGGGGAAGATGGGGAATTATCTTGGTTGGAGAATCGAACCCGGAACCACTAGCACGGCAGGCAGGTGCTCTACCGACTGAGCTACGGGACCAGCCAATTGAACAATTTCTTGTTATAACTTTAGAGCGCTTTTAATTAAAAATGTTACAGCCCTAGGTATGACGCGCACTCCTTTATTTCCAGTTGATTTATATAATGTGTAATATGACGACTTAAGGAGTATAGGGTTCACGTGGTTTACAAAATACGTATCGGCAAATAAGGAATTTGATTGAAAACATTCAGTGATTTCCTTAAGATCGGTATTTGTAAAATATGATTGTAATTGAGTAAAATATTATTTAGGTAATCCAATTACTATAACTGGAATTTATTTCCAGGGTGTTAAGCCGTGGTCTGCTGGAGTTAGAATTTCCAGACGTTTCGTCCACAACTGCGGTGGACATCTTCAGTGGCGTGGAGAAGTTCGCTACGAGGAAACTACGACCGCGCCACTGAAGATGCCCACCGCAGTTGTAGACGAAACGTCTGGAATTGTAACTCCGGCAGACCCCTACATAACAGCCCGGAAATAACTTATAAGTTATATTGACTCCGGCCGTGAAAGCCTACACTCTCTCAGTCCAAGTACTGTTAGATACTCTCCTAAATATTTGATTTTTACTGAGAAAATATTATGAGAGTTGCTCGCAAGACTGTAGAAGGCGGACGAGTAATAAAATGTATGCATCTGGAGATAACATTGGTTAATTCGGGATAATGAGCAATTAGGGATAAGCCGCAAGGAAGGATAAACGAGATGTTATCAATAAGTTAAACTATACGAACAACAAAGAAAATTTTTAACATTTTCTGTGGATCCTGAAGAAATAACTAATGAAATGCTTTGTGTAGTTTGGCCCTGTAGTGCGTTAACTTTGCTGCTGTGATGAAGTAAGCAGAATGACGGTGTAACATATAAAGTTGATAGACCAAGTTAGTAACAAACCTGCCAAGAATGGTGAATGAAACAATGGAGATATCAGATTTGATTATAAGATAATATTAAGAGGAATTGTTTATATACAGGAATAAAAAGAAGAGGCCTGGGTTTCCTTGTATAATTTGTATCGCCATCAGATCAGCATGGTGATGAATTAGTGCTAAAACGAACCAAGTATAAGCGAGGGAAGTTGAAACTCAGGCGCTCTGCCCATTACATCACAATACACTTCTTGACACACATCACCCTGGTCCGGAACAAACCACTCAGGATGCAACCCTTGCGCGTGATCTTCTAGAGATCTTCATCTCTTGACAGTCATTTCCTGTTCCTCTCAGCAGATTGGCACAACAGTCACGCACATACTTGCATTGTTATATCGCACCTGGGGTGTAACCGGAAGGGTTTATGTGTAGCACTCAGTTCGACTCTTGATGCAGGAACGGGACCAACTCAGCTCCCTCTTGTGACGCAACAAGTTCACCCCATCTTCCGTCTGGGATCGAACCGAAGGGGTGTACAAAGGAGGATCTAAACTGTCGTGATACGGAGGCTGACTTCCTAATCGTGCGAGAGATTGGGTACTTCCTCTCGGATCGTCGACCCCTACACGCAACCTGACAAATCTGAGTACATAATTGTCACCCTGCCACGTGGGGAACGATGTGCAAGTCTGGGACGATGCTGGTTCGATTCTCTGCTAAGGCGAGGCATTTTAACAAGCAGAGAGCTCAAGATACCATTTTATTCCCTTACATTATAACTGGTATGCCATTGGATGCCACCTACGTGCAGTGTTAAGATGAAACATTCATCTTCATTATCATATTCCAGATAATCTCTTTAGACAGTAAATTAAATACATTACGGCCCCATTCACAACACAAATTAACATAAGCATAACAACAATTTAAAAAGTGGATGACATATTCTAATGAATCACGTAAGCCCAAAAATAAATATTGAATTCAATGGCATGTAAAAAGTTTGCAAGGTCCAAGCTTTCAAGATCTATGTTAGACATAAACTAGCCAATGAGAGGAAGCCATATGTTGACTCACTAATTTTTCTGTAAGATCAAGGCCAGAAATCACTGGGATATTTGTAAAAATCGCAGCAAAATGAATTGTAATAGTAAATGGTGCCTTTTGTGCTTTATATTAACTGAGTAACTAACTCATATTCATTCTGATTTATGTACATAATCCCTTCTATTGTATGTACTGTTGGAAACCGACATATTGGTTCATCTTTTCACGCTCTCTTGTAGTTTTTTAAAGTTAATCCTCCAACGTTAAATATATTTCACGATGAATGAAATGGGTGAAATGATGCTCAATTGTACACAGGTCCATAGAGCTTAGAGTAACCATTCATCCTTTAAGATAAAGGAAAACTAAGGGGAAAAAAAACTTATTAAAAAAATTCATCCTGACCAGATTCGACCTCGGGACTTCTTGAACGTGATGCAATTACACTCACACTACGGAGGCGGACATCTTTTGTGGTTAGTAAATGACAACATAGCGCTTTGATTACGCCAATATTTGATATTGACGTTTACTAATGCCTCAGATATACACTAATTACGGTCATTTATCTTATAATATACCGTAAACATATCAGTATCCAGTGGTTAACATGCTGCTTTAACCAATTGCGTCTACGTCGAAAATGTGTCAGATTCCAAATAAATTATGTTATTTTAGAAAGAAAACTGCATATGTTATTATTGCGTTCTGGTATTAGCGTATTTTGAGGTTAACTTTTTTCTCATTCACTGTTAGTAGCAATGGTTGGTATTGTGTAACACATACCTGATCTGACAGTCGACATAATGTATTTCGATTTTAAATAATTTAAGCAAGACACTAATTATTAGTTTATAAACTGTTTTCAGTTTATTCGTGGAACAATTCTAATAAATAGCACTCAAGGTTGGAGTTTTGTTAAATAAATTTGTAGCCGTTCGTAAGATCGCCTTGACAACCAGTTTTAAAATATTTCTTCTAAATAAGAATGGTTTTCTTAAGTTCCTGATGTTATAAAAATGTTGAAGTTATTCTTAAAAACACTTTCTTTTAGATGGTTTTGCAATCAGGCTATCCTGTGCATGATGGTATTACAGAGCGTTGCCACGTGATCCAGCAAGTGTTAAGACAGATTCCTCCTGGCATCTCTATTTTAATAAACACAGCAGGATACGGCGCCTGTGCTGTGTGCAGCATCCAGACTTAGATATTTGCAAATGAAACAGGTTTGCTGGCCCCTGTAGCAGCCACGCTTGGTACCTTCCGAAATAATGCAGTGTAAATAATTCTACAATTATTGGCATAGGTAGTCATTAAACTTCATTAGTCGGCATAAAATTAAAAAATTATTTTTGTATTGGAAAGTTCTAATACAATATCGTTCTGCTAAGCAGAAAATAATTGACTGAGGTTAACGTTGATTTGAGAGAAAGGAGAGAGAGAGAGAGAGAGAGAGAGAGAGAGAGAGAGAGAGAGAGAGAGAGAGAGAGAGAGAGAGAGAGAGAGAGAGAGAGAGAGAGAGAGAGAGAGAGAGAGAGAACAGCACACACAATTCAATAACGAAAAGTTAGCTAATGAATCCTTTCATTGTCAATACTGCTTTTGTAAGTAATAGGCCATGAAAGATACAGCCTCATTGCACAACAGCTATATGTCATTAAAGTACACGATTATGTCAAACAAAGATTTTATGACAACAGTTTCCAGATATCCATTGTTATTGGTTTGAATTTTCAGCTCTTGCAACCATTTTTAAGTGGTAAGTTCTATTTGTTTTTTCTCATGGTCATAGGAAGAGCTGCAGTTCCAAATGCATGATATTATTAAACATCGAACCTTATACCTACAAAACATATGTAAATAGGTACTGTCCACCCAGCACAAGAAGACAAGGCAGAGGAATGTTTAACTTAATCACTTTTGCTGTCCGTATGATGTTTATGCTCGCCTTCCACATATGATAAGGATGCAAGGTTCATCTAAAATACACAATGTTGTCATGCAACTTCTCTCCTTCTTCTTCTTGTCCTCCACTTTTCCCTAGTATACTACTTATTGTGGTGTTAGGAGATTCTTGTTCCTCTGTCCCTTAAGGTCAGGTCTGAGGAACCGAAGCTCTGGATCGGATAGACAACCCAGGATGGGTGATCAGCCCGATGCCTGGTATGGGAGTGAGAGGATGAGGGCGAAATGAATGATAATGGAGCAATTGAGGGAATGATGGCGGGGGAAACCGGAGATCCCGGAGGAAACCTGCTTCAGCGCCCTGTTGTCCACCCAAAATCTTAGTTTGCAGTCTCCTGGGGTCGAACCCGAACCGAATTGGTGAGAGTCGAGCAGTTCGAGCATTCTAACCTCTAGACTGCGCGGCCATCATATAACCCGCCCACCCATGTGTAATGCCATCACTGCAGTTACTCAAATGGACATTAGATCTTGCAGCATGAGGACTATGCATTTTCATGCACTATTTCGTAGTAGTAAACATATCCATTACCAGAGTAGATAAACATTTCAAGTCCCTCTCCCGCTTCAGGCCCTGCTTTCTTTCTTGTGGCAGGTAGACTATACTGAAAGTTTATCCCGATTAACAAGAAGTAGAAGAATACAACTTTTGTATGAATATTTTGTAGACATAAATATTTGTTAACGACGTTGTCATTGCCAGGGTCATATCAGCGCCGCCGGTGTGCCGGAGTATCGGTCGGAGTTCTTTAACATGCCAGTAAATCTATTGTGGCTTTCAAGTGTACTTAAAAACCGTGGATCTGAGCTGGATTTGAATCCGCGGCCTTGGGGTCAACAGGGCAGCGCCTGTGGTTTATAGCGAATAGAAAAAGTCGTGTGAATGCAACGCCAAGTTTCACAGATGCATTGCCTGAATTTAATTCTAGGCGGCATTGTTACTTCTTCTCAAGGCAGTGCCAAGCCAAAGTGAAGCATATTTCATGTTCCAAAGGCCTATCAACACAGGACCAGAGGAAACACTCGCTCGATGCTGCAGCAGCACCCAATTTATCGTTACGTAAGAACAAAAAAAAAAAAAAAAAAAAAATGTCGGCGTTCGCTTTGCCTTCGGTAAACACTAAAACATTGACTGAAACAAAGTCCGTCGTCGAGTCAACACAAGATGAACTGATAAACACAAGCCGGAGCATTCACACTGAAATGTTACAGCATTACAGTTTGGACTGGTTTACTTCGTTTTATTCATGCATTTAACATTACAATTATTTGGATATAAAAATGGTGTTACGTTCACATTATTTTCTCTAACTACTATCGTTTATTTGTATGTGGATAGTTTCTGCAAAATATTCTTGCAGAAGCCTGTTTTTCTATCCACTTAATTTTAATCGAGATAAATGTTTACATAAATAGTTTCATTACATGTTTGGTTGTAAGTGCAAGAGGGATAATGTAGAGAGCCTGAAGCGTTTGTCAAATGTTTAAAGCGTGGGATGTATAGTCTCATTCGCACGAGAAACAATTGAATGGTGATAGCATTCCAAACTTTACAATAATATGAAACATTCAAAACAATAGCAAAAATATATACCACATAATAAAAACTCATTTGAAATAAATTCTGCTTCAATATCTAATTTTTTGTCTATCTCTTAGGATTTATCAGTTATACAAATTTACATATAAGTGATTCAAGATGGAGAGGACATCATAGAATGTTGGTAGAAAGTTCAAGATATACATTTTATTTGTCATCTAAATATATTCAACACATCGTAGGTACTGTAAACAAAATCATTTAAGGCATTTTTGAGAAAATAAAAACGAAATTTTTTTCCATGTAAAGATAATTTAGAATGAGGTATTTGATACGAAATTTTCGTGTCGCAGCCTTAAAATACCAAGTTTAGTACTTCTTTTTTGACTTATGCTGTTTACTAAGCAGGTGCTAGGGAAAGTTAAAAGCAAATAAAGAAGATTTTTTCTACTAACTCATAAACATCCATTTTGAAAATCTTTGTCAAGGAATTCTGTTTATATTTTAATTAATGTCTTAATTAAGCTGGACGAAATTATTTGGCCTTCTTATCTCTCTAATGCTCGTGAGGAAATTTTCCATCCGACAGCGCCGTCCAGAATAATTAATGAATAGCCAAAGATAATGTGACATCAGTTCAATGTTGAGTTTTCATTTATAGAGCACGCAATATTCCAGTAATTCAGGTCAGATTTGAAATTATAGTATTGCATATCGCTAACAGAAACATATCAGCATCATATATCCTTTTTAAACAGCAATTAAAATAATTTCATTGTTTAATTTTTAAAAATAAAAATAGGTACCTATATAGTAATGGCAGCAGAGAAACAAGATTTGAAGGTTGAAGATAAGTAAGTTATTAAACAGTGATGGACAATTATTTTGGTGTTAAATTGCAAATAATGGAAGAAATCTGAACTTAAAACAGCTTAAATGGAAAATGCTGTGTCGTACTGAATGGTGTATTGTGGAACAAACAGTTAAGAGAAACAAGAAAAATACACAACCTTATTGTTAAAAGTAATCTTTTATATGGTTCAGAAATACTCGTAAAGTAATTCAAGCATATCTGCCAACAGAAATTTTTGGATTGGAAATGAATTACTGACGGCACCCAGCTCGAGTTTCTAAAAGAGATCAATCCGGAATGGAAAAATAAGACAGGAAAAGATATATCATAGGTTAGGAAGAAATTAATATGGTATGGGCATGAGATGCCTGTGGAGCAAAATAGATTACCGAAGATTGCTTTTGAATGGGTGCCATGAAGGAGACGAACATGCAAGAATGGAGCTATGGAATCGAGTAAGGAGCAAGAACTAAGGGAACAATGGAGGACAGAATGGTTTTTGACAGTGTGAAAGCATGGTTTAATGTTTATTTGGCTGGGACGTCAGAAGATGTAAACATTGTAGGAAAAAAAATAAATATCTAAAAATAATTGTTATCGTAGACTCACAGTTTTAAAGAAAATTGCGCTAAACTACATATATGAAGCAATACCTTTTGTTTTCTAAACTTCGGTTTCTTATACCCTGCCAATAAATTATATTTGCTGCAGAAATATGACAGGGGAAATGGAAATATTCGTTTAGCTGTATTTGAATCATTATATCAAAGGTTTACATATGAAGAAAACTTTTGGTTGTTTCATGACGACATATTAAGGTGAACAGTGAAAATATACTATCAGGATTATCTCACCCTTGTATCAAGCAACCAATCAGGAAAGAAATGTCATTTACGGCTGTCCATTCTGTTGTAATGTTACTGTTCTAAAACCCTTCAGTTAGTGCCCATACGGTTTCAGTTAAGGCAGTTTAGTTAATATTTTTAAATACTTATTTTTTTTTAAATAATCGCTGATTGTTTTTGTAATTGCATATATTTTCATGTCTCCACATTGACATAAAGTATGCAGAAATTACAATAAATCATCGTATATTTTATTGTTACTTTTTTTATCAAAATACATAGCGTTACCAAAGTGTGTGTACTCTTCCGGTATTCATTTTTTTATAATCATTAATGATTTAACCTCCGTAGCGTAGGTGGCAGCATGTCTGCCTCACGTTCTATGGGTCCCGAATTCGAATCTCGGTCAGAGTGACTTTTTATCCATGGGTTTTCCTTATCCTGAAAAATGATTGTCGGGTAACTCTATGGATCCTGGGCTCTTTTGGGCATTGTTTCACCAATTTCATTCATCGTCCGATATAACTTAGCGTAGGAGGATGTAAATGTTACAAAAATTATAAAATAATTTCTTTATTTGTTCCGCTGTTAGCAATACAAGTGTTTTTTGTATATTATTTGTTATTTATAATGTTCTGGAATTAATCAAAATAGAATGTCACATCAGAGTTTGTCAAGATAAACTCTAAAGCTGTCATTATACTAATTAGTACTTACCATAGGTAGGAAACGGAGTAGTTAATTTACGTTTCCAGGCAATTAAGTTTAATGCTAAGATGCTACTGGTCGTTTATATATGTTAGTTTTCATCGTGAACCAAAAGTAAATGCTAACCCTACCACTATAGTGACAAAGTTGCCACCGTTTCTGGAGTATACCTGGAATATCATAGGGTGGTCTTTCCGATTTACACTTCAAGAATGTTCTTTGCCATTGTTTAAACTATTAAACAATACAGGTATTATATCTGAATTAATATTAATATTAAATGTTGGATGCAATCAATCACATTGACAGGATTGTGTTGAACAACTGCAATGCTATTTATTTGCCTCCCAATTGTAGCTACAAGATACTCTTTTGGAGCAATCGCAGATACAGTATTATCTCAGGATGCGGTGCTCCAGTTTGAGTGACAAGGTCAAAGGATAGGATTGAGGTAACCTGCCTGTTTGGTGTCGAAGGCGCAGGACACTGTAAGCCACCTGGGGGCGGCGGCTGTGCAGTTGCAGGCGTCGCGCAGGCAAACCGAGACATCCGTACTCTCAGTCGGGGACGGCGCGGCGCCCGCGACCACGACCAGGACGGCGATGACGATGATGAGGGCAGCATCTGTTGTTATCGCGCCACCCATTGTAGCCAGTGGGACACCATGGCGCCACCTTCTACACTAATCTGACACCACCACAATAACAACACCACCACATCACAGTGTAACACTATCATCCACTAAAGTATAAGATACGTGTGCCTTGCCGGCCGGGCAGCCACTAACTGACGGAGTCTCAAGTCAAGTCGGCGCACTCAATCCTCTCCCCTCTCCTCACCTCCCCCCCTCCTCTCACTATACATACATATCAAATGGTATACTGTAATGAAACTGGGGTGTTAACACCAATATAAGATTTAACAGCCCACAGACTTGTGCCTGCAGTAACTTGTCATGAAGCAGTAACAAAAACAAAACAAAGTATAAACATAATTATTCATCATATTGTGTTTTTTTTTTTAAATGGCAAACTATATCAGAAATATTCTCTTTTTAACTTACTTTAAATCTACCTACTTTTTTTAACTAGGTAATATGTTGAGTGTCTCGTGAATATATCACCCATTTGGAAATACTAACAAAGGTTCCACATTGTTTCTTCCTGTAACTACACTTAAGTTATATATCAAATGTAACAAATGGTCGAACTATTCGTCAGTGAAAAAGCAACATACGTTTTTTTTTTTAAATTAACGCCCTCCAACTTAAGTCATATCGAACGATGAATGAAATGGGTGAAATGATGTTCAAATGAGTTCCGGCTCCATAGAGCTTAGAATTATCCACAGTCATCTGTCAGGTAAGAGAAAACGCCCCTGTCCAGATAACTCACCCTGACCGAGATTCGAACTCGAGACGTCTTCAACGTCCGGCAGACACGTTACCATCTATGCTACAGAGACGGGCGTCCACTGTGAAGAAGAGTTTTATCTTCCCACGTCAAAAGCTATTGTTTTTTGCAACAAAAATCGCATCAGAAAGTCAGCAAATACCTTTTCAATAGTGTTGCCATATTCAATAAATTGGACGGTTCAGCCATGTTTCTTCATAAGATTGGAACCAAACGAACACACATGTATGTGTTGCTGTTTTAACTGTCGATAAACTTTATTGTATCCAAATACATTATGGTACTTATAGTTGTGAGCAAGAGTACTATTACATCACTTGAAGCGTGTTTTAGGATGCTGTTCAATAACAGTCATACACCAGTTATATTTAAATATTAACAAACATATTACATTATAATCACAAAACAAAAAACATTTTATCATACATAGAAAACACAAAATGAGCAGGTCGTTGTGTCGTTTTCTTTTTAGTCTTCTATTTTGCGGTTGTGGAGGAGGATGTAGAAAAATATAGCAGTGGATTTGGATGATTGGCAAAAGTTTGGTGTAGTCTGATGTAGCTTGTCCTGATGACATCCATCACTTCTGATATGTTCAGGTCCATGTGAAGTGTGGTGTTGCTAACATACCATGGGGAACCGGTCAATCTTAGGTGTCTGTTCTGGATTACTTGGATTCATTTTACTTGTGGCGCTGCAGCAGAGCCCCATATAGCAACCATATTGCCAAATAGGTTTGATCAGTGAGTTGTATAGAATGCGTTTATATGGCATTGCAAGAGGCGATTTTGACTGTATTATGTGTTTGATTTGTTGGATTCGGTGTCTTAGTCCTGAGAGAAGATATGTGATGTAGAGATTCCAAGTTAGTTTACTGTCCAGTATGAGACCGAGGTAACGAACTGACTGAAGGGTGGGTATAACGATTCCTCTAAGAACTATGGGATAATATGTAATCTGCTTTTTATATGTAAAATATACTATTTGCTATTTCTGTGGATTCATCACCATTCTCCAGTTAGAACACCATTTTGTGATTTCAGTGCAGAAGTTATTTAGTTTCTCAGCTGCTGATTCACACTGCCTGTGCTAAGAATTGCAACATCATCAGCAAAATGTGCAATGGTTAGTTGAGCGTGTTGAGGAAAGTCTGAGATATACACTGTATAAAGAAGTGGGCCTAGAATACTTCCTTGTGGAACACCAGAGAGGATCGATTGTGATATGGATTGTGCCCTTTGATATATTACTGGAAAAGATCGGTTATGCAGAAAGGATGCTATTATTCTGAAATATGTATCGGAGACATAATTCCTGATCTTCAGTAGTAATCCATTATGCCACACTTTATCAAAGGCTTTCTCTGTGTCAAGGAACAGACCTAAGCACACGTGTTTTTCTTCATATTATGTATTTTTTTGTTATAATTTTATTCTAGCACAGTAGTTGTCTTATCAAATATAGTAGGGGTCTTTTTTAAAATTGAATGGTAGTTTACAGTTGTTGGGTATTATAGTACAAAAATAAAGCTAATCATACTGCGGCCAATATATCAGTTTTGTTGTAATCATACCAAAAAATATTCTCTAATAACAAAATTCAGCAAAGTCAGAATAAAATTTCAAGAAGATATAAAACTCCCTATACCCTTCAATAACTCAATTTTAAAATACTTTTAAGTCTTCCCAATTACTTTTTTTGGGCTTGAAGACATTTAAAATGTGTCATATTTGCAATAAGATATGAAAACTGCTACATAAAAACAGAACACTAATTCTCAGTTTTAAACATTTCGAAATTATATACTGTCTGGAACTTATGAAAATCAGTTGAAATGCTTTTGAAATTACCATATATATATACACACTTCTCTCTCTCTCTCTCTCGCTCTCTCTCTCTCGCTCTCTCTCTCTCTCTCTCTCTCTCTCTCTCTCTCTCTCTCTCTCTCTCTCTCTCTCTCTCTCTCTCTCTCTCTCTGGAACAGGAGATGGGAGATAGTAGTGCTTTCAGTTATTTCTTTCATTAAGCAGGGTGTTCTGTGCTCGCCATAAAATGCAGACTTTCTACACTCAATTCCGCATTGTATAGAGTATCAAGGATTATAACACACATGCTTGGCACGACCGGCATCGATGTACCTTTTGTTTGTGTTCCTGGCCACGTTGACATACCCAAAACGAGGCCGCTGATGCCTGCAGAGGGTGCAGTTTTACTTCTCACTTCTTTTGCCTCTTTAGTGCATGTGGATGATTTTTAACATTTGTTACGCAGACTCAGTCTTTCTCGTCGGTTTCCCAATAGTCCCCAATCCAGGGGAATAAATTGTGCGAAGTTGAAGCATTTCCCTCTGATCGGAAAACGACATCCCGACCATCCCATCAGGAGGAGGTTCTATCACTGTGTTGTTGACTACCGTTACTTTGTCGTATAGAGATAGATGATGCGTAATGTTCGCATTTATTCTCTCTAAATTCATGTCTAGGCATACCCTTCAAGCGAATCACCTGTGACACTTGAGCGTGTTTACATCTTTATCGGACACAGCAATATGACTGCCTTCGGCATCCTGAAGTTCTTTTTAAGCATCTTTCCGTCTGCTACTTCGGTTTAATGGGCGTTGTATAGCCTCTCTTTTAGTTGTGTTTTAGCATTTGTCTTCTCGAATTTTATGACTGGAAGTTTTATATCATCTCCCCTTTTTCTCTGTTGGTTTCCGTTTTCTTAAGTTTTGACGCGCAATAATGAATGAATGAGGTTCATTTCCCCTTTAATTTACTTCCTCCAACATTAAGTCATATCGAAGGATGAATGAAATGGGTGAAATGATGCTCAGGTGAGCTCAGGGTCCATCATTTATCTTTTAGGATAAGGGAAAATCCCGGAAAAAAACTTTATCCAGATAACTTCCTCTGAGATTTGAACCCGGGTCCTCTTGAGCGTGAAATAGACACGCTATCACCTACGATACAGAAGCTGGCAATGAATGGCTGAGTTTTCATTTATGGACATCCTTTATGTCGTCCTCCGTAGTCTTGGGATAACATGCTAGTTTCGAGGTCACGGGATGTATCCTGGAGGAGGGCGATGGACATTTTCAGGCGTAAGGTCATTAACTTGACTGCCTTCGAAAGAGAAGTAAAGCCGTTGGTCTCGTATATGTACGGCATGTTAAAGAACCACTCCTGTAGGGGAGAGGATCCGTCCCCTTCAGCTACCGTGGTGCGGGCGCTGCGGACCCCTAGCACTCATGGTACCTCTGACGTTACTAGAGGAACCTTGGGCCGAACATTCGAGCCCCTCCCTGAAAGGGAGTTGTTCGGATTGAGTTGGACTCGAGAGGGCAGTGTGTTCCCGACACCCGCGGGAGATCGGGTACCTCCTGCCAGACCTCGGCCGCCCGGAGGGGGTAGAGGGTTGCCTCATAAGTTCCGGGTACTAGTCTGCAGAGCTAGTAGATGGTGTTCTAGATCACCAGGCGACCCCACCGAAGTTTTCGGTAGTCTTCCCTGCGGGGTTGACGCGCGTAAGTGGCGTATTCACTTCCATCCCGTCTTGACGTTGTTGTCAGTGGGGGAGGGCTTAGCCTTCATAGCTAGTAGTTGTTCTAGATCACCAGGCGACCCCACCGAAGTTTTCGGTAGTCTTCCCTGCGGGGTTGGCGCGCATAAGTGGCGTATTCACTTCCATCCCGTCTTGACGTTGTTGTCAGTGGGGGGGGGGGGCTTAGCCTTCATAGCTAGTAGTTGTTCTAGATCACCAGGCGACCCCACCGAAGTTTTCGGTAGTCTTCCCTGCGGGGTTGGCGCGCATAAGTAGCGTATCCACTTCCATCCCATCTTGACGTTGTCAATGGGGGGGGGGGGCCTTAGCCTGCATAGCTAGTAGAAGGTGTTCTAGATCACCAGGCGGCCCCACCGAAGTTTTCGGTAGTCTTCCCTGCGGGGTTGGCGCGCATAAGTGGCGTATTCACTTCCATCCCGTCTTGACGTTGTTGTCAGTGGGGGGGGGGGGGCTTAGCCTTCATAGCTAGTAGTTGTTCTAGATCACCAGGCGACCCCACCGAAGTTTTCGGTAGTCTTCCCTGCGGGGTTGGCGCGCATAAGTAGCGTATCCACTTCCATCCCATCTTGACGTTGTCAATGGGGGGGGGGGGGGCCTTAGCCTGCATAGCTAGTAGAAGGTGTTCTAGATCACCAGGCGGCCCCACCGAAGTTTTCGGTAGTCTTCCCTGCGGTGTGTGTGTGTGTGTGTGTGTGTGTGTGTGTGTGTGTGTGTGTGTGTGTGTGTGTGTGTGTGTGTGTGTGTGTGTGTGTGTGTGTGTTTCTTGTGCAGTACGCCTCACTGTGCGGCATGTATTGCTTGATTGCCCGCAGTACGCTTCTGTTCGCCAGTCTTTGGGCTTGGGGACTAACTTGCACGGTGTTTTAGGGGACGACCCAGTGGCCGTGGATAAGGCACTGCGGTTTGTTGCTGAAATCGGTTTTAATAAACAAGTCTGACTTGGATTTTATCTTTGTTACTTTTAGAGATTTTAAATTATTAGTCCGGCCATTGGTTAGGTTTTTAGCTTTTTACTCTGAACTTCGTGCTTTTTTTTTTCTTTTAACCTTTGAACGTACTTTAAATTGTTGGGTGTTTTTATTTTATTTTACCTTTTCGCTTAATTTGGGTGGCTTTTAGGTTTTAGTGTTAACTTCGGGCCCAAATGACCTCGTTGTCGACGGGCCCTAAAACACCACATCCTCACTCATTCCCTGCAGATTTGACGCGCGTTTTTTTTTTTTCGCAAGTGGCGTATCCACTTCCATCCCGTCTTGACGTTGTTGTCGATGGGAGGGTGGGGGGTTTAAAGAAATAAAGTATTGCCCCGAGGGAAAGAGCCCCGGAGCTTCCATCGCTCCCGGGTTGAAGGAGGCCGGGGTCTTCGGACTTTCGGATAGATCCTCTGAGTATAACTGTTAAAAAACCTCAAACCTGGTAAATGCGCTCTCAGCAAAATTAAACGGTCTTTCATGCGCAATACAGGATGGGACGCCGAAAACCACATCAGTTAAATAGCATTCATAAATATAAACTCAATTCTGTTTTACTACTATGCTTCTCCGCTTCCCATTTTATGTTGAGCTGAACGGCCGCTTAATTTTGTTTAGAGACCTCTTCGTCAGCCTTGAGAATCTTTTAGGTGGCATAAGTCCACAATCAGCTTTACTTCCCCACCAAAAGAAGCCGCGTTAAGGATTTTTACGCTCAAGACACTCCATCGCCCTCTCTGGGATTTGGATCTGTGACTTAGGGAATCAGAGAGAACCATCTGCTGCTAGATCTTGGTGGACGATAGTTAAGTAGATTTGGTGCAAAGCCCTTTGAAACAATAGCGTTTTTCAGTGTTTCTCTTTTTATAAAGTTTTATTAATTTACTATGATAAATATTAATATTTTTATAACATTTTTCTGTTTTTGTAATATTGATACAGATGTGACGGTAATGATTCTACCTTCTATTTGGAGTGCCCGAGTTAGAATCTCGATTGGGTTTCAGGATTTTCCCTTATCTTAGCTATATTAAAATAACAACAACACACATTTGGATAACTTAGTTCTATGCATATGAAAATTATTTCACCATTTCAGTAGCTCTGAAATGAAGTTATTCTCTACACAAATGAACTATCATTTCTGCACAACCATAGTTTTATTATTATTATTATTATTATTATTATTATTATTATTATTATTATTATTATTATTATTATTATTATTATTATTATTATTATTATTATTATTATTATTATTATTATTATTATTATTATTATTATTATTATTATTATTATTATTATTATTATTATTATTATTATTATTATTATTATTATTATTATTATTATTATTATTATTATTATTACTATTATTATTATTACTGTCGCAAGCCACTGTTGCGACTGGCGCGGCCGGCGCGCACAAAGGGACAGATAGTGCAGCGCAGAGATAAAAGCTTGCCGAAACACGACTGGAAGGTTCCTCTTTCGTCTGGTACCGTCTTGATTGTTAGTGAACATTCCACTATTTTCTGGAACAGTGAGTGGAGATATAAAAGAAGCCGTGGCTAGTTAATCGACACAGTCATAGTGGGACTCGATAATTGTGCGTGTGCAGCTGTGATTTGAAAGTGAAATCTTTTATAGATAGAGTCAAGAGGAAAAATTCAATGTCATGGCCGGGATTTGAACCATGGATCTACTGGCCATGGCATTGAATTTTTCATGTTGACTCTATCTATCAAAGATCTTAGCCTATATACGGCTAGTATGAAGAAATGAATAATTTCCAGCAATTAACTAAAATAATAAGAGTTAAATGATGAAGCCTGGGACTCAAGTACTTACGACAGTAAGTCGCCACAAATGGTGTGTCTCGGATGCATCAGTCAAATGGAGAATTTAGTGTCAGGACGGCGCGTTGGCCATGGTAGCTCAATGGGTTAGAGCGACTGGACGGAAACCAGGAGATCCGTGGTTCAAATCCCACCATGGCATTGAATTTTTCATGTTTACTCTATCAAAGATCTTAGCCTATATACGGCTAGTATGAAGAAATGATTAATTTCCATCAATTAACTAAAATATGAACTCTTTTGTTCATTTATGTGTTTAGAAGTGACGAGAGATTGTGTTGGTTTATGTTACGTCAGCTTGCTGCAAAGGGGTGTACAAACAGTGTCTTTCTACGGAAATAAAGAGCATTTTGAATTTTTGTAAACTTGACTTTTAATCTTACGAACCCACAAAGTCATATTATTATTAATTTGTATTTATTTAGTTCAGTATTCTTTAACCTGGATTGTTCATATCGGACAATGAATGAAATGAAGCTAAATGATGCAGACTGCGTAAAACTCGGTATTCTACTCTACCTTGATTTGAACCTAGGACCGCTTGAATATGAGGCAGACATATTATAAATACATCACAGAGGTGAACATTACAATATATGGTTTTGTAGATATGGCAGTGGAGTGAGGTTACCCTTTACAAAATTAATCTTTATGGAGCATAGACGCATTACGTACTAAGATTATATGTCTTATTATTTGTACCGATGTTATAGTTAACTTTAAATAATATGAAGTTTCAATGTGTGTTTATGCTCTAAACTGTGGAATGCACAATTGTAAGGTATAGCCTAAGTAAATTTACTATGTGTAACATTTTTATTTGCAGTTGCCACTCCAATGAGCGCACATTCCTCAAGGACTTGGTGCATTGTGTGCCAGGAACCAGTGGTGGCAGACTTTCTCGGTGGCTACAGCCTGACTCATATGTTGATCCCTCCAGGTGTGAAGTTCTGTACAGTAAGGATGATATGCGCTGTGGCTGGCCTGCTATTGTCACAGTGGTCACCAAGGACCAGTACGGTGATATCGTACATGTGCCTAACCTCAAGGTATATACCATTTTACTTTTCAGTTGCAGGATTAAACATTAATAATTTATTTCGAAATTAAAGATTTGTATTTCATGATTTCAAAAACTGAAAATTTGTGATAATGATGTTAATGACAGTTAACACTTTTGCAGATTGAGGTAAAAGCTGTGCCTATTGACAAGAAAGAAGTTGGTGACTCGGATCAGGGTCGCAAAATGAGACGCGTCAGCCAGCCAGATGCCTTAACATTTGGTGGTCATGCTCATCCCTCACTGGATACCCCTTATGAGGTCACTGTTAAAGACAAAATGTGCTACTATGCAATCACTATAATGAAGGTGGGCATGCTTTTGTGTATGTTTAAAAGTTCAATACAAGATCAATTCTTTCAGGTTCCAAATCATATTCATTTATATGGTAAAAAAATGCCATTTGAAAAGGTTGATCTTAATATAATTTTGAATCGAACTAATACTCAATGCTCCATTTATTGCTAGTATATACCTAGAACGCATTTTGTTAGGATCTTCCTAACATCATCAGCTGTTGTCGACTAATGGACGTTGGTTTGGTGAACTCACTGGAGGCCACAGGTGCATTCACCAAACCAACGTCCATTAGTCGACAACAGCTGATGGTGTTAGGAAGAACCTAACGAAATGCGTTCTAGGTAAATACTAGCAATAAATGGAGTATTGAGTATTAGTTCGACTCAAAATTATATTAATTTTGTGCTTCGTTGTATCATAGTCCTTACACATTGGAATAAGGTTTGATCTTATTGAATTTTCAAGTTTATTTGCGTAAAATTTATCAAGAAAGCTAGTATCTGCAGCTGCTTGCATGATCCTTAAGAATACAGATGTTTTAAGCCTAAAGTTTGCTTACATGCTAAACGCTAAATTATATCACCCACAAAATATAATAGATAGCATAAAAATAAACTATTTTATTAATACTGAGTAGTATAAACAAACTTCAACTGATACAGTATGAATGAAATATAATATTGGATGACAGATGATAGAAAATCAAATCAAAATAAAGGGTTTTCACAGCCTTTTACAGAAAATTCAAGACATGCATTTTGTTTCTAACAACAGTGTCTTAAACATACAGCCTTAGGGAGGAAAACAAAAAAAAAAAAAAACAAAAAAAAAAAAAAAACAAAAGGAGCAGCTGCCAGAAACAAAGTTTGATTCAGAAAACATTGGAAGCATTCGATTACATTGCATTCACAATATACACTTTGGAAAGGTATAGTTGGATTGTAAAGTTCAGTAATTTGAATTCCAGCTATGACATTGAAGTTTTCATTCTACCTCTACCTTTCTATACTTTGGCATACACAAAGAATGGTACAGTGAAAGAACAATTAATTTTTCCAATATATGCTTTGACAGCATTCTGGCTTCATTTCAAAGGTATGGGATAGATAGGGAAATGCTTGGCAGCTTGGTTGTATGCATGGTAGCTGAGCGGTAAAACACATGTGTTGCGTAAGTGTACCAACATGAGTTCAAATCCTTGAAGTGCATGTTTCTTTATTATTGTTACTTTAGTGTTTTTCTTGAAGATCAAATAATATTTGAAACACATTCATTTTTAAAAATGCAAATAACATATTCTTGTTGTTTTCAAGATAAATGCAGTGTTATTAGAAAATTGCCTTAATATTGGTTGAGTAAACACTCGGGATCACTCATGTGTTTTTTTTTTTTTTTTTTTTGGTGTGTAATTTACATCCTCCAACGTTAAGTCATCGGACGGTGAATGAATTGGGTGAAATGATGCTCAAATAAGTCCAGGGTCCAAGGGGCCTAGAGTTACCCGACATTTGTCTTGAAGGATAAGGGAAAACCCCGGAAAAAACCTTATCCAGGTAACTCACCCTGACCGAGATTCGAATTCGGGACATCTTGAACGTGAGGCAGACATGCTACCATCTATGCTACCGAGGTGGGCATTCATCTGTTATGAATGGTGCTTGCATATAATGCAAAGTAGCCTCTCGGAAAATTTCATTAGGCATTTGGTCTCATCCATGCCCTGCAGAATGAGGTCAGTAATAGAAGCAGAGTGTTTACACACCCGACACTAAATTAATTTCCATTTATTTGATTTTACATATAGGAATAAAACATTTTCTTCAGTTAGTTTAAAAACAGAGTAGAATCTTTCAGCTTTAATGTGTGAGCACAAATGCCTAAAATCAAGTAAACCTTAGCAAGTAATGGAATACACATTTTGTATTTCTATGTACAGTAAAAAATAATCAAAATGATGTCTGAGATGTGAACCTATATAGGTCTAGCTTCTACATACTTGTGTATAACCGCCCAGCTATCTATGCACTGAAACTCAATTATGAGACTCGATATCACACACATTACATTGTGCAAAAAAAAAGAAAGGGTTCCCTATGTGGATATGCATGAAACATATGAAACAACACACAATGAGTGAACATTCTGATTATTATTATAATTATTAGAGTATTCGGTAGGGAAAATCTAAAGAGTTCTGTAAACCATTTTAAACCGGCTTTTTTTTTTTTTTTTTTTCTATTTCCTTTTTTTTTTTTGGGTGTAATTTACACCCTCCAACGTTAAGTCATATAGACGGTGAATGAATTGGGAGAAAGGATGCTCAAATGAGTCCAGGGCCCGTGGAGCTTAGAGTTAGCCAACATTCGTCTTTCAGGATAAGGGAAAACCCTGGAAAAAACCTTATCCAGGTAACTCACCCTGACCGAGATTCGAACTCAGGACCTCTTGAATGTGAGGCAGACATGCTAGCATCTACGCTACTGCGGTGGGTGTAAACCAGCTGTGGACATGATGTGGATTACAAAAGCTTTTATTTATTTATTTTTTTTTTTTTTTGGTCAAAGGGTGTATGATATTTTAATTAAAAGTTTTATGAGTCCCTTTTAAGAAAAGAAAAACTTAGAACAAAGTGGTAGTTTGCCATAGTGAGAACATTTTGCATATCGCAGCCTTAGATACAATTAAGTACGCTAGTCATCCAACTTTTCATCAGACAGACTGACAGACGAACAGATATAACCCTTTTTTCTAACAAAAATTATGTTTTTCCTTTTCTTTCTTTTTCTCCCATTCTCTCCCCTCTCTATCTTTCACTCTCTCTTACAGCAGTCGCGTTCCGTTCATACCAAAACATTTTCTGGTAAAAATGCAATACTGAGCAACACTTTTGGGAAGAACACAATACTTTCTCCTGCTATATAGGTAGACAGCATAGAAAATACAGAGTAAGTAAAAAGTATGGAACAGTATAGATAGAATCAACATGACAAATTCAATGCCATGGCTGGGATTTGTACCACGGATCTCCTGGTTTCCGTCCAGTCGATCTTAACCTTTGACCTACCATGGTCAACATGCCATCCTGACGTTAAATTCTCCATTTGACTCATATATTTCCCTGGTAGACCACTAGAGGCTCTCGCATCCGAGATACACTGTTTGTGCGACTTACTATCGTAAGTACTTAATTAAGTACTTATTGTAAGTACGGCTAGTGTGGAGAAATGATTAAATTCCATCAATTAACTAAAAGTATGGAACAGTGCTTGTAACTTTGTTGTTATGGTTTTGTTAAGTGATATTTTTAGAAAAGCGGTAAGATACCGACACGTTTTCAATATTACTATGATTGGGAATTGTGGTTGACCTCTTTTTTAATGCCAACTTTTTCTCTCTCTCTCGTTTTTTTTTGTGTGTTCCTCAGCTCTGAGAACGTACAGGTAGATGATTTTGTGAACTGTAATTTAAATTTATTAAGACAAATTACAGCACAGGAAATTTAAACCAAGAAAACATATTCACAACAAAATTAGTGTGCTGTGTTGTAACACATGATGAATTCCCTTCAAAAGGTGCTCAAAATGGCCTCCATTTACTGCTAAACAATGACAAAGTCTGTCTTTGAAGTTAGTTAATGTTTCCAGCAACACTGTTCACTTGATCAGCTGTATTTCTTGCCCAATTCTTCGCTTTAACTCTTAAAGATCTCTTGGTCGGTCCTTGTAAACCCTCAACTTTAAATATCCCCACAAGAAAAAGTCTATGGGTTTCAGGTCAAGTCCTCCTATCACCATATCCAATCATCATTAGTATTTCAATTTGTTGTCTTTTTGTAATTTGTGCCATGACTAATTACCTTCAGAAATTTGGAATGAAGTAAGCATTGTTGTCTTTATTAGCTTAGCTTTTGTCTGTATTTGTTCAATCCAAAGCCACATATTGAAGTAGCCTACTGTATTGTTTAATTCAAAACATACTTAATTTGAAGTAATGATGCATTTTTCTTTGCTCAGTACACATGCAGTAAGGTTCTAATAAATTTAAACTGCAGTTTGAAAGGGTATTTATTTGTACTTTCTGAGACTCGAGGAGTAGAGGAGTGCAGAAAGAAAAATGTTGTTATTAAAAAAACACCTTTATTTGTAATCAATCAAAGTAATGCGAGGGCATGTTGATATCTTACAGCTTTTCTAAAATAAAATATCATTTTATAGAGTTGCAACAGCGGGCTTACAGACATTGTTCCAGAATTTGTACTCACCCGGTATAAAAAATACACCATCAAAAGCTATTAATATTATTTATTTTCCAATTTGAGTAAGCTTTATGTTACTGTTTATTAGTCAACAAAAAATAACTCTTATAAATAGCTTCTTCAAACAATTTGTAGCTCAGTTTGAGTTATATGAAAAAATATTATTAATAACCTTTTTTTACCTTCTCAAAAATAATAATTCTGTTGACAATATAAATGTATGAGAACTTGACACAATTATTTTAGTTAATTGATGAAAATTAATCATTTCTTGACACTAGCCATATATAGGCTAAGATTTTTGATGGATAGAGTCAACATGAAAAATTCAATGCCATGGCTGGGATTTGAACCACGGATCTCCTGCTTTCCGTCCAGTCGCTCTAACCCATTGAGCTACCATGGCCAACGTGCTGTCATGACATTAAATTCTCCATTTGACTCATATATTTCCCCGGTAGACCAGTACGGGCTCTCGCATTTGAGATACACCAAATGCCCAGCCGTGGCATTGAATTTTTCATGTTGACTCTATCTATCAAAAACCTTAGCCTATATACGGCTAGTGTGAAGAAATGATTAATTTCCATTAACTAACTAAAATAATAAGAGTTAAATGATGAAGCCTGGAACTCAAGTACTTACGATAGTAAGTCGCCACAAATGGTGTATCTCGAATGTGAGAGCCCCTAGTAGTTTACCAGGGATATACGAGTCAAATGGAGCATTTAATGTCAGGGCGGCACCTTGGCCATGGTAGCCCAATGGGTTAGAGCGACTGGATGGAAACCAGGAGATCTGTGGTTCAAATCCTGTCTGTGGCATTGAATTTTTCATGTTGACTATCTATTTAACAAGAAGTTTTGAATTTGCTGTGAATGTTCTGTTAAGTGTTATTACTTGTCTCTTAGTTTCATACAATTTGAAAACAATAAGAGACAGATACAAGTTAACACAGGGAAAACGCAGAGCATGTTAAAACATTCAATCTAACTTGCATAACTATTTTTTGTAGCATTAAGCTTTTCCAAAATATTCATTGTTGCATGTTTTAAATTTTTCCAGGTTAAAGGTTGCTTTAATATGTCGTATTTGAAAATTTGCAATTGTTTTTTCTGCATCAGTTTGTAATGGAGATCTGTGGCATAAATTTCAGTGTTTGCGCAGTTTGCATGTATAGCTTGATTTGAAAGATGTTCTATGTAAAAATATATAATGATTAATGGAATCCTTAATTTCTCATATTTTGTCGTTTTTTTTTTTTTTTTTTTAATTGTTAATGTTTCCTTTATATAGCTGCGTTATAATGTATTGAAATGTAGATTATCAATGTTGGTGATTTTTATAAATCTTTATCATAAATGAATTCACGTTCATGTTCCAGACTCTTTGGAGCATAGGATATGATTATAGGTAAATAAGAAATCTCCCACCCCAACTGGAAATCAAACCTGGGACCTTTTAGTGGATAAGACAGAATACTGACCATTGGACCATAAATACTGTTTATAATTAATTATTAATGTTATTATTTTTGTTATTATTATTATTATTATTATTATTATTATTATTATTATTATTATTATTATTATTATTATTATTATTATTATTATTATTATTATTATTATTATTATTATTATTATTATTATTATTATTATTATTATTATTATTATTATTATTATTATTATTATTATTATTATTATGATCATCATCATCATCATCATTATCATCGTCATCGTTATCATTATCATCATCATCATCGTCATCATTATTTATTACGAGAACGATGATGATGATACAATGTTTTCATTGTTTGTTTATGCAAATTTAAAGTTATTAGTGAGTCACTTTTTGAAGCTTAGAATGAATATCATAAATTATTTTGCATTTTAATAAGTAACAATGTGTTTATACTATGGAATAATGTATTGGTTTTATCTTGTTCTTTTCTTCTTCTTTTAATGGATTTTCAAGTCAGACCTAAACAGTTAATGCATTATATTCATTGGCAGCCGATGTTTTAAAATATCAGTGACACACTGCAGGCCTAAGTAAAGAAAGATAACAGAAATATTAAAAAATAAAATTAACTGCTTAATAATTATTAGCATGTGAGACTTGCATACTTCATGTAGATTAAATAAATCCTACAATCTTTGAGAGCAGCAAACTTACTGTGAAGTTCTCATAAAATGACTGTCTATAAGTTCACATAAAACATCCTTTTGGAGAATGAAAATGTTTGCTAATGATGAGTCTGCTTTGTGATGATGTCATGTTTCTAGTGTGGAATTTTAATTATTTTCAAACACGAGAAACTTCTTTCCATGATGCGTTAATAGATGGAATTGTTAGAACTAAAGAAAATAACATGATTCCTCGAGTGCATCCATATTTTCTTGGCACAATTTAAAATCTCAATTGTAGTAATAGGCTGATACACCTCATCAGTTTTCAAAAGATGCTGTTTGTTCTTCAAACAATCAATTTTTAAGTATTTGTGGAAACAATGTGGCAAATTTTCAAGAGCTAAAGAAGGAAAAATCTTAGAATACTTTTTAGATTTTATGTTAAGCTATCACAATTTTGAAACCTTACTAATACTTCCATTGAAATCAAATACAAAATTTTGAAAAACAAAACCTTGAAATCTATGCAAATCTCCTTCTCTCTCTTCTTAACATAAAATTGGTCATTATTTTGGCTTTCTCAAATAATATCAAAATATATTATTTCTTTTATTGCTTATTATATCAAATGTCAATTTTATTTTTAAAATATAGTAAGCAATCTCTTTTGTAAAATTTTGAAAAGAATGTCTGATAAAGAAAATATACTTACCACTGAATGTTACAGCCAGAAGAGTAAATTTTAAACTATTCATTTTGTTCAAAAACACTTACTTAGCTAAATAAATTTTTCGTCAGAATATTCATAATATTTTTAGAAATTTGTTTCAATTTTTCCCAATTGTCTACAATTTTAGCAAGTATTTTTGAACCCACCTCGGTAGCGTAGATGGTAGCGTGTCTGTCTCACGTTCAAGAGATCCCGGGTTCGAATCTCGGTTAGGGTGAGTTACCTGGATTACCTGGATGAGGCTTTTTCCGGGGTTTTCCCTTATACTGATAGACGAATGTCAGGTAACTCTAAGCTCCATGGACCCCAGAATCATTTGAGCATCATTTCAACCATTTCATTCATCGTCCGATATGACTTAACGTTGGAGGACATAAATTGCAAAAAATAAAAGTATTTTTAAATTAGACCACCGTTGAGTTTCTGCTAAGGCTGGAATAAGTCTAATTAAAAATAAGTCTGGTGCATGATGGCATTTTGATGAATGATGGAAAAATTAGGAATTCCATAATTGCTTGCAGAAATAATGCATCTTTTGAACTGCAATCTAAGCTTTGCTGCATCACTAATATTCAGTTGATGAGCTATGCAATAGTCGAAAACAGATTGAGGTACTTTTTCCTAAATTCCTTATAGAGAACATTTAAGCGAATTGACATTATGCTTGTCCAGTCATAACATTGAAGCACTAAGTTTTCCACGTTTGAAATCTCAGACAAATTCCTGTTCATATGATTAAATAATTCCTCCAGATGTTCACCAGCTCTAATGTCGTAGAATCCTAGAAAACACTAATATTTCCTTCAAATTCATATAAATGATTGAATACTGATGGTTTGAGTTATATCTGTGCATCATCAACTTCAATAGCAAAAAACTGTCTCACAGATTTTATTTTTGAGATAAGATTACATATATTCAGATATGGAGTATGTGACTACATTTTGAATTTTCTGAAGAGTTCCTACTGAATATAATAGTAATTTTCGAGCAATGACATTGAATTTTCAATGGATTTCTTGATATTTATAAACAAAATAGTTCCTAGAAATTTCCATGATTTATTGAAGTTATACTTTCATTGTGACCCCTTCTTACTTACAATATAACATGTCATCTATAACCAGTTAGAAAAATAGTCTATTCAGATCATAGTTTTTAGTTGAAAATAAATAGTGCATTTTTTGTAGAACATCAGAAATAATATTTTTATTCTTTAAAACAGTGTTCAATTGTAGCTTGCCTTTCAAATATTGGGGCAAATTTTGTGCTTATTTACAACTTGCATATGTTCTTAAAAACTGAAAATTGTTTCTTATTCCAGACTTATGACTATTATTAAAAACTAAACATCACCAATAAAACAGTCTTTCCAAATTGAAGGTACTACACAATCAAAAATTCAGTTAACCAAAATATTTTAAAATTAATGCCATAGTATTTATTACTTGTTTCCATTTTTAAACAAATATTATAAATGACTCACATCTAATGTCTTGTTTAAAAATGTCATTCATTAACAACTAATGTGCAGCCTATAAAACATACCTTTTATGTTCATCATTCCACCTGGTGAGTTTGTAATGGGAGTCATTTTGCAAACAAATGTTAACTTTCATTAGCCACTTCTAACAAATACCTCACAACAAGGAAAGCAAGCATGGAATTGTGATCCCTTTCTTAATGAAACATGAAAAAAAAAAAAAAAAAAAAAAAAAATTGTGGGAAAGGAAGTGAAGCAGTGTTTGTATGTTGAGATTTATAGTACTTACAGGTTTGAAATTGCAGATAAAAGATGTTTGATGTCACATTATCATAACATCCAAGCAACAGATTGAAACATCAAAATTTGATACTGCAGTGCGATCCATATAAACCTGAACCATATCAATAGGCCATAACTTTTGAACCAATAATAGGACGCACATGCAACTTTGGGAGAATATAATACACAATTGGGAGATTACATTACACTATTTACATCTCAGAGAAAATGTTGGAAGTGTCCTCCACCAGGATCTATACATGTTTGCACCTGTCTCTGAAGGTTTACGGAGAATATCCTTGCCAATGTTACTTATTTTGGTTTGAATGGATTCCTTGAGAACATCAATTGCCTGTGGTATATTCTTGTACACTCTGTTTTTTAGATACCCCCACAAGAAAAAATCCGGTGAGGTTAGGTCAGAGGATTTGGGAGGCCACAGATCTTTTGAGATTATTCGATTACACTGGGCAACAATGATGCAATTCCTACTAATTTTGGGTTGAGAAAAACAAATATGACAATGAAAAATTTTTATTAGCTCTAGTTTCTATGATATACACAAGGTGGAAGTATTACATATTACCTAACGGATTGAGAGAAAAGGATATATTTTAATTACATACTTGCTAACAACAATGAAAATGCATTTGATTTTTGTAACTGGTAATTACATTCTAAGAGTTCTAAATTGCTGGAAAAATACTTCGCAGATAGTTGTGTCTGAAGAGAATCATGCGGTGGCCTATTGACTTTGTCGTCTTTTAGCTTGCCTCTTGTGATGGAGTTCCGCAGAATCCCTATACAAAGACCAACAGTAATCCGCAAGCATTACTTCATGCCAACGGCCCTGATATCTTTGTTCCATACAGAAATGTCGTGATGGAATCTCTCCCCATGTTCATCACTAACAGCTCCACAACTAGGAGGGAAAAAATCTAGGTTTTAGTAGAGAAAATCATTTTTACGGTGATTTTTCAATTCAGCCCGAAACATTTTCATTGTTGCCCAGTGTTATCAAAGAAACTGGTTACAAGTTCCATGGTGTCATTAGATGCATGGCACGTTGCTCCATCTTGCTGGAAATAATCTTCTCTCAATTCAAATCATCCAGCTGCTCCACAAATGTATTGTCTGTATTCAGTGTCTACAGGGGTAGCAAAGAAAGTGGCACATTTAAGATTGTCAGCTGTCAACAATTGTCAGTGTTGTCAATTCTCCCAGAGCCACTGAGATCATTCAAACAAATTTCTACATTCTATGAGCTTTCAAAGGGAAATTATGGCCTATTGAAATGATTTAGGTTTATATGGATCACAGTATACTTTTTTTCACATCCATTCACATCCCTCAGAGAGAGATAGAGCACGTACCTAAATACTCTACACCCTTGCTTTTGTTCTTCTTTCGCTTGGCCAGCCTGGTGATGCCCAAAAACATTTAGTGTAGTGTTACAATATAAAGATATTGCAGCAGCCTCTGGAAATAACTAGTCTGAGAACTTTCAGATAGATATTAATTGCATGATTCTTTAATTCTTTTTGCATAAAGGAAAAAAGGGCCCCTTACACTCTCTTCATCCCTCAAACTGTAACTGATTATACTATACTGTAGCACAATGCAGTGACAGTATCTTGCTAGTTTTATGGTCCAAATTTTTTTTTCCAAAACAGAAGTGAAAGCAGCTTGTACACATTAAAAACAAAGTTATGCAATGTGCTACAGTGTATTCAGGAAACTATTTTTGCAAATGTTTAAAATAGTGAAGATCAGAGTATTTGGAGTAATACTGTGACTCTCGACATATTTTGGTGGCAAAATTTAAAAATAAAAAAGTTATGTACATTTACATTAATTTTCCTAACATAATGCAGATAGAAGTAACATCGTTTATGTGATACAAGGAATATTTGTGAATTGGTAATATCAATTTCTTATTGTTTATCTTCCAGGCCTACGAAAATTATTCGTTTGAGGAGCTGAGGTTCACATCCCCTGCTGTAAAGAGGTCAAGTGAGAACATGTTGGTACGCCCAAACTCTGATGGTACATATAGTGCTACGTGGACACCAGGAAGTGTTGGATGGTATTCAGTATTAGTCACCATTGATGGCTATGACATGCAAGAGGTGAGGATCAAGGGCATCCACAAAATATTTTTAGAGGAAGGGCAGAATACTTTTAAAAGAAGATGATCATTAAAATTGACCAAGCTTGGAAAAGAAAAAGGAAACAATAAAATGTTTTGAGTAACATACCAATTCATTTACTTGTGGAATTTATGTGAAAGTGTACCATTTTTATTCTAATATAATTTGATTTTATGTATAATGTATAACATAAAAGAACAAGTATATCTTGCTTATGCCAATAATGTACATGCAGCAGTAACCAATGTGACTAAAGGGTAATGCTTTGTTTCAGGAGATGATAGCTTAGAAGTCACCGTGCAAAGTTTAAATCAAAAGTGTGTATTTTGAAGAACTGCAGCAGTTGTGATAAGCTTTTGTCCAATATCTTAAGTTTGTTCACGAGATAGAGATGTACGAGGGCCGTTTTTTTTTCAACCTCCGATAGGCTATAAATAAAACACAAGTTCATATAAAACAATAATTTTATTACCAAAAGAATAGTACACTTATGGTTACTTTTCGACATAATCCCCGAAGAGATTGAGACATTTGTCATATCTGTGGACAAGCTTTTCAATTCCCTCTTCAAAGAAAGTTGCCGCCAGTGAATTCAAGTAGTCCTTGACGTTCGTTTGAAGGTCCTCATTGGTTTGAAATCGCTTCCCACCAAGCCACGTCTTCAGTTGAGCAAAAAGGTGAAAGTCACTGGGTGCTAAGTAAGGACTGTATGGCGGATGATCAAAAATGTCCCATCCAAATTGGTCGAGAAGCCGTTGATTTGCTGCCGCAGTGTGTGGACGGGCATTATCGTGGATCAGAACAACTCCAGCAGTCAGCCTTCCTCTTCGTTTGTTCTGAATGGCTCTACGTAAACGTCGTAAAGAAAACGAATTACACTTCGCAATTCGCACTTGGCGGGAGCATCAATAATGGCGGCATGTTTACGTGGCTGTAGCGCAACACCGACTCACGACTGAATGTCAACAATGGCGGAGTGTGTAGTGCAAGAGCTGCGCAGTCGCCGACAGCGCATACCCGCCTTCTGCTGCCCGCGTAGCGTCGGCATGGAGCGATCGGAGGTTGAAAAAAAAACAGCCCTCGTAGTTAATATTTGTGTCACTAACTTTATTCAAAAGAATTGGCTCCTAAAATTCCACTCTTATATTTGTTAGTGCCTTTTCAAAATATATTTTATTATTATATGCTCCTCAAAATATTTAATTTATTTTGTATCTGTTAAATTCCCACTGCTTAATATTTTCTAGTTCTATTTAAGCTTTTTAAGGCATTAGGGGAAATCACTATCTTGATCACATCAATCTGTTATATTTTGTAGATAGCTAGAAAATTTAACATGATAAAAGTTACTGCTTTCTACTATTAGGACAATCAGTAATAATTAATTAATCTTCCAAATATGTGGGCCCAAATAACCTGGTTGTAGATGAACCCCTAAAATCCTACACTCGCTCACTCCACATGTTTTGTGTAAGCTAAAGTTTACAAGGTTCAAACTGAAAATCCAGTTTTTTTTTAGTTTGATTTATGAGTCACTATGTTTACACTCAAACTTTACTTACTTGTTGTTGTATAATTGAAACATTTTCAAGATCATTCGATCTCATCCTCAGCTGTTTGGTGACTAAATGAACATTCCTCTTCTTCCACTACTATGGAGCTCCGATCACTCTGCCATTTGGTGTTAGGGGCACTAAGTTTTAATATTTCATTTAATGCCGGGATTTCAAAATTTATAACTTTATCACGGTTTTTGGTTATGAATATTTTTCCCCAAATATCTAATTCTATGGGTGTACTTAAAGATTTTAACAGTTTAATGTTGTGGCCAATGTTGTGGTTTTCTGTCCAAAAATGGTGTGAAACTGCAGATTTTTCTGTTTGTTTCAACTTAATGTTCCTCTGGTGTTCCAAAAACAGTGATAAAGTTATAAATTTTGAAATCCCGGCATTAAATGAAGTATTAAAACTTAGTGCCCCTAACACCAGATGGCAGAGTGATTGGAGCTCCGTAGTAGTGGAAGAAGAGGAATGTTCATTTAGTCACCAAACAGCTGAGGATGAGATTGAATGATCTTGAAAACATTTCAATTATACAAGAACAAGTAAGTGAAGTTTGAGTGTAAACATAGTGACTCATAAATCAAACTCAAAAATGAAGAATACTTCACTGTTAATAATGCTTCTGCTTTTAATATTTATAATATTTATGAAAATCCAGTGACACAGCTTGGAAAAATATGGGAGACTGTTAGGTAATTTAATGTTGTACACACATTTTGCCAAGGGAGTTACAACAACAAAACAAAAACAGGAAAGATCTGTGCCTCATATCGTGACTCTGACTGAATTTTTCAGTCTAACTTCTTTCCACTTTTATAAGACTCCAGAAAAGTTCCATTCCCCTTACACCTCCCATTCACCTTATTTTGGAGAGCCCTTAAGTTATAATGTTATACAATAGTTAATAATTTCATGGCCAGTATTATTGTAATTCCAATTCCTTTCAGATATTTTGGGCAGAGGGTTTTATAGGTGCTGATGCTTCATCAAACATTTTACTTTGCATGTTTAGAAGATACAATAAAACATGGCAACAGGGTCACTTGCACATCTTTGTGCACATTATAAGTAGCTTTTGCACATGTACAACTAGTATAACATAATTACCTAAATACATACCAGTTAAAATAAGACCTGAAGCTTTCTTGGCGACGAATAAGTTCAAGTTCTAATCATCTTTTCACCTGGCTTGCTTTCCGAGAGGAATTTGAACATACATACCAGTTGTGTACACTTGAAAATGTTCACTCTTGCTTGATGCGACTCCCATGCTCTGTTTCCATATTATTACTGCCATTTCATATCAATACTATGGCATAAGTTGATAACATGCACAAGTGCAGCAACTTCTCCCAATTTGTCAATACCATCCATATCTCAACTATAATTTAATTTACATATTTTAAGATTTGAAGCTTTTACGGCGAAGATTATTAAGTAGAGCTTCTTGTGTTACCAGATGTGCAATATTTATAAAGTTGCTTGAGTTTTTGGCCATGCTTGCTCTGTGATCTATCCAGTCCAGGGCGGTATATATATACAAGCAGAGGGATGGGGCCAAATGGTACTGTCCAATGGGGCACCAGTGTTTTGCCATTGGTTCAGCGGAGAATTGCTGGCCATATTAAAACTGTTTCTTTTAGCTCTTTGTTGTTTGAGAGCTTTCATCCATGTTATACTCAGACCTAGACCATTGTCTCTATTAAAATTATTTGGCTGTGCTTTAATCTCTATAGCTTCTTTTATGAGTCTATCATAATATCGGTCACTACGGTGAAAGACCATGGCATCGTCAAATAAGATTCTGTGGTCGTTATCTAAGCTGTACTGGGCCACAGTTGACTTCTCCGGTTGAAGTAATCTCAGGTTAGGCTTATGTTCTGCACATCTCTCTTCTATGGTACGGCCTGTCTGTTCTATATATATTGTCGCGTGGCATTGTTTTGTGACAGGCTTCGGCCTGCACGTATGCAAACACCAAGAGAGAGAGAAGCGGGGAAAGAATGAGACAGAAAGTGCCCCAAGCCAAGTCCACGTGCGCTAGCACTTGCCAAGTGGGAAAGAGACAGAGATAGTCTGGATAATTCTTTCCTTTCTCTCGCCATCATGAACGATCGTGTTACTTTGGTAACTTTCGAGCAAGCAACTTTATAAATATCACACAGCTGGTAACATGAGAAGCTTTAGTTAATAATTTACATACTATTTTAGTCTTGCTCTAAAACAGTGTACTTAATTATCTACATAACAAAATCCACAAGAATCTCTTCTTTCGTCAGATAAGTTATAATTATTTTTGCTGCTATCCCTGCCACTGTCATTGATGCTTCAATTTGTTCATAATCATAACTATTCAGCAGGTGCTGTTTCACATTTGCAGGACATTCTGACTCTTAAATTTGTAAATATGCAAAATGTGAGCTGTTGCTGGTTAAAAGTATTTAAAAAAATGAAACCTTTACAATAGAGATGTAATGCTAAGAGTTAGTCGCGTTATATAATATGTGCCCTTTGTAGGTATACAAAGTGGAAGTAAAGGAGCCTCCACAAGGTATGACTCCTCCAACTCAAAGTGTGGTGAAGAAAGCCCCACATCAGCCAAGTCGACTACGTAAATTTGTTGCCAAGAACAGTGCTGGTCTAAGAATCAGAGCACATCCATCACTGCAGAGTGAACAGATTGGTATTGTCCATGTTAATGGCACTATAGCGTTCATAGATGAGGTGAGTAAGGTCAAAATACTATTTAGTATATGCTAATCTCTCAAAGGTTCCAGGTTTCTTCTTCTGATTTTGTATGCTGTAGAGTCTGTTGAGAGAGATTTTTTGATAAATGTTGTATGTCTTGCATTAACATGCATGTACCTGGGGCATAAATCCCTTCATTCCTCACTCCTTAGAAATTTTGTGTGAGCTGAGTATCCCAATTATTAAAGTTCTGTTTTTTTATCTTTCTGAATACATTTCATATTATTCAAATACATTTCTAGAGTAGTTCCTTTTTCTGTCTTGTAATAAACGTATTTTCAGTTCATAAATTTAGATTAGGTAGAAACTTGAACTTTGAACCTTCAGAAGACTTTGTAGGTGTTCGCTTACAGCTATCTTAAGAAAACACTGAATAGACACTGCATTACATTTATTTGATTCAGTTATTCTGCAGTATTTTTAAGGCAATTCAATTAATCTGAGATATGGTCTTTTAGGCCATTTGCAGTGCTTCAAGAATTTTTAACTTTTGGCATGCGGTGAACCACACCTCAGACACAAGAGCCCCTAGTGGTTTATCAGGAAAATATATATGAGTCAAATGGAGAATTTAATGTCAGGACAGCACATTGGCTATGGTAGCTCAATGGGTAAAAGCGACTGGATGGAAACCAGAAGATCTGTGGTTCAAATCCCAGCCATGGCATTGAATTTTTCAGTTTGACTCCATCTATCCAAAACATGCGGCTAGTAAGAAGAAATGATTAATTTCCATCAATTAACTTAAACATGTTGTACATGTTTATTTATGTGTAATAATTTATCTTTCACACTTGCTATATCTATTTCTTTTATGTTCTCAATACTGGCTTTAATGGTTCTGAATAAAATATTGTATTTGTGTAACTCAGAGTGAAGATGGGTATTTGACATTTCATTTCTGAGTTACACTGGGTTACACTGGAAATAGAATCTCTCCTTTGTTCCCTCTCTCTCCCCTCTTTCCCTTTTCCTCTGTGCTCTTTCTCCTTCTCTCTAATTTCTGTTAAAATCTTGATATCAACATTTTGGGTGGTGTGTCATCAATACTCGACCACCATAGAATAGAATAACTTTATTACAAATATAAAATTAAAAATCTGAATTGAAAAATAAATTGAGTTTTTATTTGTGAACTCACTTTATTTATCTGCTGTGGTTCTCAGCGTCCTATTCTATATTATGTATAAAGTTAATTTTGCTTGAAGGCTCCTTATCAGGCCTTATGTGCCATAAATCTACAACACAGGACCTCCAACTCCCTTCCAAAGGAAGCTATGTTAAGGATTTTTCTACCTGCAAAAAAGAATCCAGTGCAAACTTCGGGATTAGAGGCTAGCATGTTATAATTCACCATGGAGAGCTAAAAAAAATGTGATATAACATTCACATGACATTCTTTATTTATCTTCTATTGTTTGTATATAACTTCTACAAATTATTCTTATGAAAGGTTATATTTTTTATAAATTAGCATATTTATAATTATATCTCATCTTTCCTTTTACACCATCAAATGGAAATACAGAATCAAGATTACAATTATAAAATCCATACATATTCCTAAATCCTGAAAATCCTACAATGTTGCTTGCCACTGAGTAATAATTCTGTCCCCATACACCTAACCCTAGGTTTTTGTGTATTGGAGGCCCTCTACGCCTTTTTACACATTTTGGCATATCACCTATCCTAATCTACATTTTTTCTTAATTATTCTTAGCGATTTCTCTTTAACTTTCCCTAAATAATTCCCTATATTTCTCCTGTTCTTTTCCCCTTTTATTGATAAAATTTTTCTGATTACTGCTTCTCCCCCCAATTGTCCCATTTACGTAGCCAGGCCTGCTCTCTCCATATCTTTGTTTGACTACAATATAATATACAATCGAAATTTGCATTTTCTTCTCCACATAATTGACATTTATCTAGCTCCCTCTCTTGACCTATATCTTTCAAGTTTCTCACTCCTGTTCTCGCACAAGCAAAACCTTCTCGCCCTAACTTACTACATATATCTATATATCCTTCCCTCCCCCAGGTTGTTTTTATTTCTCTATATAATCTCAGTGAGCTTTTGTCACTTGTACTGGCAAAAATGTCTTGTCTGTCAAAATCTTCTAATCTAACTTTTCTCCCATACTTTGCATTTATCCAACAATGACTCATACCTATCTGCTTCAACATGTCATTCATTTTATGTGCCCAAGACCCTCCCCAATCACTTCTCCTTTGAATCTGAAAACATTAATTATATTGCCATCTTCCAAGTTAGCGATTCTGTATAAATATTTCATTGCCCTTGACAAAATTTTAATTGTAGTAGAATGCCTGCCCAGTTCCAATTGTGCTGCCCCATTAGGTGAGGCTATCAGTAATCCCAATATATATTTACAAAAGGATCTGTGCACTTTATCAGTCTGTCTCTCCAAGCCTCATCTGATCCTGATCTGATCCTGATCTGATCCTCATCTGATCTGCCTCTGATCCATGCAACTACGAAAGGTTATATTTTTACATTAATCAAGATACTTGTATTTGCAGAATTAGTTTCGTTGTACCTTTTATTGTAACTACAAGGCAAATGAAATAGGGTAGCAATAGATGTTAACCACAAAATATGTTGGCCTTAAAATTCTGTAGTATTTCTATGACACAAAATACAACCAAATAACAGCTGCACTCCAAAAATATTCAAACCAATAATGATGGATTCTTTGGAAATAACTGAAGCCAGAAAATAAAAAGTTATTTTAAATAAATTGTATGATATAAAGAAATGTAATCTATTGTCTAGTAAATGTTTGTCTATCTCTTAAAGTTTATCTTTTATACAAAATTATAAAACAAAATGCTTCTGAATGAGGAGGGCTTCACAGGCTATTCACAGAAAATTCAAGATATGCACTTTATTTATCATGTGAATATCTTAAACATGTGGTATTTTAATGAACATCATTAATTCCATTTTTGAGAAAATCAAAAATAGTGAATATATTTCCATATAACTGTTAGTTTGTGGGGGGAGATTTTCTTGAAAATCTTTGCTGCATCATTGGGAGACATAGAACCTAAATACCAGTTTGGTATTTATTGAAGACAATGTTTTAGACTAATGTTTGTAGACATACAGCAGGTAGACTGACAGACAGGTCAGGTGCTGTCCTTTTTCTAAAAGTAGGTTTTGATTTTTCTGGGATTCAGGAGGCTACAAAACATAATTTCCTGGTGAAATCTTGATAAAGCATTTTTTGTGTAAAGCACAGTACTTCTTTACATAAGCAGTAGACAGTGGAAATATTAAGTTACTCTCTGAAGGTGTAGAAAGATGTCCTAAACTAAGAAACATTAAACTAATCCGCTTTGCAGATCCATAATGATGATGGTGTATGGTTGCGCCTGAGTCAGGATACTATCCACCAGTACTGTAGCAATGGACATGGTGAAGCTTGGTGTTTGCAGTATAACCAGCACTTGGGCAAGACATTACTGCTACCAGTAGAGGAGCCAAAATCAATCCTTGATCAAGTGATCAAAGAGACTATCATGAGGAAACTTCCAGATTCTTCACACAAGGAAGGGTAAGACATTTGCTGTCATAAATTATAATTAGCTATCAAAGATCTTGAAAAGTAAAGGTTTTCTCTAAGTTTGGTTGTTGAGCACTGACGTGAAGCAATAGGAATGTTGAATAGAGGATTACAGTTAAAAAGGTTAATATGAACTTGAATTTGTGAAATTAACTTCGCTTAAAAGACGTATTGAGTCATACTTTATTAAAACATAAACTTCACTCACAACATTACTAAAAACAGAAACATTTTCAGACTGTCCCATTCCCATCCTCAGCTTACAGGCGACTGACCACTGTCTAAACTATCGATTGTCATGTGGACTTCTTGTAATTGGCTTCCTCTCTCATAAAATGTTCTGTGTAAGTTCATTAGACCACTCACTGACAGCATGTCAACATTTAAAATACGAGGTACGCCCAGAAAGTAAGTTCTGTTTGGTAATAAAATTAAATTGTGTACAGATACAGAAAAATTATTTATTGCACAAAATTCTACAACTCTTAAACTACTTTTCCACATAACTGCCGCAATTTTGCAGGCATTTGTCATAGCGAGGCACAAGTTTTTGTATACCTTCTTCATAGAAGTTTGCCACCTGTGTCTTCAACCAGTTGGAAACATTTTCTTTCAGCTCTTCTCATCATTGTTGAAGTGTTGACCGCCAAGGAAAGATTTGAGATGCAAAAACAGATGAAAGTCGCTAGGAGCGAGGTCAGGACTGTACGGGGAGTGGTCAAACATGTCCCAGCCAAATCCCTGTAGGATGTTTTTTGTCGCATTTGCAGTGTGTGGTTGTGCGTTGTCGTGAAGAAACACAACACCTTTTGACATCGCAAATTTGCCGATAAATTTCAATTGGTTTCGCTTTCCTAGCATTCAGAAAACGAATCACAGATCTGATTTCACAAGCGGCGGGATTTTCAATCAACACCAACATTTTAAATAAACACAACAAAGCGTACGTGGCTGACAGCGATCTCACAATGGCGCATGTTTCTTCTCCTTGATACAGAGCGTCTACCGCACATGTGCAGAACTGCGATTGCAGCACTGTAGCGGAGATATATTGAAACAGAACTTACTTTCTGGATGCCCCTTGTATGTGGAATGTTTTTAACAATAAAAATCTTCTTCCATGTTTAAGTTAAAGTTTTATTGTTAATGGTTTTATTACTTTAATCTCCTCTCCGATGTGGTGGTTCTCTTTCCAGAAATTAAAAAACAACCATCAGTTTACGTAGAAAATGAAGCTAGCTACAGTGAAGCAATAAATATTACACAAATACAAATATTTGTTACAAAGGCTTCACTTATCTTAAGAAATTGGTGTTGATACTTCTTTCTAATGGAGATCGATTTCAAAAACAGATTGTTTTCATCATCAATAGAGTTGACTGAAAATAATCTGTTTTTGAAATCGATCTCCATTAGAAAGAAGTATTAACACCAATTTCTTAAGATAAATGAAGCCTTTGTAACAAATATTCATATTTGTGTAACCGTCAGTTTTTCTGTTTGCTTATATTTTATGTTTCTTTATTGTTCTGTTAATCCAGTTTTTAAATTCATTTTTGTCAGTCCAAAATGATTTTGACAATCTATCCTGTATATAGCTGGTTTTTGTTCTGGTGCTGTTGTGCTTTTCAAAGGGATTATTTTACTGGTTCTTTAGTAAAAATATGTTTTGTGATGCTAGTTTAATGTCGTAATCTGTAAATATTCATTCAAACTTAGGAAATGCTTAAGGCATATTGTTCAATGATTAGGGTGTGTTTTGAGGACTGTTACCCTCATCAGCAGTAGACTGACTGGGAGGAACTGTTTTAGTTGCTTCCTATTTCTAATTGGAGTCATCTAGTGGTGTGATGAATCTGTTGAGGTTATTCAATTCCAGAATGTCAAGTTTATGACTCTATCACAATGTTTTATGGAGGTTTAAAAAAGAAGAAAAATATTAAAACCTCTCTAGAATTCAGCAGAGCTTTCAATCTGAAAAAAAGAGCCTTGCAGCGTGAAACATCACAAAAGAGTTATAAATTTTGACTTTTTTTGTAATTTACTTACGTCCTCCAACGTTAAGTCATAACGGACAATGAATGAAATTGATGAAATGATGCTCAAATGAGTCTGGGGTCCATGGAGCTTAGAGCTACCCGACATTCGTCTTCAGGATAAGGGAAAACCCCGGAAAAAACCTTATCCAGATAACTCACCTGACTGAGATTCGAACTCGGGACTTCTTGAACGTGAGGCAGACACGCTACCATCTACGCTACCGAGGCGGGCATGAATTTTGACATTCTAGCATTTAATGACGTCAGCAAAGATACCAGATGTCTCCTATCAAAAACAAGAAGTGGCTGAAACATTCCTGCCAGCTGATATGACAGTAGTCCTCAGAACATATTCTAACTGCCGAACAAGTATGTTGAAGCAGTTATTTATAAAATAATTGTAAAATATTTTGTGGTTCTTGCTAAGTATAACAAAAACAAACAATTTTAAAAAAAAAGTAAAGAAAATTTTGTGATTACATATTTATTTGTATATTGTTCTTTTCAATGTAATTTTAAAATAATATTTAAATCAAATAATCTGCAAAGAATGACTCTCACAGTGTAAATATTGTGATAAACACAAATAAATAGGTCACAGTACAGTTTGTATATAGCTGTATATATGTCAATTTCATGATTATGTAATTTATACCATATTAAAATTAAGAATGTGAGGATGTTTTGCAGTCACGAGCAATAAGATGATAGCAAATAAAAGCTAGCTTCAGTTCTCTGTCTTGGTAGCGTAGATGGTAGTGTATCTGACTCACATTCAAGAGGTCCCAAGTTCAAATCTCAGTCAGAGTGAGTTACCTGGATAAGGTTTTTCTGGGGTTGTCCCTTATCCTGAAAGACGAATGTCGGGTAACTCTAAGCTCCATGAACCCCGGACTCATTGGAGCATCATTTCACCCATTTCATTCATCGTCTGATATGACTAAACGTTGGAGGACATAAATTTAAAAAAAAAAGTATTGTTAATGAACATTTCACGAGAGAACGCAAAGTAAATAGAAACAAGCAAAGCATTATAAAATTGCTACATGAAAATATAAATTTTGACATCAAGAAGCAATTAAGTTTGTGTGTTGTTATTGTACTAATTACCCATGTTAAGAATGTGAAAGTGTGAAAGTTAATATATGCTACTACAAACTACGGTTGTGGAGAATTGTTACTAAATCTTCATATTCATTACATTGCAATTCGCATAACATAATGCAAGCAAAATACAGAGTTCTGTAAGCTTAACAATTTCTTTATAAAGTAATTCCTTATGTTTCTAACCTGGCAAACTATGAGAATATCTCATAGTTCTATAAATTAGTTAGTAGGATTCTAAGAAGATACTGGAAATAAATGGGAAAATTTGTGAATATCCCACACATTACATGTCAAAACATGTTTGGAAGTCTGTTCAATTACTTCCCTTATGACCACAAGAAATTCAGTATCATTACACAAAGTAATTTGATGCACGGCCTACTTCAAGAGATGTGGCAAATTCAAATCAAAGAATTTCAAAATAGCACAGCAAACTGCTGTGCACAGCACCCAGTTCTCTCATTCATCCAGCATTCACCCATCTGGGTAAACAGATGGCAGCAGCAACTCCTGAACTACCCACACCACTGGATCAAGCTTCAGTCACATTGGAGCCGATGATGCGAACAATGGTTCGTGAAACATGTCCTGAATATGGGTACGTAAGTGAAGCTGATGTGTGATAAATACGACTCATCTATAATTTAATCATCAATTCAAGTTCATATTGATTTACTATCTGATTAATTTACTCTCACATTTATTTACTACTAATTTCCGTTCCTGCTGCTACTTCTTTCTAAATGATTAATTGTCATTACCATTTCATGTTAATTACCTAGAATTTTACTATATTTCTTTTTTACACAGAAGACCCAAAAGCAGTGTTGTGTGTGGACCTGGTGAGTACACCGTGGTAAAATGTGGTGCCTCTGGCCACAATGTACGCAGTCGTCCAAGCTTAAAGGCTCCACCTGTAGGTATGTTGGTCCTTGGCAACCAAGTGACAGTTATGGATCATGTAAGTATTATATATAATGATTACACAAAGCAAAAATTCAGCAAATTCATATCCATACTATCAAAGTAATTAAAAAGTTATTATATTTTGTACCATTGTGTTACTCTTAGCTAAATCAAGTTTAAACAGAGTTGGTAAATTTTCAAGTTAATGCATTAACAAAATATTATAATGTATCATTATAAATTTTGGATGTTAAAAGACACTTTTGCCAGTAAATTGGTGATTTGTGTAATCCTTCTTTGGAAAAAAGAATCATAGAGATAAATGCAAAGGCTAAATTTCATTGTCAAACTGGTGCCCTCCCAAGGCTTCTTTAAGCAGGCAAAATGATGATGATCATAAAGCAATAAATCTGGGCCATAAGGAGGATGTTCCATAGTGTTCAGTGAATTCCCTGTAGACTTTTGCAAAAAAACACTTTTCCAGCTGACAAGCATCTTAGGCACTGACTGGTGCAGTTTCCTTGTTCTTCCACCATATATGCTGAGTGATTAAAATACAGTGATGGGCGCCCGTCTCGGTAGCGTAGATGGTAGCATGTCTGCCTCATGTTCAAGAGGTCCCGAGTTTGAATCTCAGTCAGGGTGAGTTACCTGGATAAGGTTTTTCCGGGGTTTTCCCTTATCCTAAAAGACAAATGTCGGGTAACTCTAAGCTCCATGGACCCTGGGATCATTTGAGGATCATTTCACCCATTCCATTCATCGTCCGATATGACTTAACATTGGAGTACGTAAATTTAAAAAAAGAAAAAATATATTGTGATGGGCTCATGTTTTATCACAAGTGATGATGTGGTATATAAATTTTCTCTTCATTCCCATAATGAACCAGGAACCTTAGTCATACTTCCATATAAACTTGCTTTTGTTTAATAAGCAGATGAAGAGACTGTTCAGACCCTTTGTATTCAAAGTCATCATGAATCATGTGTACACTTCTGAGTAGCTTATTCCTAGTCAGTGGTATGGGTATGTATGCCACAGAAGCAAAGAATCCATTGCTTCCACTTTAATTGTTGGTAACACAATTTCTGTATTTTCTGTAAACTCACACTTGTAAAAAATTTTGCGATAACAAGAGTATGCACAAATTGCTAAACAGGCTTCACTTTTGCAAGTAGTTTTCTGGAGCTGCAACAATAGCATGCAGTTTTTGCTGATGGGTTGATCTTTTGATATAATCGTTTTTGTGGAAGCAAGATACCTTCCTATGGATTAGAGGTTAAGAAAGAAAGTTTGGTGAATTTATGATTTCTTTATAAATAATAACAGCAGTTTAGTATTACATGATGTTGCTTGTAGATGTTTCTATTAGAATGTTTGTTTGACACATTTCATTTCTAAATACAAAATTGCTACCTGCCGTCAACCACCTGATAAGCTTGGATCATAGCCACCATGTTACATTATGTTTTGTGTTAAAGTGGAACCTTATTGCTTTGTAGGAGAACATCAAATTCAGTGCTTTAGAAGGAAACAGTCATAAAAGAAATATGCAAATGACTGTATTTTACTTTTCCAAAGGAGCTGTTAATAAAAAATATACTTTGATAATGCGCTTTTTCTAGGTTTTCACCATTATGTTAGTAAATATGAAAAGTGGATAACCTTGATGATTATGGATAAGTGAATGTTAGTTGTACAGACAGTGGCTGCAGCAATTTTCATGAGATTCATGTTAAGTTTGTCCAGGAATTGGATACAGCATTTTATACAGTCTTAGTATTATAAATTTGAAATAATTTGCCATTCATAGTTAACACAAGTGAAAGCTTCTGGATATGATCATGTCAATTCAGACATTAGCTTCTGTCGTTGCATTACATTTATTATTACCCGGCATGTTGAACTGATAAGAAAAACAGCCTCTTGTATGTCTCTCCTTGTAGGGACAGCATGTCATCTATTATTGGCACAGCATGGCACACATTGTATATTCATGTGTTATTCTATGTTTATTCTATGTTTAAAAATGCCCAGAAGTTTTTACAACTTTGTTGGTCAGAGAAAAAGAATATTACAAAATGGTTTCAGCTTCTCAGTATAAACCATAGCATTTAGGTATATAGGTAGTACTTCATTGCTGTGGGAAATACGTCTTGGCTTTTATTGACATGTGCTATAATGAACCAGTTTAGCATGATATTGAATAAGTAATAAATCTGTATAATTTTGAGTCGAACTAATACTCAATGCTCCACTTATTGCTAGTATTTACCTAGAACTCATTTCGTTAGGATGCTTACTTTGGCCCCACAGAACAAATTTAGTGTACAACACCTTTTGAAATCACATAATACAAAGAAGATACCCACAGACAAAAAATCAGGTGTGTGCCAGATAAATTACAAGGGCTGTGACAACTTTTACATTGGAAAAACAAAAAGGAACTTGAACATTAGGCTTAAAGAGCATTTTAGGAACATCAGGAACAAAGAAATAGATAAATCGGCGGTAGCGTACCATTTTTGGAAGGAGAATCATGATATAGAATGAGAAATTCACTTATTAAAAAGTGTCCAAGGTCCAGCTGCATTAACCACGTGGGAAAAAATCTTCATAAAGAAATATGAAAGAAAATTGTTTAATTTCGACACTACCTTTGAAGAAAACCCAAATTTCAAGTTCATTAAGATACCGACAGAGACGCACCTATCACCTCCGAGGAATTCACCGAACTGACGTCCATTAGTCGACAACAGCTGATGATGTTAGGAAGATCCTAATGAAACACGTTCTAGGTAAATACTAGCAATAAGTGGAGCATTGAGTATTAGTTCGACTCAAAATTATATTAATTTTGTGCTTCATTGTATCATAGTCCTTACACAATGGAAGAAGTAATAATCTGTTTATAATGGAAGGATTGCATAAACATATTTTACTAGAGTGTAAGTTAATTAAGACAGTTTATCGTAAGAACAACTTAATAAACAATTGTAGCATTGTGGTCTTTAGATGCAGCAGTTTAGCAACCTCTTTTTTATGACAGCTCCCAAGATCAATATATTTTTTACAGATTTTGTTAAATACCTTGATGACATGTATCGTATTTCCAAAAGCAACTAGTCTACTACAAATATGGTAACTAATTTGACGTACTAGGTGTAAAGCTCTATTTGAAGTAGGATTATATTTCATGTATTCTTAAAATCTGATATTGTACTATAGGAATTTCACAAATGTTAGTGTATAACACAAGACAAAGTGAAAATTAGTATCTTTTAGTGAATAAAATATATTTATTGCATCTTTACAACTTCTGAAATGTGTTACAGATTGTTAATGGTGAAGGAACTTGGGTGCAACTGGATAAGGAAACCATGAGGAAGTTCTGTTTCAACACTGAAGGGGAAGCTTGGTCGTTAGCTCTTAGTCGTAGTGATGTTGTGTACTTGAAGAAGGATGGTGTTCCTGATGGAGGTATTTATTTGTAATCTTCAGCTACATCCAGAAATGGCTAAGCTTTATAATTTAAACCACTATTGAAAAGATAGAAATAAATAAAAAATTAAAATCCCGATTTGAACCACATATCTTTGGCTTTTCATGCCACTGCTCTAACCAACTGAACTGCCATGGCAACATGCTAATAGGAAATTAAATTCACTGACTACTTGCATTTTTCCCAGTATACCAGAAGCATTTCCAAATTCTTTTGAGATAACGTATTCCAATTGTAACTTACAATATTGTATTTTAAGGCCTGGGTAAGTTAACAATATTAGGTCAAATTATATATGAAACATTGGTCAATATATATCCCCAGGAATTTTTGTACATGCTACTGTAATTTCTTGTTGGTCCTCCAACTTACATGGTTTTTTATGACTTAGGCAGCTTAAGGTCCCTTAGAGGTAAAAGTACAGAGGTGGTAAATCTGGTGAACATGCTGGGAACTCTAATGCATCTCTTTGTCCTATTCAGTGTCCTTACAAATTCTTTTCTGGAATAGCCTGCATGTCTCAGTAATTTGGAGTTATCCTGTCTTGTTGGTAGAAAAACTGAGTTCCCGTAACATGTACGTATACATAGCTGGTAAAATTAGTGTGCTTCTGTCTCCAGTAACTGTACCTTCAAAGAAAAAAGTGTTAATGCCAGTAATTTGTACTGCTGAAATTCTTTTACATGCAATAAATCTATTGATATGAGGCTGTCACTTTTAAGCACACTTAAGAACCACAGTCTATGCCAGGTTTGAACCCACAACTTTCAGATCAGTAGGCTAGCTCCTAAACAACAGAGCCACCCAGACTAAAGCTGCTGGTGTAGTTTGACAGCCTTGTTGACATGAACATGTAGATATTTTGATGCCCATAAAATACCATTATGATGAATTACTGTTCTTTTAAGTTTGAATTAGATCTTCACCACAATCTCTTCTTTGTTAATAATATATGCTAAAACCATTCATAGAATACCATTCAGTGATGAGAATCATTCTCATTTAATACCTGCAATAATCTTGGTGTCTTAATGGCTTTCAGGATGTGTCATTTACTTGCTAAACCCTGTCTTACGAGCACATTGTACAGCAGATTACTGAGGTGACATTACAAACTTTTCTAAGACTACAGTCAAAGAACCAAGGCTTATAGCTATACAAGGTCTTTTAGACCTTCCCTTGTGCATTCACAAATGGTACCATATATCTCAAACTTATCATAAAGTCATATAACTGTCAAGTGTGTTGGCGATTACATTGCAAACTCATGCCTCTACAGGTGTTTAACCTCAGCAAAATTTTCAAACTTGAGCCTCTTCGTTTAGCAGCAGCACTTGTTCCTCAAATATCAAACTGTCTGGTCATTTGATTCACTACCATACATCAGAATATTAGTCATAACATCTATTGAGAAAATACCATGCTATATCTTCCATAGATAATTCAATGCAACTCTGAAACATGCACCTACCCTTTATTAAAGCACATTTTTTTGTTGGACCTGTATGTGAACCAAACAAGAGTGCAATATTTGTTCATGTACAAAAACCTAGTATCTGACAAAAGAATGCCAATAGAGAAAACTGAGTGTGTGGTTTGAATTCTGCCATAACATTGATTTTAACTTGGATTCAAGTGTTGCACAATTTAGTTAATTTGTAATTGAAAGAGCATATCAGAGGTTGATGCAAAATGAAAATGAAAGTAAATGTCAGTAACATATGCACTGTCTGTGATTCATGACACTCATGAGATTTCATTTTTAATGAAATTGAATCATTAGTAGATTTTATCTTAATTGGAGTAACAGGATATTCATACATGTATAGAGTGTAATTGAGGGTTGATAAAAGTAGTAACATATTTGAAATGCCTTAGTAGCATTTCTTTCTATTCTCATTGATATTAAAGAACATGAATGAAGTGTAAGTCTTACATTTAAAGATGAAAATGTTAGCAAAATGTGTCCAAGGATTCAAAATAGTGTCCAAGTTCACTGCTTTAAAGTTGAAATTGCAGAAGAAATTACAGCACTTTATATGCTTATTACTCCCTAATAATTGAATTTATTAGTAGTTAACAAAGACTTAAAATTTAGCATACAAAAAGATAACAAAATTATTGAATTGCATTTCTTATATTCTTCATTAAATGTAACATCATAGTTGTACATGTAACATGACGAATTTGATGCAAACTTTTGGGCTTCTCTTTATTTTATATGTTCCATCTTCAGAGGTTTTAAAAATTTTTGAAAAATTCTAAACAGCAACTGTAGTGTATCCCATGTAAGTGAAAGTTAAGTTGTAGATAACTGATTAATTTTAATGTAATCACTTGCTGTTTTCTATTAACAGATTACACAGTGGAGACAAGAACACAAGGATTGGAAACTGGCTTTTCTCCACAAAGGAAAGGTTTTGACTTCTCACACAATACCACTCCTTCACCATTTGCTTCAACTGAAGGAGCAGGTTTCAACTTTGGCACAAGCACACCACAGAGCAGAGAAACACCGCCACCAGGTTCAGCAGGCAGTTCCAACACAAATCCTTTTGTTTTTGGGTCCTTTGGTCAGGATACCAGATGTAAGAACCACTAAGATTTAGTGAAATAACATTTTTATAAAGTGCAATCTCTAATCTCTTGTTCAATTAAGCAACACACAATATAAAGTACATCCAAGGATGGTTTGATATTTAAGAAAGTAGATTTTGTGTTGCAGTGTATTTCAGTTTTGGATACTAATTAGTAGCAATACCCGGCTTTAGCTCGGGCTTTGATGATTTTGATCAAGTATCAGTTTTTCAGATTTTTGTTTATTTATACTTAAATGAATTAAAACAATTACAATATTAAATCCTTCCATGGAAGTGTTGAAAACAGTGTTGTTGTATAAATTAAATTAATTGGGAGTCGATTAATGACACAAAACAACACTTACTTTTAAATTTTCCCGGAGCTAGTTTCTGAGGCCTTCCCTCTATCTTCAGCTGGACATCGACTGGTTCTCATGGGAACAAATCTTTATTTCAAAAAATAGGAACAAAGTATTCAATTTCGACATCCCCCAGAAAGATTTGTTCAGCAAGTTCCTCGAACCGCCACCAGAGGAGACCGATGACAAAATATTGCCAGCTACACCAATGAGAACCAGTCGATGTCCGGCTGAAGATAGAGGGAAGGCCTCAGAAATTAGTTCCGGGAAAATTGAAAAGTAAGTGTTGTTTTGTGTCATTAATCGACTCCCAATTAATTTAATTACAATATTGCTTGCATTCAATTCTTTTAATTTGATCACCTTGCCTTCTTTATGCAAAATTTCCTGTTCATTACTAAAATTACTAAAACTTGCACAAAGTGCTTTCCACTTAACAATTTTCAACACAATATTTTATTAGGATATTTTTTTTTTTTTTTTTTTTTTTTTTTTAAAGTGAGCAAAGTTTTACTTTTTATTTATCAAAAATATTGAGAAAAGAGACTCATTCATGCAGAGGATTTTCAAAGTTGTGTCCTGCAAAATATTTTCCAATCTCTCATCCAGTGAGTTAGTTATTGTTAAATACCACCTCTAAAAAAATGAAGAGAGCTTTATTACTGAGATTTTGTTGAAAATCCTTAAAACTGCCTACCACTAGTCATTTTTTGCCCCATCTTCTGTTAAGGGCAATTTTGTAATAACATCCCCACATTATAAATATTAAAAGCAGAAGCATTATTAACAGTGAAGTATTCTTCATATTTAAGTTTGATTTATGAGTCACTATGTTTACACTCAAACTTCACTTACTTGTTGTTGTATAATTGAAACGTTTTCAAGATCATTCGATCTCATCCTCAGCTGTTTGGTGACTAAATGAATCTTCCTCTTCTTCCACTACTACGGAGCTCCGATCACTCTGCCATCTGGTGTTAGGGGCACTAAGTTTTAATACTTCATTTAATACCGGGATTTCAAAATTTATAACTTTATCACGGTTTTTGCTTATGAATATTTTTTCCCAAATATCCAATTCTATGGGTGTACTTAAAGATTTTAACAGTTTAATGTTGTGGCCAATGTTGTGGTTTTCTGTCCAAAAATGGTGTGAAACTGTAGATTTTTCTGTTTGTTTCAACTTAATGTTCCTCTGGTGTTCTTTTTGCCTGGTTAACAAGTTTCTTTTAGTTTTTCCTATGTAGCTTGTCTCAGATACTAGTTGGAGAGAGGTTGAAAATGGAGACAATGGCCTTTGACACTAGTCCCTAGATAATATAAGAAAAGTAAGTGACGAGTGTCAATAAGCCATCTACAAATAGTTTTTACGATTAAGTTCATTTGTGCTGAGAATTGTCAAAATTGCCTCCTGCCAAATATTTTCTGCCTTCTCTTCTATTACGAATGATTTTTGTAACCACTGCACCTTTATTTGCAATTTTTTAGCTTCATTATCAGTAACATGGATTTTCCAATATACAGATGGAAAGTTGGAAAATGAGGGAAAGGTATACAGCTAACCTATCACAGGGTGAACCTTATGATAGATTCAGTATCTAGCGTCAGTCGCACAAGAGCCGTAGATGCAAACGAAGATTTGCGAAACATGTCCTCAAAATAGGTACGAAAGTGAAGCAGATGTGTAAGAAATACGACTCATCTAAAATTTAATAAAGATTCAGTATAGTTTACATATATTGTTTAACTTATATTGACAGATTCAGTGGCTGGATGGAAGTTACACCAATGACAAACAGTACCACCGAAACAGTCACAAGATTATTTTATGCAAGCTGGATAGCTCGATTTGGTGTACCTGCTACTATTACTACAGACCTGGGCAAGCAATTTGAATCAACATTGTTCAGAAGTTAAGCTGCAAAATGTGGAACTAAAGAACAGCTTACCACTCCATATCACCCACAAACTAATGGCAAAATAGAGCAGTTGCATAGAACTCTGAAAGCAGCAATCAGAGCCCATAACACCATAAGGTGGACAGAATCTGTTCCTTTAGTCCTTCTTGGTTTAAGAGCTGTACTGAGAGAAGAATCTCGGTGTTCAGTAGCAGAAATGATCTACGGAGTGACAGTCCATTTGCCTGACGAATTCTTCGAAAATAAGACATCAAATGTCAATCTAGTTACCCTTCCTTTCTTGGAAGTGTTGAAAACAGTGTTGTTATGATAAATTAAATTTTTCCAGAATTATTTTAACTAGTTACCCTTGTCGCAATCTACGATGACATATGGACCAATAAAGACCTAACATACCCTGCAACAACAATAAAAAAATGTGTTCATTCATAAAGATCTCTTCAGTTGCTCTCATGTATTCATAAGGATTGATAGAGTGAAGAAATGACTCAAACCTTGTAATGGACCATTTGCCGTTGTTAAACGACAAGAGAAGTTTTCCACTGTAAGAGTGACTTTTACCCCACCAACAAACAAGAAATTTACAAAATAGAATATTACAAGCATATCTAACAACAATTATCAAGCAAACTCAACAATAGGCAAGCCCTATACTAACATGAGTATCCTATGATGGCAGAAATGTCAAACTATGAAACACTTTAGCTGTTTTAAATTTAGAAAGTTGAAATTAACCCTAAAAAACATTAAACACACCCACAGAGAAGTCAAAAAATATCTTTTTTGACCATGTTTCAATTCCATCTTTGAACAAAATGACCCAGCTGTTGATGGGACCTTAAACCCTTCACATTTACTCATGTATAAATCTTCACACATCATTAAACAAAATTCTAAGAACTACTCACATGTACACCCCCTTAAACTTGTGGGTGGAAGTACTCTTAAATATCTTCTAACTGGTTATGAAAGACATCCTTGCATAATGCTGACAGCTTATGATGATTATACAAAGCATTAGGTATAGATCCAGCTACAACTACTCAGTTGGTAATTAAGATATGATTAAAACTGGAATAAGTAAGTATTGCTTAACTGGGCTAAAATGTGGAATAAATTCAGGAACTAAATACAACTTTAAATATTAGTTATTGTAATTGTGAAATAAAAATAACAGGCTTTATTTTACATAGAATTAAAAGACTCAAGGTTGACTCATTTGCCTAATTTTAGTAGGCTTTACTCTAATGTTTTTCTTGTCAGGGGATGTAAGTGTTACGATGTAGTGAACAAATAAATTAATGCAGTGTTTGTTTTTTACAGTGGGGACAACAGTGAAGGCTATCCATGATATTCTACATGGCCCTGACACCAAACCAGCAGAGAAACCTGAGATAACTCCTAAACCAAGCATTCTGCCACATCCAAGGGAGAGAGCACGAGAAAGAGAACGTGATAGAGAGAGTGGAAAATTTGCTGCATTACAGAAATGGTTGAAGGGTGAGGAAGGAAGACACAGTTCAGAAAGACGAGGATCCCCAGGCAGGTTAGCACATTTATTGCTTCATAGATTTATTGGAGCACTTGGACCATTCAAACTGAACTAGTTTACAAATTGAAGTGCTTGAGGTGGTAATGGTGAACTTGGCTATAACCTCTGAAAGTCACTCACCATATTTATGTAATTAAAAAATTAAGAAGAAAGAAAAAATAAAGTAATAAAAAAATAAATAAATTAGTATGAGAGATAGATAGAGTCAACATGAAAAATTCAATGCCATGGCCAGGATTTGAACCATGGATCCCCTGGTTTCCGTCCAGTCACTCTAACCCATTGACTCTATCAAAAACCTTAGCCTATATATGGCTAGTGTGAAGAAATGATCAATTAACTATCATAATAATAGTATGAGAGATTTGGAGATTCAACGTACTGTAAATTCTTATACTAACTCTATTACTCTAATCTTTGGTTATTCAAAACCATGTATGTAAGGTAAATTACTGTTTTCATAACAGTGTAATATTTATGTAAGGTAAATTGCTGTTTTCATAAAAATGTAATATTAATCCACTAATTGCTACTGTAAGATGTACTAAAAATTTATTATTACCATTGTCATATTAAAATTTCTTTTATTTCCTAGTAGTATCATATAGATTCTTCAAACAAAGAAATGAATAATTATATAGTCTCTAAGATCTTGGATTACTTATATTTGCAAAAATGAATTAGTTTTAGTAAAATGTCTTGGCTAGTATAAAGAAGTTTGAGTCCTTTTCAAAAAGCTGAATAATAATTCATAATGGAAAATTTAATGTGTTGCACTTACATGACATTCTCTACTCTTGTCAAATTCTTCTTACAGAACTTATTCTTTTTTCTGCTTCATGTATTGTGTTGTTCATTTGGTCCCATCATTGAGTAGTGCTCTAGGACATTGAACATGTGATGCAGAAAACAGCCTGACAAATCAACAAAAATCATTTTAACTACACCACCATACATCAAACAATGCTTTTTTATTTATTATTTTTTTTAGTTTTATCACCACCCATCTAACATCTGTAATATTTGACTGAAAGAGCAATACATTTTAAGAACTATTACTACTACAGTAATGGTAGTAACAATGACAACAGAAAAACAGTGATGGAATATTCAAAAGATTTATTTGTAAAACTACTCTCTTGAATTCTGTGGAAATTTCATCAATTTTCTTAAAAGATAAGTGTAAATTATGACAGTTATATTTTATGTAATATCTACATTTTTTATGTAGTAAGATTTTATCACTTACAGTTATCATTATGCAAAAGTCATAATGAAGACTTCAGAATCTATTCCCAGAAAGTTCAAGATACAGTTAATTTATTTTAAATATATAGTATGTTAATTTAAATCATTGGAACAGCTTCTGAAAAAATCAAAATGTTCAAATATTTTTTCATGTAGAAGGTAGTTTAGACGGGATAATTTTCTTGGAAGTCTGTGTTGTATCCTTGGAAGATCCTGAATTTAAATTACTAAGTTTGTTAGTTTAGCAACTTTTTGTTGAGTTATGCCATCCCTGATTATCCTTTATATGGAGCATTTTTAAATAATTTTGATTTTTTAAAGAATGATGCTAGTGATTTTGAGTGAGTGTGAGAGGTTTAGCACCTATTGACAGCGAGGTCATTTGAGCTGATCTAATGATATTGATTTAAATATGCCATATGTTTAATATATTTTCATGACAAGAGAAATGTATATCTTGAATTTTTTGGGAACCTTCTCAGAAGTGCTCTTCATTTTGAATGACTTTTACATTACTGCTAAATCATTGAGAGATAGGCAAAATCTTACTATACAAAAATATGGAGCTCATTTAAACGCACAATTTATGTTAGATACATTGTTTTTGTGGAGTGAACTGTTTTGGAGATATTCCTTGTCATTTGTTTCAGTTTTCTAATGCTTATACTTTTCTCAATTGAGAAGTCATTATTCATTTTTTATCTCCTAGACATCCAAAGAGCACAGAATTTCAAAGACATTACCAGCTTTAAAAGATATGAGTATTATTTAAGTATTCCCTTTTGCACCTACAAGAGAATAAAATAATATTTATTTTGATTAAAATGAAATAGAGGAATAAGTGTTTGTAAGAATGGCCTGTAAAAGAGTAGAGAATGTCATGTGAGTGTAACACATCAGATGTTTATATGATTATAACGATTGAGGTGATTAATATCAATTGCATGTTCAGCAAGGCAGAATTTTCAGAATGTTTAAGCTTTTGACGCAGCCCCTGTCAGCTAGGAACACTGAGACGACATATAACTTGATATCAGAAAGACATTAACATAAACAAATGAATAAATGTAAATAAATGACATATACCAAAGAATATATAGATATAACTTGAGCATATATTCGAAAGACGGGCACAGTGACAAAGCCACTCTGCAAAGGTCAGTAAACTTTCTTTGCAATTCCTGTAAACAAACAACCCTACTCTATTGTCTGTCTTGCCCTAAAGGCAAACTTGGTGCCACCCAGTCGCAAACTAACCCATTATTAAAATCCCATGCGTGCTTCTGACAACAGTCTTTGAGATTTTGACCGATGCGCAGAACGCATGCTTCCGCATAAATTTTTGCATGCAGGCCGTTAGAGAAAGCATCTCTGATATTAGGTACGAAACTGGAAATTCTGAACACTGATTGTAAGTGGGGATAGGTACCAGCCAATGAAAAATTAATATATTTGCTCACGTGATTTTTCAAACTCCAAAAAATACCTAGACTGGAGTTAATTCAAAGTGATGGCGGAAAGTAGGTTTTTCTTGTAAGAGCACTTCGGTCCTGAGATTTACGTGAGACAGACACAAATTCAGCACTGCCTAACAAGTACACTTCTGCGCCATGTACCGAGACAAAGTGCAGTATTTAACAGTCGCTCCAGTGAGAGTAAGCGCAAAGAGTGATATATAGGGAAAATGATAAATATATCTAATTCGACTACGCAGTGCTATTGCCTCTGCGCTTCACATCACAATATTGACGCGGCATACAGTGACGCTAAACACAGCAACCACATGGACGACAACTTTATGGTGGCAAGCAAAGGAGTCTAAGGACAACAATAAACTTCGGTCTACCAGATTCAAGGTGTCATCTTCATTCAACCCACAACCAGTCAGGACGCATCCACTCCTTGAAGTACAGATGAGAGTTCTCATGCGAGAGCTACAAGTCACCTCGAACTGGTTACAATCTCCCTATCCTTTAATCTCTGCATGCCACCAATCCGTAATTGTGAGGCGTTGAGCACAAGGGAGAGCTCTACGTGGTTCGCTATGGGCCGGACTGCCTCACTTTAAATTTTTGGTGTGCTCCTTATATCGTGTGGTCATTGAGCTTCCAATCTGGCCAATATGCGATTTTCCACAAGGGCAAAGTATTTTATAAGTTTTTGTAATCTTATCCTTTGCTGGTGGTATTGTAACTTCCTAACTGAGCGGGGCAAGCATTGATCTCCTATTGTTTTGACTGATTATGGAAAACTTCACTGGTTACTTCAAAGTTGGGAAAGATTTTTGAGAAAGATTTAAATTCAAGCTGCACACAGTATATGCTAAATAGAATAGAACACTTTATTTGTCACATTACACTTACATAGTTGAGCAATGCTCATAAGTTGGTGATTGGTCAAGATTTAAGTTTAAGATTAAAAAACTAGAAACTAAGACTACAACAATATTTACTAACTATAGTAAAGCAAAAAAATATCTTGTGACAGGGATTTACCACCAGAGTTGGTTGGTGTCTCAGTAAAGGATTTAGTGAAGGCAATAGGAGAAAGCAGAGCAAATGGGAATGGAGTGACCCCACCAGGAACCCCAAGACGCACATCTCGCAGTTCTAGTCCCAAAGCTGGACCTGGTGGTGGTGCTTCACCTCGCATCAGTCGGAGTTCTAGTCCAGTTCCAATTCCAGGTGAGCTCAGAACTTTTTGTGACACAACACTGTTATACTTGTCAGTAACTAGTTATTCTGTTAATGGTTGCAAACAAAATATAGTTGAAGCTTATGTTATCACATGTGTAGTTTTGTATGTAATCACCAAACTGTTAACATTTGCTGCTTCATAGGAATAAAGTATCTTGCTTATGTGACTCTTTGTCCACTAATTTAGTTGGCATTTGCATTATGAAACATTTGAATTATTTTTAGGAACAATAAAGAGAATAAAATGGTATAAATTATATAATTTTAATATTTATTTATATGTTTCAGCATTATCAGCTGAAGAGAGATAAATGTTATTTATAAATAAAGCAAAATTAATAGTCATCAGCGTTTTCTGTTCCATTTTGTGTATTTACCTATTTTATTATAAAAGATATTGGCTGTAGACTCTTTCATGTGATGAGTGTGAGGTATCTGCATAACTATAAGCTAACAAAGATGATACCCACATTAAGGAAATGGCTGCAATATGCATGGGTATTTCACTATGTCAGAGCTTCATCACTTATACCATCTTAAGAAAACTTTTGAAAGCTTAATTACATATACAGTGAATTCCTAATTATTCAAGCAAAAAATGGGGAGAGCTTACATACAAAATGCAAATAATTATGTCATTAAAAAGAGAAACAAGTGGATGGTAATGCTCAGATTTGCTAGTTAAGGTAAATCAAAACAAACCTAAGCTTCACATCCTCTGTCAGGACTCTATTTTGGTTGTATGCATAGAAATAGTTCATATGCAGATACATATTTATAGCAATAGATATAGTATTGTATTACTCCTCTTTTACATTTTTCAAGGGTGTAAATGGGGCAAAGAGTAAGTTGTGGGAAATCACTTGCATAGATAAAAATGTGTGGAAAAAGAGGTTATCATTTCCCAAATATACACTGTTCTATTCATATTCATAGTATTTATGTCAAATATCCAGAGTATATTCAAGTGCTGATACTACACTGCCTTTGTAATTCAACTTTACTGGCTACGAGAGGGGCAGTTAAATGTTGTCTAACATCTATGCTCTTTTAATTTGATTATTTTTATAGTATATTTATGGAATTCCCTAAGATATAATAGATACTTTTTCTCTGCATGAAGCATTTAAATTCTAATAATTTATGTAGTATAGAAATAACAATATGAATGAGCTTTTATATCAGAATCAAAACAATTACTGCTTCATGCCAAAATAATCCAGAATGGATTTCTGTTTTAATCTTTTATTTCTTACATATTTGTCATCCAAGTTCATACAGATTGTCAAAATTATTTTCACTATCCCCTCTCCCTACAACACATGACAAATGTCTATGCAAAAACCTTCTACCATTGCACTGGGGTAGGTATCACTTCACTTCCACATTCTTCTTTGTCACTGATGATGACTAGCTGCCTTTGGTTTCATGATTAACTCCTTCACATCTGTTTCCTCAGGAGCAATCATGGCATTATCCACCTGCAATAATTTCTTACATCTATCATTGCTATGGAAACACCTTAGCTCCAATTTTTGTGAGGAATGCTATGACTTATCCATCCCCTCCCATTGATTTAAAGCTTTTCGCCACATAATTAGAAAATGATCAATCCTTTCTATAGCTGGTAATGCTGAAATGAAAACTATTTTTAAAATCTTTGTTAGAAAGTAATGAAATACATTGAATCTTTAAAAATGATTCATATTATGTAAACTTTTTTAAATAAATACTTCAGTGATATTTATTACTACCAAAAATACTAATTTAATGAGTTAAAAAGAATCTGGAAAAAATTACTGCAATACCGTAATACTTAAGACTATATTAATTTCATCTCTGAACATTACAGGTTGTCCCAAAAGGTACCATGAAACATAAACATCATGTGTAAGGGGAATTCAACCTTAAAAATCTAATAAATATTTGAATCATTCTATTAATTGAACATTGGTTGTTTAATTTCCTTACTTAGCTTTTTAAAAATAAGTGATAATTCAGTTAATAGTGTGATTAAACTCACTGTTCAAAAACATCCAGTTATTATTGAATTTGAATTATTGTTCTTTAAATTGATAGTACCGTTACCTATGCTTTAAAGAATGCCCAATAGGTGGCGGCATACTCATATGCAAAACAGTGCCTGGAAACAATAAAATCGAGTCTCAGCGCCAGCTATGTGGTAGTACATGACAAGATATCATTGACAAATTAACCAAACAAGAGGAGTACTGCAAGCAGGAGCCCAGTCCAATTTAATGTAATGATAGCAGACATTGGTCAAGCTATAAGCTCAAGAAATACAAAGCTGCTTATGTATGCAGATGGCATAGTCATTCTCTCCGAGTACCCTGAAGATCTGCAAAAAGCCCTTGAGAATATCAGAAACTGGGCTTTAGAAAACTCCATAGAAATAAATAACTCCAAGACAAAAGCAATGAAGTTCAGGAAAGGAGAATGAGTATCAAAAAAGGACCACCTTATGTGTAGTCAGCTTTTAGAAATTTCCTCAGTGTCAAATACCTGGCAATGATGCTGCAGACCACAGGAAACCATGTTGACCATGCACATACAAGATTAAACCATAGAGACAATAAATTCTATGTATGACATCCCCAAGATACAGAGACTGTCCGTATCAACGATGATGGCCATGTACGAGAATTCAGATACGAGGGTTATTCGTAAAGTAAGGTCAATTATTTTTTATAAATTAAACCATCATAGATATTTGCAAATTTTTTTATTGGATTCCTTACATCTTTCTCTATTTTTCTACATAGTTGCCATATTTATTTAAACATTTGTCATAACGTTCTACAAGCTTCAGTATACCGACGTCATACACGTCTGCCGCCTGTGAGGATAACCAATCTTTAACTGCCTCTTTCACCTCGTCATCTGTGCAGAAGCGCTTGACACCAAGAAACTCCTTTAGATAACGGAACAAGTGAAAATCGCTCGGTGCCAGGTCTGGACTGTATGTGGGTGGTCAATCTGTTCCCATCCAAAAGTGCTGATGATATCTTGGGTTCACCTGGCAGAATGTAGTCTGGCATTGTCATGTAGTAACAACACTCCAGACGTCAGAAGGCCACGTCAGAGGTTAGTCAGAGTAGCGCAGTAAGTGTCTGCATTGATGGTTGTCCCTCGTTCCATAATCTCGACTAGCACCACGTCTATCCCAAAACATGGATGCCATCACTTTCTGTGTTGAGATTGTCTATTTGGCCTTGACCTTGACTGATGATGTGTGGTGCCATTCCATCGTTTGATGTTTTGACTCTGGAGTCATGTGAGAAACCCACGTCTCATCTCCAGTGACAATGTGTTCTAATAGTTGGTATCCTTCCTCATGATATCGGCTCAAAAAGTTCAGTGCACAAGCCATTCTTGTCATTTTGTGTTCCTCAGTAAGCAGCCTTGGAACCCAACGTGAACACAATTTGCAAAGTTGCAAATTTTCAGAGACAATTTTGTACCGAGTTGTTCTACCCACATCCGGAAATTCCATTGCTAAAGTGGAAATTGTGAATCGCCAGTTTTCACGGATGTTTTCATCCATGGCATTGACCAAATCTTCTGTGATCACTGATGGCCGGTCTGATCACGGTTCATTATGGATATTGGTGTGTCTGCCTTTGAAAGCTCGAACCCACTTATGCACTTTGCTGTCACTCATCACATTGATCTGTTGATGAATGTTCACTGCTGAAATGTTCCTTGCTGTCAATAACCAAATCACAGACCGTATTTCACAGTTGGCAGGCCGTTCGATTGTTTGAAACATTTTTAACTGTCACTGTTAACAGCACAAGGCATGCCGGGAGTTGGTCCACATGCGTGTTTCAATGTTCATGCAAGATTCGATGAGCTACGACAAATGGGACCTTACTTTACGAATAACCCTCGTAGTATGGAATCATCTAACACTGAAAAACCTTAAGAAATTGGAGAATGTTAAAGCCAGATTCCTTAAGAGAGCCCTTATCAGTTTCTAAGTATACAAGAAACAGATACACCTACATAATAGCACAAGAATCATATTTCACTGAAGACATCAGACGCTACTTCAACCTGCCAGAAACCCAGGCATATGAAGATGCCATCAAACAGAGACAAGATAATGCCGTTTCATTGTTTATTATTTTCTTATTCGCTCTGCCAACTGCCATTTCTATGATATCCCCCTCTTCTCTTCCATTTGCAATGTTCATTACTTCCCCTCCGTCAGTGCACACTGCATTTACTCCACATGCTTTCTGGACATTCACACTTGATATCAAAAGTCAGCTTGTTTGTTAGAATTTGCTGCATCTGCAGCATTCATATACATCACATCCTGGATGTTGCTTATGCTGCTTCTATGCTCAGCCATTCCCCATCAATCCACAGTTTGTCATTTCATATAAATGCATTAAATCCTCGTTTCCTTGCCTTACTTCTTTGTTCAGTTAGCCTCCTCCTCTGTTCTGTTTGCTCATAAGTTAAATCCTTATTGATATAGATATGTAGATGTTCCTCGTAGCTTTTTCGCTTATTTTAATTTTTCTGTTACCATTTCCGTATTGCTGAATTCCACCAATATATTTCTTTTGTCTTCCAATTTCCCAATTCTAAATGTGTCCTGCAGTTTAAAGCCTCTTATATTCACCCCTAATCTCTTTGTTATTAATTCCCACATCTCTTGATATACTCCAAATCCTTTCTGCTCTTCTATGCCAGAAGTTATTAAATTGTATCTTCTCATGAAGTCTTCCATATTTTCCATTCTTCTTTCCATGTTTTCCATCTACGTTTTTATCTTCTCCAACTCTGGTTTTAATCTCTGACTCTATGTTATCCCACTTCCTCTATTCTCGTTTAAATCTCATTGTCAAACCATTATTTTTTCTAACTTCTCCTGTCTGCTTTGTGCTTGCCATGTCATTTAGATCCATTTTCCTCATTTCTGCAGGGGCGACTTAATCGCAAGTCCATTCTCTATTGCTAGTTTAGTACTGCTTCTAACTTCAAATGCATCTCTCTGATACTAACTTCACTTAGTAATGTGGTTAATATGCAGGCACTAATGTCATTTGCCATATGAATTATTGGCTCTTAAATATTGACTTAGACAATGTTTTAGATAAGCATTATCTTCGCAGCATAGTAGTGATAGTTACACAATGTCAAATGTCTTTCAGTTGGGATAGGTCACATCGGACAATAAATGAATAAAGTGGTTGAAAATTAAAATGATGTTCAATTGGGTTCATGGTCCCTAGAGCTTAGTTACCTGATATTCATATTCTCAGGATAAGAGAAAAGCCATGAAAAGACTTATACAGACAACTCATTCTAACCAAGATTTGAACTTGGGACATGTTTTCCTTACACCATAGAGGTGGGTAATTTAAAAACATTGTCTAAGATAGTGTTCCTGTATTGTACCTTTTCTCTTATATAACTCCACAAATAGAATTCCATATATGTAATGTCAGGGGAAGCATGAGTCCTGCTCTTCAATCTAACATGATGGAAACATCTTTTACATATTTCCCATGCAAAGGCCCAATGGGGTTATGTATCTCTTGCTGGAAATAAGGGCTTATTTAAGCAGATCTCCTTTTTATTTATCTGTTTTTGTAATTATGCTGTCATCTTAAACAAAAAGGTTGATTAATTATTCAGTGTTGGAGGATATTGGTTTTTGAACTTGTGTATTAATCATATATATCACGTTTTCCCTATTGTGTCAATTTTAAGTCATATTGCATCTACTCTTTAGACGTGGTAGAAATAATTCAAAATCTTAAACTAAACCCTCAAGACACTGAAGTATCCTTTGATGTCCGCTCCCTCTTCCCTATCATCCCAATAGACAAACTTTTGATTCAACTTAAGAAATGGCCTACTTCTATTAGCCTAGATGCGAATACTATAGAAGAATATTTGTCAATGACTGAAATATGTATACACCAAAATTATTTTGTCTTCGATGGAAAGTATTACAAACAAATTTCAGGATTGTCTATGGGAAGCCCGCTATCACCAATTGGCCAATTTATACATGAGCCTTTTCGAAACATATATAACTAAAGCCTATCCCCATATTTTTAAAACATGGTACAGATACGTAGATGGTATCTTTGCAATAGTACACTACAAACAGATAGATGATGCTTTGAAACTACTCAACCTGCAAGAACCCAGCATACAATTCACAGTAGAAACTGAAGAGGACTGTACTCTACCTGTTTTGGACCTTAAAATAACAAAAACAATGAAAAACTGAAATTTGGTATTTATAGAAAAGCAACACACACAGATAATTACATCAAAGCAAATAGTTTCAATCCAATTCCAGACAAACATGCTACCATCAACAGTCTCACACACAGATTAGTAAATCTACCCCTCAGCCAGCAAGAATATCAAAAAGAATACCATCAGATCTTAAAAACTGCAATTAAAAATGGATATGGAAAAAGCCTTGTAGATAGAAAAATAAAATCATTCAAACTTCAAAAAAGATTAAAACAGATCACAGCTCTTTCACCAATGAAACAAGAAATTACATTTACTAAATTTACTTACCACCCCTGGGCCACAATAAAGTTTCAAAAAATATTCAAGAAATAAAATATAACATTGGCACCAAAAAACAATTACAACATTAAAAACCTACTTAACAGTAATAATACTGATAAGATAAAACAGAAGAAAAGTCAGGTATTTACAAGATTAAGTGTAAAGACTGTGAAAAAATTTACATAGGGAGGACAAAAAGAAATATAGGCACTAGAAAGAACATTTTAGACACCTAAGATGCACAAATATTGATAAGTCAGCAATAGCAGCTCATTTCTGGTCTGAAAAATCATGAAAATGAAGATAGCACCAAATTACTAAAATACGTACAAAAACATAGTGACTTAGTCATATGGGAGAGAATATACATAGAAAAACATAAAAACCAATTAATGAACTTCGAAATGCTGCCAGAAGACAACCCCACATTTAAATTCATCACAATATCAACAGACGGCAGCAGTAACTCTAGAACTACCCACACCACTGGATCAAGCTTTAGTCGCATTAGAGCCGATGATGTGAACGATAGTTTGCGAAACATGTCCTCAATATAGGTACGTAAGTGAAGCTGATGTGTAATAAATATGACTCATCTATAATTTAATAAATATTGCATCATGTTAATGTAGTAAGGCACCTTTTGGGACACACTATGTTTTTTAGCAATCACAATAACTTTAGATAATATTATTTTCCAGATAAAACCTTTTGCAGACTTGTAGTGTAATGCTTTTTTGTATCAAGAGTTTTTAGATAACAGGAGTAGAAGCTTGCAGCTCTATAGCTTTGTCATCTCATAAACAACTGCAGCTATAAAAATCTAATCTGTAGCAAACAGACGTTCTTTTTTGTTGCAGCAAGTAAATAATCATCTGCCAGAGAGCATTTCTGCTGGTTTTCCAGTACATTGTCACATTTTTTCCCCCAGAAATGTTTTACCGAGAAAACTGACAGTAATTTGAAAAATGTGGTTCATAAACAGCTCTGAGTATTCATTAGATTAATAATATTGAGAAAGACCTAAAAGTACATTGTTTAAGAATGTTGCATTACATTGTAAATCATAATATTATGTGGATACTGAAAGAGGTACACAAATTTTTAGTAACAAGAAAGATGTTTTAGATTTTTACTTAAAAATATGTGTAACTCAGAAATACAGTTCACAACTTGATAGAGGAGAGTTCAAAAATATTAAAAGCGGGCTTAAAACATCTGTTTAAAGGTATAAAACAGTGCCAGTTGTTTCTACAAAATGATGAGCATGAAAAAGTTATTTATGATACTAGTTAATACTAGATTTTTAATTTGCAGTTGAAATGTTTGTAGAAGGATGCTGAAAATCCTGCAAGCAAAATAAAATTGCTTTTAACATGTGTTGCCATATATTAGTTTTACGCAGTCCCGAATATTAAATTATCAAGTGTCTAGCTGAAATATATGGAGAATAGCAGTTTTCTTCAGACATATGTGTGTATTAAAGAGCTTTAGTCTATAGTTTTTTGACATTCATAGCACCAGCGGTGACAGTTTATACAATCATAACATTCTAAAATTCTATACAGAAAGCTGTGGCAAAAATAAGTCAACACAAGCGCTGACAACTTATATAATCATAACATTCTGTGGCAAAAATAAACCAACACATCAAGTTAACAAATAATTTTACTAACCCACCTCAGAGGTCCTGAGTTGAAACCTTAGTTGGGGTGAGTTACTTAGATAGTGTTGCTTAAGATTTGGCTTAGGTTAAAGGAATACACTGAGAAAAAAATTGTACATTTTGGCAACTTGCGATAACTAAACTTTGAACTCAACCCCAAGAAAAGATGAAACAGACATGCTATCCTTATACTAAAGAGGTGGGCAAAAAGTAAATATTAAGTGCTCTTTTCAGTGCTCATTTTTTGTAACGTTCTCTAAGTGGAACAAATCGTAAAGCCTTATCCAGATAACTTAAGCAACTGTTGAACTCAGGACCTCAGAATGTGTGAAGCAGACAAATTATGCCTTCATTGTGGAGATGGGTCTTACTACCATTATGTTAGTCATTGTTGTGTAATGCCAAATCATATGATTTATAGATGTATCAATTTAGTATTCAGATTTTCACAATATTTTTCACAAAAAATTAGAAACATACAGAGAAATAAATGGAGCGTTTGGGGTCCACAACCCTCAGTGCACTTTTTATTTCCTTAAATTTGCACCTCTATGAAAAACATGAGAGTTTTCTTCCACAAATAAATAAAATCTCACACAAATATTATGTTAGTTGGTTTGATATGCTCAGAGCTGTTAAATTTAAGTCTTCGTGTAATGAAAAACAGCAGAAATGTTAACTATGCAGCAAATTGCAGCAGTGTTTTGAATTGTACTGTTTTGTGAACTGAAATTCATGCTGAATGAATCATAAGGAGTTCATTTCTGCTAAGTTCCAACTGTATTTTTTAAGTAGTTACAACTAAAGAGTAATTGTTTTTGATATGTTTATCTTTTCACAAAATACTGAGTGTAATTTCTAATAAGAGGGCATTGCAGCTTATGTAAACTTGTTCTTTGAGCTGCTTTGGATGTACCTTTTTGTTAGAAATGTTTTTACTGAGGTAGAGAAGTTGAAATGTTAACTTCCTTGTTTGTGTGGCCGGCCGCATAGCTGCGCTGGGCAGCAGGCAAAGTTGCGTGGCGGGCACTACGCACTCTCTAGTGGTGCCGCCCCCGCCAGCGGGCAGTGCAGGTATTGTGAACGCTTTTCAACATCTCCATTATTATGTTTGTGCCCGCCACGGTACATGCTGCTTGATTGGGTGACTGCAGTGTTTAGATTGGAACTGTAGTTTTGGTGTTGGAGAAGTTGTCAGCCCTGTATCCTTTACTGGATGTGAATGTTGCCTGGAAGTATTTACCTGTACATTGTCTCTCCCTCTTAACCCGTACATACATGTAGGAGAGTTATAACTTAAAAAGAAGCTACTTAAAAAAACTCTTTATATATATAACTTAAATAAAAAATTAACAAGAGTAGAGAGCATTCATTATTGTGATGCATGCCAAAAGGCAGCCTACAAGGGCAGCACAACCTTGTATTCTGGAGATCCAGGACTTTACTATTCCTGGAGGAGCTACTGAAGTAACATACTAGGCCTATACAATAAAATAAAAATACAATCTACGATAATGCTGTTTTGCCACTATCATCTTATTATCAATAAATTTTGGTTCAATGTGGCAAATTTGAAGAGGGAAAATGCACTGCCATGATTTTTAGATGACCCAGAATTCGTGTTGGTGACCCTGCATGCTTATTTCACTTGTCTTGGTTTTAATGTCATTTATTTTAATTAAGTTCATTTTCACTGTCTATTTACTGGGTGTGAGAAAAGAATACACAGAAAATTGTAGAGTAGGAAGCCAGTACCAAGGATAGGAACAAAGGGTGACGAAAGTTTTCGTATTGCATTACATGTGTCATTTTGTAAAAATCTGAAGCTATTGACAGTGCAGCAATCCAAATATTATGAATAAACTGCAACACTTAGCAACGCACTTCACTTATCTGTTTGGTAAAGTGTCTAAATCCTCCGGGGCCGGTTTCGTGACATTTTTGTTACATCCTCAGTCGGCAGACCGAGTTAATTCCAGAAGTTGCTGTCTTACTGCCATCTACTGGGGCCAACACTATCTGTCAACTTGTGGAACTAACCAAAAGGCTATTCAGTCTGTTGGCTGAGGATGTGGTGAAAACACCACAAAACCGGTCCAGGAGGATTTAGACAATTCACCAAACAGATAAGTGCAGTGTGTTTGCTAAGTTTTGCAGTTTATTCATAATATATGTGTCAGTGTTAAATCCATCATGTTAGAGTCTCTGATTATGAAACCTATTTGTGGCATGTCAGATGTAGACAAAATGCTTTCTTGTACAGTACTAGTTACTATTGTTGGGACTGAAGCCTACTGGATAGTACAGTAATACTGTCTTGTTCAGCACAGTACATGGTTAGTTTCTTATTATTATGTGTCATTAGTTGAGACAGTACGTATACACTTGTGTGACTAGCAAATAAAAATGTTTCATAAAATCATATTTCAATTAATATAATTTTGAGTTGAACTAATACTCAATGCTCCACTTATTGCTAGTATTTACCTAGTCGACAACAGCTGATGATGTTAGGAAGATCCTAACAAAATGTGTTCTAAGTAAATACTAGCAATAAGTGGAGCATTGAGTATTAGTTCAACTCAAAATTATATTAATTTTGTGCTTCATTGTATCATAGTCCTTACACATTGGAATCCTATTTCAATTTTATTCATGCAGCACTCTTACTGTTATATTGCATCTGTGACCCTTACTTCTAATCTCAAAATGGTTAGTTTGGTGCTGCCTTTTAATTCTGCAATTTCCTGTGCATTTTTCCCCCACCTGGTATAGAGATTTATTAATTCACTTATTATTATGTGTTTAAGATATAATTGGACTTTGTGTTCTATTTTGCTCTATGCCCCGTTTTAAAATCTGAAACGCACAATATTTAATATTTGAATTTAATATTAACAGCATAAATATTTAATACATTTTTTAGTATTTTTGGAGCAGGATAATATTTTATGAATAGTAACAAACATATGCAAATCTTATGTTACCACATATAGAACTGTTCTTCTTTCTTTCTTTCTGTTTTCTTCTTTTGTAAAATGTTTTAAATGTTTGGAGCTATTCCAAGTCAGTTGCCAGTTTTAGTTTACAACTTTGACCTTTTTTTAGATCCTGCAAAATATTTGTTTATAAAGAAGCAAAATTTTATTGCTTATAATACAAAAAATTAAATATGACACTGATATATTTAATAAGAATTAGCATTTCCTTTGTGCTATAAACAGTGGTGGTGTGTTTCCTTGGTATGTGCTTAATTATATCCAATATCAATTGTTTTAGTTCTTTATATGTTGTAGATTTGTTGAGAAAACTCTTTCAAATAGCTCCACAGTCAGTGGTGAACCTAATTTATTTTTGTGATCTTGAGAGCCAACTATTTTGAAAATTCTTATCTAATTATATGTTCACCAAATATGTTAAGTATTGGTGTTTTTATGGCATTGTATATGTGAAGTGAAATGCTGTCTTGCATGAAAACAGTACTTTAAATGTCATAATTCTGTAATCCTGTTATAACAAAGTTTTGTAACATTTGAAAAGATTGCTTCATCCTTACTGTTACTGATTTCATTTTTTTTTATAGAAATGAAGTCATGTGACATGAAACACATCCTACAGCATACAATCCTTGGTTTATTATCTTTCCATTTCCTGCAATAATGAGGTTTACATAATTGTTTAATTTCAAATACATTTCATCATTGAATTGTAGTTTAAAATTAAAATTAATATCCCTAGAAATATTAATTTTTCATTAAATTTACATGTAAATCTGAAATCCTGTGGTTACGAAAAAAGTTAACTGAGAAACTGATATATAATATTTATATAATTCAAAGATATTCTAAATTTCTGCAAACATTTTCATAGTGAAATTTATATGAATTGGCTTATCTGTTTTTTCAGTTCAAAATGTATTTTTATTCTGTAAGGACAGAACTGGAAATGTCTTCTCAGTAATTCACACAGCTAAATAGCTCATCTCTAGACGCTATCCAATGTTATCAATATATATATATATATATATATATATAAGTATATAAGCATAGCAAAGCTTTCTGAATCTCTTGGAATACTAGAGTTGCATACACTTTGTTTTGTACTAATTTTGGTCTACCATTTACTTTCTATCAGTAACTGAACCAATTTTTTCAAATGTGCTAATCAGCTTACAAAATTATTTTCAGAATAGGGTTTACATTTTAATTCATACAACGTTCATTATCTTCTCAGTTTATGTGAATACTTTCTGTAATAACAGTGAAGAAGGCTAACATGAAGTTGTAAAGGTAAAGCCACATAATTTTTGTTCTATAACTGTCTTTAATATTCTAAACAGAACATTTTTATATAAGCAGGATACGGTTATCATAGTAAAAAACGTTGAAAGAAATACACATAAAAAATACACCAAATTCTCTAGTAATGGTATTAATATGGAATCAAGCTGTTAAACTCTGTAGAAAGTATACTAGTTTTAAACTGGGAACTGAATTTAGAATAGTTCTGTGAATAGAAACATTTAAGTTAATTGTTTGTATTCTTTTCACTTCAATCAAATACAATTTTGAGCTCCATTTTGACTAAGGATGGATTTTAATGGATTTGAAACACATATACAAAATTAATCCTTGTGTGTATATTGACAATGTTAGCCACATTACTTTCAACCAGTTTCGCTTGTCATTAAAATAAATTTGTTGTTCTATCATTGCTGATTATGCAGTTAATTCTGCTCTGTCATCTTGTTACCCTCCAGCTGCTAGCGGGCTGGCAAGTTGTATGTATGCTGTTTGCAGCATGCATATAGTCAATATTACAAAGGAGTCACTCAAGTGTTTTGTTATGTTGCAAAAGTGAGCGTTATCAGAAGTGACTGCAGTGCCTACATGTGTAGCAAGTAAAGCACTCCAATATGCCTTGTAGTTTGTAAAGCAATGTAGAGATTGTCACGGTTTGCATTTTGCAGCATAACTTACGAAACCCTATACTGATAATGTATATTTAGTATAGTGCGATCCATATAAATCTGAACCATTTCAATAGGTCATAACTTTTGAACCAATAATAGGACACACGTGTAACTTTGGGAGAATATAATACACAATTAGGAGATTACATTACACTATTTACATCTCAGAGAAAATATTGGAAGTGTCCTCCACCAGCATCTATACATGTTTGCACTCATCTCATCATATTCTCTGAAGTTTTACTGAGATGATGTTGAATTGAGAGAAGGTTATTTCCAGCAAGATGGAGCAACGTGCCATACATATAATGACACCATGGAATTTGTAACCAGTTTATTTGATAATCGAATAATCTCAAAAGGTCTGTGGCCCCCCAGATCGCCTGACCTAACCTCACCAGATTTTTTCTTGTGGAGGTATCTAAAAATTAGAGTGTACAGGAATAGACCATGGACAATTTATGTTCTCAAGGAATCCATTCGAACCAAAATAAGTAACATTGGCGAGGATACTCTCCGTAAAACTTCAGAGAATATGGTGAGACGAGTGCAAACATGTATAGATGCTGGTGGAGTACACTTCCAACAATTTCTGTGAGATGTAAATAAAGTAATGTAATCTCCCAATTGTGTATTATATTCTCCCAAAGTTGCATGTGTGTCGTATTATTGGTTCAAAAGTTATGGCCTATTGAAATGGTTCAGGTTTATATGGATCGCACTTTATGGTAGTGATAGATTTTATGGGGAGGTTAAAAGCCTATTACATCTATGTTAAATGTGCTACATTCCTTACCCATTATCTTAAAGTTTGTTTAAGGTATCAAACTGAAACATTTAGAGGATGTAGCTGCATGCCTTGTAAGTTTGCTGATCTGCTTTTCTCCAATAAATTTGTTTATTAAGCAAGTAAGGATTATTTTCTTCACTAAGCGATTAAAGTGTATCAGTTAACACTTTATTAACACTAAAATTGGACTGCATTATCAATTTTAGCCTTCTTTTTTTTTTTTTCGATTATTCTAAAATGTAATTCAATAGTAAAAATGTAAAATAGGTGCTCTAAAATGTCATTTATAGAAAAACTTTTCAAAGCAAAAATGGAGAAAACAAATTTGCATGTATTTGCAAAGAAAGAAACCACTTGACTTAAGCAAACATAAGCTGTCATACAAAATTGAATCGAGAATATATTGACACATTGCTTCACTCACACTGTTTTTTCACAGGACATGTTTCAAGAGCTCTTGCTCCTATCTTCAGCTGATACTTGACTAGTGCAAGTTGTAGTGGTTTCTTCTTTCTCCGTATTGTCAATAGATGGCGTGATGTACTTGTCAAAGATGTCCGGTGGTTGACAAGTACATCACGCCATCTATTGACAATACGGAGAAAGAAGAAACCACTACAACTTGCACTAGTCAAGTATCAGCTGAAGATAGGAGCAAGAGCTCTTGAAACATGTCCTGTGAAAAAACAGTGTGAGTGAAGCAATGTGTCAATATATTCTCGATTCAATTTTGTATTAATTTGTGCTTCACTGTCCCTACGCTTCTTTCAAGTTTATACTTTGATAAGCTGTCATACTCAACAGTAGTACCAATTTGTAAAAATGGCCATGCCATGGTCAAGTGGTTAGACCGCTCGGTTCTCACTAGGCGACTGCAAAGTGACGTTTGTGGTGGACAGCATGGCACTGGCGTAGATTTTCTCCAGGATCTCCAGTTTCCCTGCCTTCTCATTCCACCGTGCTCCATCTTCATTTCATGTGTCACCAGTGTCGTCGCCTGCAGTGCCACTTGTAGTAAAAGCGGGTATTAAATCCTACACATTTCATTTCATTTACCAATTTTTAAAGCAGGACTTTCCCTGAAAGATGTTAAAGTTTTCAATTCTAGGTAGACCAAAATTTATAAGAGTTGTGATTTTTTTTTTCTTGTGAGATGCATACTTTATTAAAAATATCTTTAGAATGGTAATGTTGTACCTACAGTGGCAATATATGTATCAAATTAAAGATAACATTCTAATTAATAAAATAATATATTATCTCTTCCTATGTTTTTCTGTTGTTCTATGATAGTTATTCTGTTTAACTTGATAGTACTTGGAAAGCTAAATTGGAATTAAGACTGTGAAGTAATATATTAATTAAAACTGTACTTGAGTTGACTGAGACACTCTGTATGGTACGTGAAGTACATGTCTCAGTCGACTCCTAGTATAATTTTAATTATTGATAGTACTTGTTGCAAAGGATAACACATTGGATGGAATCGTCATAAGTAATGTCAATTTTAATTAAAACTTAAATTTGTCAGCTAAGTAAAATAACTTCCACAAGTGAAATATTGAATTAAGTTGTAAAAGACTGTAAGCTATAAAGTTAATAAAAACATTCTCTTCTAATGGATGCTCACAGATGGTTTATTGGTTAAAGGTGAAAATATTAGAATAATGATTGATATAGCAAGGAAAATAAGTGAAAATAAGTTGATTCTTGAAAACCTGCAGTAGATGTTTATTATTTTGTTTTGAGGTTGATGGGACAATGTGCTTGTAAATACTATGAGATTCAATTTAAATGCCATGTTTTTTAGTAGTTTGATGTTCCCTTCTCCAAAATGTCATTGTCTCCTGGGTTTGCTGGAACACAGATTTGCAATTTAAGCACTGCTTCTCTAAATTCGGGAAGATCCGAGGCTGTGCTTTTGTCATGCCTTTTATTTTGTTTGTTTATTTTTGGCTACTTGTTATGCACAGTTTTACTTCTAGCGCACCTCCATTTTGTTATGTTGTACTCCTACATGTTATTTTTTATAACACTTTTACATTTTACAGCTCCCAGATGTCATATTAAAATAACAAGAATTTGGTAAAAAGTTTATTAAAATACAAATGTAATAGTTGAGAGCTTATAAATAATTAAACATAAAATATATAAAGAAGAGAGGTAGTAAAAATACACATTAATGTAGAAAACATTTAAGATGTAAAAGTCGATTTATTGAACTAATAATATTAAACTTCTAGCAATTTTTTTTACACTTCTTACTCATATATTTTTCTTTTCAAATATATAAATAATTGTAACTAAATATTTAGTGTCTTAAATGCCTTACACAATTTTTAAACTTTCAGTGGAATTAAGTTTGGAAACATGCTGAAAATCAATATTCCATGCTCTTCAGAGCTCTGCACTGGACTCTCTTTTCTTTAAGCCCATTAAGTTTCTTAAAAATGTAATGTGGCATAGTCACCCAACTTTCTCTGCCAATTACAAATTTGTCATGTCTTATATATTATAGTATTAATATTTTTCTATCAGCATTGTGTTATTTACAGCTAATTTTTACCCAAAAATGATTCTGAATTGAAAAATATGTTTAGCTATATTTTTTATACAACATGCTGTTCAAATGTTTAATCATAAGCACAGAGGAATAAATTCAGAGGCACCAACTAGCTCTTGCAAACGTAAAGAAAAAAAGGAGAAATTGTAAATTATCCAAAGTATTGTTCTCAGTTAATGCACTTGGGAAAGTATAGTCATACAGCATTTCAATAAAGTATTACAAAATCAGCTGTACTGCAAAGAATTATATGGCAAATTGATTGTTCAGAAGAGTTTTACATTTTATTAAAGTAAGCTTTTTTCTCTGTATAGAGGAACTGTTATAAATAAGAAACAATGCAAATATGAGGGCTGATCAACAAAGACTGAGACTGATTTTTTTCCTATTGCTTCCATGATAGTTTTTTATCTGTAACATAAATATTTGAAAATAGCATGTTTTTGTGTATAATGTCCATAGGTGGCAGCACTCTCGCATTGGTAGGTTGGTAGTAATGGTCTGCTTTGAGGACGCTACATGCATTTCGCATACCAGACAGTGGAGTGACACGTCTCTTTGCTGATGGAGGGAATGCATTTTTGAAATCAATTATCACTGGTGATGAGTCAGGCTGCATCATTGTGATCCTGAAGGAAAACAAGCCAGTACAATGGGAAAATCGCGAGGTTCTCCAACACCAAAAATGGTTCCATGTGCAGAGAAAGTGATGATCACATTTTTTGACTGTGATGCAGCATGCAGTTTCCCCTCACATCACTGTTACAGCAGCATACTACAATCAATATTGGCTACATTGAGGAAGCACATTGCAAAGAAATGACCAGAGCTTTCTTGGACTGGGTGCCAACTTCATTATGACAATGCACGGCCTCACGTCACAATAAAATGTCATGCAATTTTTTGCTCGATTCAATATTACCTATGCACTGCTTCCAGCTCGTAGCCCCAATTTTGCACCCTGTGAGTTTTTTATTTCCATCGTTAAAGACAAAGTGAGGTGATTCTCGAGAACCTGACAAAGAATGGCCTGCAGCATGCTATAAAAAGAGATGCTATAAAAAGTGCATTGAAGTATGAGGGTACTACTTTGGAAAAGATCATGTAAACATTGAAATGTAGTAATAAACATCTGTGAAAAAAAAAAATCAGTCTCAGTCTTTGTTGATCAGCCCTTGTAAAACTAAAATTAAGTGATTTGGGATGGAAGAGTCTCCTGAAAATCTTCGTGTTGCATCCTTGGAAGATAGTTTAGTATTCTGATTTTTGAGTCATGCTGTTTTAATTTTGGGTCTTCAACATGTGTATTTCCAGTAAAATTTCAATATCTAATTGTTTGATGAGATGCTGTACTATTTACAATAGGTAAGTCATAGAGAAGGTAAAAGAAACACTTTTCCTCCGTGTTATTACAAAGTTAATCTTGATATCAGTTATATATTGAGTAAATAAAGTAATCTTATGAGTTTGACAAAGCTGTAAAACTTTTTTATCGCTGACCATTACATGCATTTTTGTTTTAATTCCCAGAAATGAATCCTCCCATAAGACAGATTGGTTTGACTTTAGTGCAATACCTAATACATTACTAGTTCATTTAAGCATTTGAAAGCTAATGATCTTTTAGTGTCTACATCACATATGGAGTATAACATTTTATATCTTCCATATTTTCACAACTATAAATACATAATAATTCTTATTACTCAAATATAAATATTTGTAACAAAAAAAACTTCACTTATCTTAAGAAAATGGTGTTAATTCTTCTTTCTAATGGAGATTGATTTCACAAACAGATTACTTGCATCTTCAGTCCATCAATAAACTCTGTTGTCAAGGATTACGGTTACCATGTTATTATGTTTTTTCGGTATTACCAAAATCTGAAAACGAAACAAACCTAAAAACAGAATCAACTGCTGGTATTTCAAAATTCATTAAACGTTTATTTTTTAAAATAAATATCTTTTCCCAAACCATTAAATCTATCAGACCATTTGTTTTTTAATTTCACTTCAGGATTTATTTCATGGTTAAATGACCAAAAATGATCTGCTACGGCCGATTTATCAGTTTGTTTATACTTAATGTTACGAAAATGTTCTTTTGTTCTGGTTTCCAAATTACACTTCATCTTTCCAATATAAACCTGAACACAACCTAAACAATTAAATTGCTAAATACCAGATTTTTTATTATTAGGGATTTTATCTTTTTTAGAAAAAATGTAGTAAATTTTTAATACTATATTTTTTTTGAGGAACTAAAGTTACACCAACTTCTTTAAAAATTGTTTGAAAATGTTTATTAACCCAAGGATTGTAAGTAAATTTTTAAAAATTATGATCGTCTTTTATTTTTTTAAGGGTAGAAATATCAGTAACAGTTTTTTGACATTTAAATTTTTCAATCTTCTTTTATATAAAGTCTTTATTAAAACCATTAATTAAAGCAGTATTAATAATATGTTTATATTCTTTATTAAATTCTTCTATATTCAGGGATATATTTATTAATCTATAAATCAAACTATTAAAAACAGCAAAATTATGTGAAAAAGGGTTAAAACTTTTATTTTTTATGTAATTAAAAATAATTCCTTTACTTTTAAATAAATAATAATGTTTCATACATGCACAATATAACTTAAAGCACCTTTGGCCTTTGGTGATTGCTTACATAATATCTTCAAATTACTTTTACAAATTATAATGTATAATGTTGCATGAGTTCTTCTACCATTTGCCAATTGATATAAAAAGTAACATTCTTCTCTGCATAATCGCAATGAAAGTCTGTCAAGAATTTATTTCAATTTAAATAATATAACTTTTGAAAGCTGCAGAGCAATGCTCAATATTTATATTACAGCTTCCCCTTTTCTTTTGAAGATAAAAGGAATAGGAAAATCACAATTTTTACTCTTACATATCGGGTAGTTAAATTAATCAAACCCACCCACAGCCTCTTAGTGCGAGACAGCCAGCAGAGGTAGACTAGAATTCTTACCTTATAGCCACAAATGCTAAATTTAATGCAACTGGCCACAACTATTTGGCCCCAACTGTTGCTAAATGCGATGTATGAGGAGGAGAGTGAGGGAGGTATAGACACTTGCCTGGCAAAGCGTATAGAGAGGTGAGGAGTGACTGCAAGACCATATAATCTGGCCCTTCACGACTAGGGAACTGGCGAGGTTCTCATGTACAACACTTCTGGTTTCAAGCTTTGGTAACCATTAAGAATCATGGTATAATAAATTATTGCTTGCAATGATTATTACAACTGGATAAAATATAATTTTTTTTTCTTCAAATTAAAAAATGCCTATAACTTGCATTATATTATCAGTGGGGCCTGGCCCTTCTGGCCCTTAATGACAGTCTGTCCCTGGTATTGGGTTTATCATGATCATTTGTACAATTACTGCTAATGAATACAGTAACTAACATTCTCAGGACTGTAGTCAGATTTTTCAAAATATATCACTATAAGTGATGCAGAATGTATTCTGCTTTTTCTAAGTGTATGTTGAATTTAATTTGATTTATTTCATCTATAACATCATTCACATGTTATCAAATACATATAAAAGTTACAATAGAGAAAATATAGCATTAATAAATATTTCTTCAAAAGTATGTGCATTTATTTAAATTTCCTAATCAAAGGTGTAACAGTAAAGAAAATATTGTATTTTGCCTTTGAATGCATAATACCAAGAGTTTGTCATTGAAATGTTTCATAAATATTTCTTGAAGCTTTGTGACAATTTTATATTTTTTATTTTGATTTTTTTTTAAATTGCAAGATTGGTTTTAAATAACATTATATAATAACTTTCATCAATTAGATTTCAAACAGTTAATTTAATTAATTCACAGTATTTATACATGGTTAAAAGTCCTACACTATCTGAATATATAAGTATAAATCACAAGTTTCATTTTAAATTAATTTTATTAAATATTGTGATTTGGTGGGTTTGTAGAATTAAAAGCCTGGTTTGCAGAAACTTAAAATGCTCTTTATTTCAGTATAAAGACACTTTGTACACCCCTTACAGGCTCTAAAAATGACGTGTCATACATAAATGCAGTCTCTCGTTGCTTCACCACATGTAAAAAAAACAAAAGAAATCACTTGCAGTATGCTTCAAACAGCTGTACACACAATTAACAGTTCTCAACTAGCAACTGACCTCGCTTTGACTTTTATACCTCCAGCTAGCGTGAAAATATGAACTAAATAATAAGAATTAAAATATATTATTATTATTAACTTTATAAAGTTTTCATTTTCCCAGAAGTGGCCACAGCTATCTTATTTTACATCACTTTTTACTATATGAAGGAAAACATTTGAAATAAAAACAATAAGATTTTTATTTTGATATTTATGTTCAGTTATGTGAAAATGTACTCAAAAATTGGAAATTCAATTTAAGCAAATGAGTTAGGAAACATTCACATTTCTTGAGCTTTCTCCAAAATAAATATTTTCTTTGTCATTGGCAGTGTCATTTGTCATGACCATATTGTTCCTGGTGAGCTGCAATTTCATCCTGCAGAAGTTATTTTCCAGTAAATAAATAACAGTAAATCTACTTACATGGGCCTATTGCTTTTAAGGACACTTATAAACTATTGGTCTGGGTCAGGGGCGGCCGGTGAGGTATTGTATTGATGGTGCCATAAATAAATAAGGGTTGTTAAAGTATAAATATGTGTACCAATTACGAACAATTGAGGTAATCTTATCAATAATCCATCCTATTTTATAATATACTGTACCAAACAGAACGTGCAGAACAATTTTAGAAATGGCTCTGAATACTGATAACTGGCTGAGATGTACTTGAAGTTCTTTATCCAACTCTGCACTAAACTGAATGAGCTCACGAAAAAACCCCTTATTTTGAGAGGCGTCAGATTCGTCATGTCCCCTAAGAGCCAGCTCCAAAGCACCACAGAACCGAATACAGTTTATAATTAAGTTCAATATATACCTGTTCTTGTCTACTTGTTTGTTATGGCTGTTGACAGCCTATACTGCGAATCTAATTTGTCCTGAATGTTGGTTTTGCCTAGAAATGAAACGCCCAGAACATTGTCCATGTGTCGCTTCGATGTTTCATGCATTTTCATTTTAGACCATAAATGCCCAATATCAGTTATTCCAGTCTTACACCAATGGACATCTTCCCCAAATAACACACAAGGAAAACAAAAAACTGCATTGTTTTCATTACAGCTGCAAATCCATTTGTTCTTTTGATAAATATCTGGATTAAACTTACGACATCGATTTTTTGTTTGCTGCTGCAGATTCAGATTCGGGAGTGGCCTACCCATTGTTTTTATCTGAATTTTTTTACTTGGAGTACTGTTACTAAATGGAGTTTTCAGTAATTTACTCACCTTGTTCATGTTCGTAACTTTACTGTGAAGTTTAACTTAAAGAAAAAACACTGAACACTGTTTTAAAAATCCATGCTCACGATGAACTACAGCATTACAAGAGCACATACAGAACTACCATTGTTTTGAAAACATGTGTCCAACACATGCTGCACAAGCGGGTTTTATGTTGTACCAACAAACCAGCTGCTGTGAAATATGTACATGCTGAAATAATGTCTCTTAATTTTAAAATCTAATACTATATTCACATTGAAACCAAATTAATTTTATTTATAAAGATATCTGTGTGCTGTGCTTCTACAACTGATTTCATTAAGCGTTAATTTGCGTTTTTAAGTTCTTCAGCATTAACTTGCAGTGGGATGGTGACACTGCATTAAACGAAGGTATAGTGCGAAATGTATTCTTACCATTGTCTTTCGCTAGGTGGCAGGATCGTGGTTCTCTGAAGTCCCGTGCTTTACTGCGCTCTAACGGACAACGCGTAAGTTATGCGCCAGAGCAATCCTGGAACTACCTTCTCTGACCTTCTCCCATAAGAAGCCGTGTATAAGCAGACATCCTAGCCCTTAACACAGGCGCTTATGAGCGTAGATGGTGCCGTTCTGGAATCAGCACCAAGCTACGGAAAACAACCAAGAGAGAGCGCTTGCGCTTAACGCACCTATTCAATCGAGGGAGCAACCACTCATAAACAATTCTTTTTGTGCAATTCTTATACACTTCTCTTTCTATCGTTTTCATACAGATGGTGCCATGGCACAGCGGCACTACCTCAGAAGCCGCCCCTGGTCTGGGTGAATTTGAAACCACAACCTTGATCACAAACCAGCTTCTAACCAACTGAGATACCTAACCAACAGTCTCCAGTTGATGCCTACTTTAATGCATCATATGTCTACATTTGAAAATGAATAATTTTTTTTCTTTTCCCACAGAGATACATACAAACTCTTTGGTGTCTAGAAAAGTTGATGCAAACTTTTATTATTGTTTTTGCTTCCAGCACATAATAGAGACCATATTATCTAATTTGAGAGCATTTCTAAAAGATATGCTTTGTGATTATCACAAAAGAGATATCAGTATACCAAATTTTATGCAGGCTACCAGCAAATATATGCAGCAGTAATAGAAGTATTAAATTATCTGCCAGCTGTAAAAGTTCTCATATTTTAGCAGTAAGAAGTAAATGATTTGGAAATCACCAATCTCATTGAAAATTAGCATGAGATGCTTACCAATTTGTTACTTATGTTTTCACTAAGTCTGATAACCAGTTGAAGGTCAACTTGTCACTCTTTCTTCCTGCAGAGAATTTATCAAGCTGAGATTGAGATTGATTAAGATTGTTTATTCACCAATTCTAATAGTTTTACAAGGTTTCGTCATGTGAAGCATACATAAAGTTAGTTACAGTGGAGAGGTACTACTATCTATATTTACAATTTTCACTCTACAGTTTTAACCATTATTTTAACCATTATTTGTTTTTGCAATTTTTATATTCTTCTATTTTATAGAAAGCATTCTTAATGAGATAAGATTTTATTTATAAATATTAAAAGCAGAAGCATTATTAACAGTGAAGTATTCTTCATTTTTGAGTTTGATTTATGAGTTGCTATGTTTACACTCAAACTTCACTTACTTGTTGTTGTATAATTGAAACGTTTTCAAGATCACTCAATCTCATCCTCAGCTGTTTGGTGACTCACATAGCGACTCAAGATCGAGTGATCTTGAAAACGTATCAATTATACAACAAGTAAGTGAAGTTTGAGTGTAAACATAGCGACTCATAAATCAAACTCAAAAAAAAAAAAGATTTTATTTTTGAAGTAATGAGTTGGTATTCAAACACAACATCACTTAAAATATCCTTACTTGAACAATTGTTTCGGAGACCGGCTCGTCCCCATCATCAGCAACTATCCAACTTGGATAGTTGCTGATGATGGGGACGAGCCGGTCTCCGAAACAATTGTTCAAGTAAGGATATTTTAAGTGATGTTGTGTTTGAATACCAACTCATTACTTCAATTGTTATATACATCACTGTTTCTAACCTTTTGCTTCAAATAAGATTTTATTTGTTTTATTTTTATTTGTTCTTTTCCTTTTTCTTTAATCCAATGAGGTAAATGATTGTATAAATATTTTGTCTTACATTCAATATATTTATTTTGTAATGAGCCTCTTAGTCTGTTTCTAAAGTAATTTTCTTTTGTTCTTGTGTTATGTTCATGGATACTTGTGTTTTTGTCTTCTTTATGTGAGGTTACAACATATTTTAGACAAGGCAGCGTTAATATACCTAATTTCTTAAATACTGTTCTGCAAGTGTTTCTTTTTTTGATATTTTTAAGAACTCTTATCGCTCTCTTCTGTAGTCTAAATATTTCATAAAATAATCTCATAGCTCAAATGTGAGTGCATAAATGCGTAATATACTTGTGTTGTGCTATCTTCATCCATGATTTGTTTAACCTGTTTTAGAATATATTTACCCCTATTGAGTTTTTTAGAAAGTTTTTCTAAATATCTGTTCCATTTCAGATTGTTATCTATTACTAGTCCTAAAAAAATTATTTCACTAGCTTGCCTGATTTGCTCGCTTTTTATTTCCAAGGAGATACTCACCTGCGTTTTGTTACTTATACTAATCTGTATCCATTCTGTTTTCTTTGATTTAGTGACATTCCTAATTCTTCCAGGTATGTACTAAACATCTCTAACAGTGCATTTGCATTACTTTGCAATTCAGCCGCTGTATTCCCTGTTACAATAATTGTTGTGTCATCAGCATAGCCAATGGCTAATCCTCCTGCTTCCTGAAGTCTTTTAAACAGATCATTTATGTGTGACAAAAGCAATGAAGGTATGTATGGAAGAGTGGCAGGTTTTACCATTAGCTGGTTCATCAACCACATAATGCCTTTTTTGAATATTTGAGGGGGCAGGCAACTTCTGCTTAATTTAACTTTTTTTTGTGATTACAACATGAAAGATAATTTGTTTTACAGTTTTGTCTGACTTATTCATGAAATATATTCCTGAGAAGTGGTGTGGAATTTCATGGACATCTTGAATGCAGGTTAGCTGTGAACTGTTAATGGGCAGAAAAAGTCATTTGACTGCTATATATCACATTTTTCTTTTCAATTGTTTTATTCTACTTGGAGGTAGGATTAGAATTACTGCAGAGGGGATTTGGCACCAAATATGTTTGGTGAATAAAATAAAATTGAATGTTTTTATTATGTACATTTAATCTTCTGCAGAACATTGACAAATAAAATGCTTGTTCTTCTGAAGATGATCATAATCATCGACCTTTAAGCCTGGAGATGTAAACTGAACAAATAAGAGAATAATTAAGTAAATAAGTAAACCAACAGTCCAAAAAGAAAATTAAAAGCTTTTAAACCAAGCTGAAGAAATATAACAAGTAAATGCTATGCTCTCTTAGAGTGACCAAGCAATAAAGTCTAGTTGTAATAGGTTGTATTACTAATATATTGCCTTTCAAAATTTGGAAACATATGCTGTTGAAAGTTACAGCAAAATTGTATTGTTCTTGTACTGAAAGTACATGAATATTTTGCATAAAAGAAAGACAATATGTTGTTGAGGCTTCATTTGAATGTATGGCTGTCTTGTGGTGAATTGTTTGCCTGCAGTGCACCATATCTAATTGGTTCTGTTCTCTCTTAATGGTGTACTGACTAATCAGTTTACTTGAAGTTTTTGTAAAAGGTTGATAATGTTGTGAGATCAAGTGCTTTAGTATTACAGAATGTTAGTGTTGTTACAATATCAAAAAGTTCCATATTCATTTAGCACACAAAATCTTCGGGTTTAGCTATGTGACAACAAACTTATTTAGAAAAGTGGAACAGGGATTCATAGCCAAATTCCCTGCTATTTGTACACCTCACAGAGAAACGGTTTGTAATCTTGGGAACATATATAAGAAAATGTTAAAACAGTTTTAAATGGAAAAACTCAAGAGAAGATAAAAGCAAAATTAAATGCTGTTTTTGGAGCTCTCTGGCCATCAGGTAGATATTGATGCAACGACTTAAACATAACTGAATATCTGTTTTTGATGAGCATCCAGGACCTTTGGCAGCTATGTTCGCTGAAGAAGTTATTGAAAAGGTCTAAAATATGATTCTTGCTAAACATTGAACAAAATTTTGCAAAGTAGCAGAGACTATAAGGTGTGTCGATGGGAATGACAAATCATATTTTGCAGGATAAGTTGGAGATGAAAAAGTTGCTATTCCTATTGGTGCTGCATTTATTCACATTAGACAAAAGGCTGGTGTGGCTTTCAACTTAGAAGATGTATTTACATTGAATTATCATTGTCGATGTGATCTGGATTCATCATTGTATTTCAGAAACCAAGCAACAAAGAAGGCAAAGAAAATCCATTGGCCAGGAAAGTGATGACAGTTTTTTGGGGATGTAAAGGATGTCATATTCATTAATTTCTTGGAAAAAGGATACAGACAATACTACAGTGAGTTAATGGCCAGATTTGGCAAGAAACTGAAGTAGATCTCATTCTTCAAAGAACAAAGTATTATTTCACCATGATAATGAACCAGCACATTCATCCATTGTTGTTGCTGCATGAACTGCATTATAAATTATTAAATTATAGATGAGTCGTATTTATTACACATCACCTTCATTTACGTACCTATATTGAGGACATGTTTCGCAAACTATTGTTTGCATCATTGGCTCTAATGCGACATTGAGAGCTCTAATGTCGCATTAGAGCCGATGATGTGAACGATAGTTTGCGAAACATGTCCTCAATATAGGTACATAAGTAAAGGTGATGTGTAATAAATACGACTCATCTATAATTTAACATTTTTTTAATTTTTCAGTCTGGCTCTACCCTTTCATAGTGCGTCCTACACACTGCTAGTGTGAAAGAACAATTAATTTCCATTAATTGTACCTAATAGTGGTCCGAACTATAAAGCCCGGTCCTTAAAGTACTTACAGCATAGTAAGTCGCCATTAAGGTAGTTGTCTCATGTGTGTATGAGAACTCCTAGTAGTTTACTGGGAGAAACACGAGTCATTTGGAGAATTTAATGTCATGTTGGCACGTTGGCCATAGTAGCTCAAATGGTTAGAGCAGCTGAACGGAAACCAGAAGATTTGTGGTTCAAATTCTGGCTATGGCATTGAATTTTTCAGTCTGGCTCTACCCTTTCATAATTTAATAATTATTTCGCTTCACTGTGGTGTTCCATACAGTTAAATTTCGATGCATTATAAATGTTGGTGTAGCCCCATATTTGCCTGATTTGACTCCCTGTACTTTCTTTTTGTTCCTAAACATGAAGAAATGGCTTGCAGAAGGAAACTTTAGATAAAATGAGGTTATTGTTGAGACAGGTTGAATTTGCAGAGCTTGGAAATTTCTATTTTTTGGAGTGGTTAAAAAAATGGCGGGAATGTTGGGAGAGTGTGCCTATATATCCCTAAGAAGGGACAAAGTTGAGAAATAATTTATTTAAAAAATTGGCATCCTCATTCCTAACAAGGTTAGGAACCCCCTCATACATGGCTTTGAGCAATAATCAATGAGTGTTGTTGCAAATTTTTGCTTAAAAAGTGAGAAATGTTTGACAGCACAAGGACATCATTTCTATCTTCTATGAAAAAGGTATCTGGTTATTGTAGTTATAATTTGCATGACAAATCTGTATACTTGAATTTAAAGGGCTATAAATATTCAACTCCACCAGCGAACAGCATGTTTTCCTGTGCTAAGAAAACTTCTCAGGGTAACCATATCCAAACAAAGGCTCTAGAGATTTCTAAAAAGAATTAAAACTTTGAAAAGCTCTACCTCTGCATGTATCTGAAAATTATAAACGTTATAAATAAAGTTAAATATGGAAGATAATTTAAAAGATTATGTACATAATCTAAATAAGGTTCATAAAAATTGTATAATTTCAGAGAAAACAATGCGTTTAAGACTAAAAATAATTGACTCACACGGCTTCATTGAATGCTGGCTGAAGTTGCAAATTGAGGATCATCATTGCATTCTTTATAAAAAAGAAGAAAAGATATTGGCTTATGCTTGATTGTCACTAGGTTGCAGACCTGTGGTAGGCTTGATACAACATGAAAGTCCTAGCAGCAGTCCGCAGGCTTGTGGTTCCCCCCGTAGCATTGGTCTCTCACCTCTAGGTAAGCCATGGCCTTGCTTGCCAACCCACGCCACTGCTTGGTTTTTGCCTGGCGTACATTCGGCTACATTACAAAAATGAATACATTTTGGCATGAGTTTCATAATATTTTTTCTTAAAGTTTTTTATTTATATAATAGCAGCATGAATTTCATTTCTTTTGAATTGTTGTAGCATTAAAGTACTGGAATTATCCACAAAAGTAATGAGCTTAATAATTCAATTAAAAGTATTTAGTTTTAGGAAAAATGTGTAAAAAATGTTGGTTTTTGACAATTACTAAAATATTTAGAATGTGTGTAAAGGCTTCTAATTTGAGATTACAAGAACTATCCAGTTACTCTTTTTACTGCACAAAAAGGTTGATTTGTTATATTTGTCTCATTAATTTTGTGACATGTTGAAGTAAAACCAAAGCATGATAAACAGTAACAATTTAACATTAATAATCTGGTTTTGAAAGAAATGTTTTGTTATTTTCACATAAGCAAATTTACATTATGTACAAAGATACTGAATTATGGAGTAGTTTGCAGTAGTCAGCTATATGTGTCTCTGTGTGAATTAATACATAATTTAATTCCTTTTAGTGGTAGGTTGATGCATATCAGTTCACTTAAGGGTTTAAGGTCATGTTTGGTAGGTTTTATTGTGAGAGTATATTAGAAAAAGAACATATAGTTTGGGGAATCTTAGTTTGTGGAAAACGTACTGTTCTTTTGTTCTCTTTTGATTAAATTAATATTGTATTTGTACCTTTATTTTGTAACATTCCTTTACTGAATGATGACTTTACTAGTTCATTTGAATAGTTATAAATAAAAGCATTGTTAACAGTGAAGCTAATTTCATGTATAAAGACTAAAATTGAGTGTTAACTTTTAAAACTTAGCCAATTACAAGAGATCCAGACAACAACCAACTGTGATGAGTTGCTAATCAGCTGATGATGAGACTGCAACAGTCTCGGAAATGTTCCTGATTTTGTAAAAGGACGTGAGTGAAGTTACAAGTTTTAAAAGGGATGATTCAATTTTAGTATTTGTACATTACTAGTTCATATTTAGCGATGCAGTATATTTTTTGTACAAATAAGGGATATGCTTCACAAACCATATATATATATATATATATATACATCAATATAATCTAAAAAAAAAGTTGCTATAAACAAATAATTGTAATTAATCTCTTCAGTAGCTTTTGTAAACTTGTGAGTTTTTTGTGATCTTCTTACCTTTTATAATTAATTTCCTTCTATAATGTGTTATTATTTTGCATCTTTGTGGTCAGCTGAAAATAATAACCATTGGGGGGGGGGGGGGGGGCAAATATGCAATTCGAAAAATCAGTGTACATTTTCTTTTATAGATATAAAGTTGATTAGAAAAGTCAAAAGGATAAATTTTGGAATTTACAGAAAGCCAAATGCAGTATGAAAATTACAACTGTAACCCAGTCAGTATTCCATAAATATGCCATAAGTAAGACTTATCAAAGATTACTTAATATACCACAGACCTAAACTGAATACAATAAAGACCTTAACACCATAATTCATATTCCAGATTAAGATGCATGGAGCAAAAGCCTTGTATACAAAAATATAAGTAAAGTAAAAGAAAAGAAGGCCATAAAAGAAACAAGGACCTTCATTGTGGAAAAATACAGCAACAACATATTCAGGAGGTTATTACATTATGAAAACTCAGAAAGATCTTCAGGGAATAAAATTTATTCTTGGCTCCCACAAACACATACTCATTAATAAAGATGTTGAATTCAAGATGAAAAGATGAGATTCCACCAGACAAATAAAATTGATCCAGAATATATCAAATTAACTGTGCAAATTGTAAGAAGTTTCACATAGGAAAGCAAAAAGCAGTCTAAAATTGACATTGATATTTATTTGTACAGTTTCCATTACATTTTCACTACAATGACTTTATCATCGAACATACATCCTGTACAAATACATGAAATTGCTGACCCAAGATTTACTCGTTGACTCAGGTCCCCTGGCTTATAAGCCTTCAGATTTCCTGAGCAGCTTGGTGTCATTTCTTCCTGACCTTCACTTCTTATCCTATTTCACTTTTCTCTTAACCTATATAACACTTCTCCTATACATCTATTTTTCTTTTCATTCATCCCCCGTTAACATGCGTAATGCCACTACATCTTTGCTCATGCTGTCCCATTTCTTATTCCATATTTTTCTCCTCCAATTTGTTAACTCCTTACATTCTACCAGGTAATGAAAAGTGCTCTCTTCATCTCCACAAAATTCACATTTCCATACCTTATTACTTATCAACCCTTTTAGATATATTATTCCTACTCTCATCCATGCTATGCCTTCTCTTCCAATTTTGTCACATTGATCTATATAATTTTCCCTACCCCTTCTGTCTTTAATTGCTTATAACATTTCAAAGATTTATTTTCTTCTATACTTTCCCAAATCTCCTGCCGATCTATGTCTTGCACTCTGGTTCTCACTTCCTTCCATAAACCACTATGATTTGACTCCTCTACTCTCCATAAATTTCCCATGCCTATCTTCGATACCATTCTTTCCAATTCCGACTATCAATTTGTGTTCTTAATGCTTTTCTGTTGCTTCATGCACAGATTCAATAATTCCCCTTTCTGCCCTGTAGTACACTTATATCAGAATTTCAGTATTCTTTCTATTATTTTCCCCTCCTTTTTGTATTACCCAACTCTAGTAATGCCACTTATCTTGGTGCCAATTTGGCAAGTCTAAAATACTGAATCAAAGAACACTTCAGAAATATTAATTAAAACAAACCAACAGTGGTATATCATTTTTGGAATGAAAACCTAACAAGAACCCAAATGTAAAATTACTCAAAAGAAAAAGGGCTACAATGAGTACACATTGAGGGAAAACATTTTCATATTGCAACGTAAGAACCAACTTTTAAATTACTAAATCTCACCTGGCATCATCTGCTGCAGACGTTTATTGTTCCACTTCAAAAGAGAAGGCTGAGGAACCAGCAACATACAAATACAAAGGTACAATTTGAGAATGTTTAGAATGCTACTAACTGAACTTTATAGTTTTAAGAAAATCAGTTACACAGAAATACATATCAAGCCCAAAATTCAGAACACTTAAGAAAGAAGAAGGATGATCCACAGATTAGCTACCGTAATTCATACTCCTAGCTGGAAAAAAAAAAAAAAGAATATGAATATGATTACAAACAAATCTTCCACAAAGGTTTCTACAAGGGGCTCAGTGATTGAAAAATTAAAGAAGCTCAATGATGTAAAAATCAAGACCCAAAATACTAATCTCCAAGCTTCTGAGTTAGCATATCTGCTTTCTAACCTGAAAGATCTGAGATCTGAGTTCAAATGTTGGTTGACATTATGTCTGGAGTTGAGCGTCACTCTCCTCACCCCATTTCATTCTTCTTTGGCAGTTTATCTTCTTTTATGGAGGACTTACATCCCCAGGCTAAGTGAGCATCTGGGGTCAGATGCATCTTAAGGAGCATAACCACGTCTGGATCTGATTTACCTAGAATGTGTGATCAGTTGATGCCTGGTTTGAGAATAAGGAAGTAAACGACAGGAAATGAGGGCAAAATGAATAAGAACAAGAAAGATGATGGAGCAGTTGATGGTATAGGAAATCAGAAATCCCAGAGAAAAACTGCCCCAGCACCATGTTGTCTACCAATCCTACATGCCACTAAGATGTAACATGGGCCACCTTGGTAACAGTCAAGCTGCCTTACGCTCAACCACAGTACTGGCTCCCTTTTCATTCACCATCTCTAAATATTCTGAAAAAAAAAAGACAACTCATAAATAGTGAAGAGACTAATTTAAGAAAGTAGCATCAAATCTGTAGCATTAATAAATTGCAAAATATATTTATGAACATGCAGAACAAATGCAGCTTCAAAAAAGCCAAGCAAAGAAAACAAGATTATGACCCTAAGAAGGAATTTGATATAAACATAATCAATACTTGGTTTATAAAAAATATGCAGTGGGAACTGTAATGCCTAATGAGTTAGCCCATATTTGCATTTGTTAAGTTCCAGGCAGCTTCCAGTTTGTAGCAAATCCCTATACGATTAACACAATAACAACAAAGTAAGTTACATATGAGTGGGTAAGTATATCACAAAATGACAAGCATACAAATCCACTTTTCTGATTGATTATAAAGTCTACCCTAATCTACCTAAATAATTGGTTAGATATCCAAACTCTCTCTGTTGGACAGTGTTTATTGGGAAGAATAAAAGAAATTATAAATCTAACTTGAAGTATTTCACAGAGATAAATTAATATATTGATTATATGCACATTTTTGACACAAAACACATAAATTCAGCAAACACATTGAATTTGGCAAGTGAGAAAAAATTGAGAAGTTTGAACCACACATATGAATAACAATTCACCATTTCATCAAGCCTTTACCATAGATGCAGTAAGTATCAACACCATATATCTACCCATTGCAGTGCAATGCATATTGTGTTTTCTGAAAATTGCCCCCATAGAACGTCCAGAATTTTTCCTATTCACATTATCTGTGTGTGTAGACTCAACATGGAAAGGCGAACCAGACTAGAAAATTCTGATACGTTTCTATCATTTTTCTTTATCTACCATTATTTATTTTCGTATAAATAATGATTCCTTCTAAATCTTGTCATATCTATCAGTTCTCATAATCTTTATAAATACTAGCAGAAAATATACTTGTTTTAGTTTTAACACCCGTTAGCAATGTAACAGTATGAATAAATGAAATGGTGAAATTAGAAGTTTACAGAATTTGGTCCTATAGAGCTTACAGTAACCCAACATTCTTCTTCTCCGAATGAGGATGAAGAAACCTTCAGGAAAGAAACTGTATCAAAACAGTTTCTATATTAGCCCTAACATGTGGCTTCAATTAATATATGAAGGTTGTTCAAGTCAATCCAGGACTTTGTTTAAAAACAAATAGAAGAACAAATTTCAAAGTGTGGAAAGTGGATTTATTTTTCCACATAATCTCCAGCTGCACTTATACATGTATCCCAGTGAAATGCTTCGGCCTAGAAAGATTTAGAATTCCAATGGAACCATTGTAAGACATCATGCTTCACTTCATCATCAGTGTTGAACTGTTTTCCTCCAAGGTATTCTTTCAGGGATCCAAACAGGTGGAAATCACTTGGCACTAAGGACTATAGGGGGAGAGTAATGTCCCAGCCAAGTTTCATGGTTGTTTGGAATGTGCATTGATCGGTATGTGGTTGTGCATTGTCTTACAAAAAGAGAAAACCCTTTGTGTTCAAACCCGGATGTTTCTTCCGTAAACTCTTACATCATGCAGAACACAACAAACACTCATGTTGGTAGTGACACCATAGGGTAAAATATCAATGTGAATAATGCTCTGTTTATCCCAGAATACACTTGCCATCACTTTACCAGCAGATGCAACTGTTCAAAATTTCTTGGGAGGTGAAGTCTGTATGCCTTCACTGCATCAATGCTCTTTTGAATTCTGGGGTGAAATGATGAACCCATGTTTCATCACATGTGATGATGCGATTCGGAAAATCCTGGCCTTCCCTTTCATAGTGGTCCTTCAGTTCTCTGCAGACTTCAACACTTTTGTATCTGTCAAAAGCAGATAGTTGCTTTGGAATCCAGCTTGCACTCACTTTTTGGAACAACAAATGATCATGAATTATTGTGTTCACTGTTTCTAATGACAGATTACACACCCTTGCAGTTTCATGACAGGTTATGCAACAATTGCTCAGGATCAGCTGCTCCATGCGCTGAATGTTCTCAGGAATGACTACCATGGGCTGTGATCCACCATGACTAGGATCATCAGTTATCAAGATACAACTATTTTTGAAGCGCTTACACCAATGTCCTACTGCAACTGAGTGTCTCATCACTGTACTGAACCTGAAGTCTTTTATAAATTTCAGCAGGTTTTATGCCTTCGTTCACTTAAACCTTCATTGCAATACGTTGTTCCATGTGGATGTTCACACTGCTGTTTGCCATCTTGAATAATAATCTATCCAGAAGCACGGGAAATGAGTGCCATCTACCAGTAAAAGGACACAGGTGCCACTGTCTACTGCATACAAAACCTCCAGCCTAGGCATGCATTTAAACCTGGGAAAAAAGAAATGTCTCGGATTGACGTGAATGACCTTGTAATTTTAACTCAAACTAATACTCAGTGCTCCATATATTGATAGTGTTTACCTAGAATGCATTTGTTAGGACCTTCACAACATCCTTAGCTAATGTCTGCTGTTGAATTTTGATTTGGTGAATTCCTTGGAGGCGATAGCTTGGATAGTTTGGGTTCTCTTAAAAGGTAGTGTAGAAAATGAACAATTTTTCTTAGTATTTCTTTATGAATATCTTTTCCTATGTGGTTCATGTAGTTCATCAAGATACCAACAGAGAGCTCCTATCATCTCCAAGGAGTTCACCAAATCAAAATTAAGATGTCCGACATTAGCTGAGGATGTTAGGAAGGTCCTAATGAAACAGGTTCTGAGTAAAAACTAGCAATGTATGGAGCATCGAGTGCTAGTTCAACTCAAAATTGCATTAATTTGTGCTTCATTGTATCATAGTCCTTACTCATTAAAAATATATGATTTCATGTCTGAATGATATTTAATATACTAGCTGCAGTCATTCTCCTTTGAGTTTATATTGAAGTTAACATTAAGGATTTTTTAGAGGGATTTATAAAAAGGATTTGTGCTCATATGTGAATAACAGTCACAGCAACTCAGCAAAAGAACCTCAGCCAATGAAAACTGAAGGCCCAAGATTCCAAACATGGTTGGGACATTGAACTTTTCATACCTGACTCAACTTCTACCTTCATTAGTCCTAGAATTATTAAATTGTATTGGTTTGTATCACACTTCATAATAGTATGGAAATAAAACTAGAACCACCTGAGTGGCCTGCTATAGGGTGTTACTAATACAAAATAATGACACAATGTGACTGTAGTATCAGGTGCATTGGTGGACTCTCAGCACAGTGCAGCTGGATCACATCGCCGTGGTTCTACTCAGAGTGACACAAGTGCGCTGGTCAGCAGCCTCACACGTGATCTGTCTCAGTCCCCTAGTGGCTGCACCACAACTGCTAACACCAGGGATCTCTCACCCAGTCCTAGTTGTAGCTCTCTGCAAATGCGCTCTGAAGGCAGCCCAAACAGCACACCTGAAACACCAAGAAAGAATGAGCAGGTAAACAAAATAAATAATTAATAAATTGCCACAAACAGTTAGGGAAATCCAAAACCAAAATCTTTTTAAGAAAACAGTCCAAAGTTTATTCACCAACAAAGCATACTATTCAATTCAGGAATACATGGATGATGCACTGTGACCTCAATTGTATTTTAGTGTCTGTTGAAATTTAGGAAAACTATATACTCTAGATATTGTACATAATTAATATTCTCTTGCTTTATTATACTTTGTAACATATTGTATTGTAAATATTGTAGACTTATTTCTGATCTTAAAGTCTAGGTTTAATATTTTGACGAGTCACCAATTTACGAGCACCTGCTCAACTATGTAAGTGTAATGTGACGAATAAAGTATTGTGTTGTATTGTAAAACATTAACACTTTTGAAAATATCAATTGTAATGATTGTGTAAGGAAAGTAATGAGTAAATGTATATATATGTTTGGATAGATGAGTCAGACTGAAAAATTCAATGTCATAGCTGGGATTTCAACCACGGATCTCCCAGTCTACGTCTGGTTGCTCTTAACCATTGAACTACCATAGCCAACATGTTGGTATGACATTAAATTCTCCAGCTGACTCGTATTTTTCCCGGTAAATCACTAAGGGTTAATATTTTAGTTAATTGATGGAAATTAATCATTTCTCCACACTAGCCATTTATAGTTAAATGATGAAGCCTGGGACTCAAGGACTTAGGATAATAAGTTGCCACAAACGGTGTATCTCGGATACGAGAGCCCCTAGTGGTTTACCGGGGAAATATACGAGTCAAATGGAGAATTTAATGTCAGGACGGCACGTTGGCCATGGTAGCTCAATGGGTTAGAGCGACTGATGGAAACCAGGAGATCTGTGGTTCAAATCCCGGCCATGGCATTGAATTTTTCATGTTGACTCTATCCACTAAGGGTTAAATTAATCTTATAAGAGTAATTTAATTATGAACCTTGGGATTTAAGTACTTACAATAAGTTGCCACAAATGGTGCATATGTCGTATATGAAAACCCTTAATGGTTTACCGGGAAAAATACGAGTCAGTTGGAGAATTTAATATCATGTCAGCATGTTAACCATGGCTTATCCATGGTCTTATCCAAGCCTACACACAGCTAGTGTGGAAGAAATGATTATTTCCATCTCTTGTATTTTATTAATGTGAGTTAGTTTTGTTTCATATCAGTAACAATCTCTAGTAATTTAGTAACAAAATTATTAATTATAAAGACATTGTTTGAACATATTTAACATAGGAGTATTAGTATAAGTCATGGAAATCTTAATTTCCTACGTGAAGCAACAGTTGAGAAATTATTCCTTGCTAATTGCAAAAATGGAAGTTTTGAAGAGAGTAAAAATTAAATCTATCAGGACATGAAATTTGAATTAAAATTACTTCCATTATTTAAGTTTGTAGTTTTTTTTTTAATTTAAATACTACTATATTTCCTACATGTGTTTTGTCCTTAATGTCACAGATAAGATTAAGTACCATGATTTCGTTGATATTGTTTTGTTTAACAGGACCCACTTGGTTATAGCCCTAAAGCTGTGACACAGACTGGAACACAGACAAGTCCAGAGAGTGCAGCAACAAGCATGAAGGGCCACTTTAGCATTGGTGCAAGTGGTAACAAAGAAGAGAGACTCTCTCCCAAACTAAGTCGCAAAGATCGCAGTGGAACAGGAAGTAAGACCAGGAGTAGTAAACGAGCCATGTCTCCTGCGCCCAGCCAGCAGCCTATTACACGAGATCGCAGTCTGACCCTCACCAAAGAGCCAGTTAAAGAGGCCATTAGTCCGTCAGTGGCTGAGAGTTTAAGAGCCATCTTTGCAGCATTTCTGTGGCATGAAGGTGTGGTACATGATGCTATGGCCTGTGCCTCTTTTCTCAAGTTCCACCCTAGCCTTCCGAAACAAGGTGCTCTTGTTGTAACTCGTCAACCTGCAGGAGGTTCTGGAGGTGCTGGATCAGACAAAAGGAAGTCTGAACTCACCAAAGAACAAAGGGCAAGGCAGAGACACTCAGTCGAAGTGAGTACAGCAGGGAACTATTTACATATCCAGCCTTCAACACTTGAAACACTCACAAGATCTGCAGCAAATGCTAATGCCAACCGCAACAGAGCAAAGAAACAACAGCAGCAGTCGCATGCAGAATCCACCATCAAGGAAGAAATGGGTGCTGGCAGTGGTACATCTGCACCAACTGGAGAAGCAGTGGCAAAGTTATCATCTCTTCCAGAAGGATCTTTCCATACTGTAACAGTGCTGCCACCTGCTCTCAAGTCTCTAGTTTTCTTGTGGGAGGAGCTAAGCACCAACTGTCTGCAAGCAATCATGCAACAAGTGGTTCTACCAAGCCCCACAATGCCAGTCAGGCCTGCAAAGAAGTTACTGAGTGTAGATAAGGTTGTGGGTGGTTTAGGAGGCAAGAGCATGTCAGAAGGGAAGGAACCACGTGCTGGAGCAGATAGAGAACCTTCTGGTAATAAGAAGGCCGGCCGTAAGAAAAAAGAATGGAAACCAATGGGTCGAGCTAATTTGTTTGGGGAAGTTGCAGGTGGACTTGCTGGGGCAGCAGCTGCAATGTTGGGGGGTGGTATAGAACGTGAGACGGCATGTGAACTGTGTGGCAATATGTATCCACATCCTGTGACATATCACATGCGCCAGGCTCATCCAGGTTGTGGTGGACATGCAGGGGGCAAGGGTTACAATAGTGGTGGTAACTTTTGTGTGGGCTGGGCAGGAAATTGTGGAGATGGTGGCGTTGGAGGTAGTTCCTGGTACCTCGTCTGTGATACTTGTCGTGAGAAGTATCTTCGTAGTAAGAAACAGCTTGGTGGTGGCAAAGACAAATCTAGTAGTAGTAGTAAAAAGAGCACTCTCAACAAGAAAAAGGTATCTGCCTCATCTGTCTCTAAAATACTCTCTCCAACTGCAAGTTCCAACCCACTTGAGACACACATCATCATGAAGAACAATGCCATGTTCTTATTAGATCTTGCCAGTGCCGCAGGTTCAGGGTTCCCAACACATCAGCAGCGTCGCAGTTCCATCAACAATATGCCATCTGTAGCTGAGAACTACAGCCCCCCTGACCCTCCAGGACCTTTCTCCCCTGCAGGTCCTTTCCAGTGTCTGCAAGCACTGGGAGTTCATCCATCTCAGCAAATGCCTGAAGATCAGCAGTTCCTGGAAGAGACATTCAGAAGACAGAGTGTGCAACAGAGTCTGTTAGAGGCTGGCCTCAATGGGAACTCGCATCTCTCTGGCTCTCTAGGAGTGCGTGTAAGTGGAAAGGAAAAATCCTTAGCAAGATTTACTTTAAAGAAATGTTTTTTGGTAAAAATTAGACGTTTTTGCATTTGCTTGTTTTACTTCATGACAGTTGAATATATGCATGTCAAATCATATTAAGACTGAAAGGGATTATCACTTTAGTGCATATAAAGCTCTGCTATTTACAGATTCCTTCATTCAGAAGAAAGAAGAATCATATCTTGCCTGCTGTTACATCTAACTTATTCAACTAACTAAACTCAGTTTGTTCTAAACTTATTCCTCATGTAAATATACTAGACAGTTTTGGATAGAGTCAAACTGAAAAATTCAATGCCATGGCCGAACTAATACTCAATGCTCCACTTATTGCTAGTATTTAAATTGAACACATTTCGTTAGGATCTTCCTAACATCATAAGCTGTTGTCGACTAATGGACGTCGATTCGGTGAACTCCTCGGAGGTGATACCATCTCTGTCGGTATCTTGATGAACTTGAAATTTGGGTTTTCTTCAAAGGTAGTGTCGAAATTAAACAAATTTCTTTCATATTTCTTTATGAAGATTTTTTCCTACATGGTTAATGCAGCTGGACCTTATACACTTTTTAATAAGTGAATTTCTCGTTCTATATCATGATTCTCCTTCCAAAAATGGTACGCTACCGCCGATTTATCTATTTCTTTGTTTCTGATGTTTCTAAAATGCTCTTTAAGCCTAATATTCAAGTTCCTTTTTGTTTTTCCAATGTAAAAGTTGTCACAGTCCTTGCAATTTATCCGGTACACACCTGATTTTTTGTCTGTGGGTGTCTCCTTTGTATTATGTGATTTCAAAAGGTGTTGTGCACTAAATTTGTTCTGTGGGGCCAAAGTAATATTATGTTTTTTGAAGACTTTTTGGAAAAGGTGTGTAGCTCTGGGATGATATGTAAATTTTCTGTATGAAGTTTCATTGCTGATTGGGGAAAGAGTAGTTACTTGTTTGCATCTTTGTTGTCTTTTGAATTTATCAATTTTCTTGTTGACCAATTCAGTACTGAATCCATTGTATTCTGCAATGTGAATGATATTATTGTACTCTTTGATATATTCCATCTTGTTTAAAGGTACATTAACCAACCTGTAAGTTAAACTGTTGATAACAGCATGCTTGTGTTGTCATGGATTATATCCATCTGCTTTTATGAAATTTTCTGTGTGTGTTTCCTTTCGATGTATACCAAATTCAAGTTTATTATGTTTTCTGGTAGGTTTCAAATCTAAGAAAGGGATTTCATTGTTTGTCTCTTTTTCTATGGAAAATTTTATTGCAGGATTTTGTAAATTAAGTAGTTTTAATGCAACATCCACTTGTTTCTTATTTACTATTGCCCAAATGTCATCTACATATCTATACCAATGTTTGAAAATTAGTGGGAATGCCTTTGTGATATGGATTTCCAAAAAGCTCATGAAGAGGTCTGCCAAAAATGGGAACAATGGGTTGTCCATAGATAGTCCTGATTTTTGTTTGAGAATTTTTTTATTGAATGTAATATTTGCATTGAACAGTCTGTTTTTACATTCAATAAAATTTATAATTCTTATAAATTCTCCGGGATCACGATTTCATGTAAACTTATACACATCTTCAGCCGGAAACAAAGCTGTCGCCATCATTAAGAACGCTAGATGTTGATATGTTCTTGTTAGTACTACCAAAATCTAAAAATAAAACCAATTTAAAAAACAGAATCAACTGCTGGTATTTCAAAATTCATTACGCGATGTTTGTTTTTTAAAATAAATATCTTTTCCCAAACCATTAAATCCATCGGACCATTTAATTGTTTTAATCATTTAACTTCTGGATTTATTTCATGGTTAAATGACCAAAAATGATCTGCTACGGCCGATTTAACAGTTTGTTTATACTTAATGTTATGAAAATGTTCTTTCATTCTGGTTTCTAAATTACGTTTTGTCTTTCCAATATAAACTTTATTACAGTCAAAACAAGATGCTGAAGATGTGTATAAGTTTACATGAATCGCAATCCCGGAGAATTTATAAGAATTATCATTTCTTATAAGATAAGTGAAGTTTTAAGTTACAAATTGTTATATTTGTATATATTTACATGATATATGCTGCATGTTTGAGAGCAGAAGGTCAACATTTCCAGCATCTATTATAAGGTAAGAATTCTAGTCCATCTCTGCCGGCATAAGTTCCTTGGTGACCTACAGCCATCTTCTGCAGTAGAGAGAGGCCGTGAGTGGGTTCAATTATAATTTAACTACCCTATATTGACATATTGTAGAATGAGGCAGAGAATATTTGAGTAACAGGTGAGTTAGACATTAACCAAACCAGCTAACTATTCTCTCTCTTGTACATATTGAAATAAGTGAATTCACTGCTCTTTCAAATATTTATATCCATAGATTATAGACCTACTGGAAAATGAAGGCCTTTTTATCACTCATTATTAAATGTTACACAAATAAAAAGGTAGCTCCAGAAAGGATTAAAAAAAAATAGGTTGACTTTGAGATGAAAGCACAACACAAAAGTATAACCTTAGGAAAATTTCAGCTGTAAGTGATAAACATTAAAGGTAAAAAATAGAAGCTATTTACAATGCAGAAAATATATTTCAATAAAGTATAATGGTAACTAAACTACACTTATCTTTAATATTATGTTTTATAATAGGATTAGTTTCACAAATACATTATTTTCATCTTCAGCCAAGTTATTTATTACTGTTATCATTAGTGCCACAAGGTGACAATTATTTTTGTTTCATTTTTTATATGTTTGCAAAATAGTACTGTTATAACATAAGATATAAAAAATAAGTGAAGTTTAGTAACTATTATTATAGTTTCTTGAAATAAACATAATATAATTTCAAGGAATAGAAATTTATTTTTTAAATGTATGCTCTTTAAGAAGATAAGTCATAATGGATAAAGGTATATTTTTAACATTGCATTCAAAATAAACATATGCTTGTATTTCTAGCCAATGTCGGAAGGCCCTCTAAGTGACAATGAAAGTGAAGGAAGCAAAGGTCGCACATTCCATCGTTCCATCTCAATGGGTACAAATGGAGCTCCCTGGAGTAGGCGTGAGGGAGATGGACGAATCATAATGATGCGCAAAAGGAACAACAGCAGCGGGGAGATGGCCAGTGGTAAGCCACTCCACTCTGAAACAACTGAAGGTATTTACTTTCCAGGTGACAGTCGTTCAGCATGACCACTAACAACTCAGCAATGGTGTAACAATGGAGTGCTTTTGACATCTTATTGTGTTTAACAACAATTTGTTAATGAGGCGAAACAACTACAGCTTTTAAATGTGTAATATGAGGGGTCAGAGGTGTATATATATGAAAAGAAGAGAAAGCTGTTGTTACCTTACTTTCAGGGTAATGATGTATGAAGAAATAAATCAGTAGCACATTAAAGGCTGTATTCATACATTAGTCTGGACTACCTTTCTCACCAAAGCTGGTCCAAGTTTTTGAAATTCCATCACAATTTTATCCCAATCACCAAAATCCATTAGATTTTTACTTTTTTCTCCCCATATGCAACCAAGAAAATGAAAAGTACCGTTCACTAACTGGATTGAGTATAGGAGATATTCTATGCAAATAACTATCTTAAAATGCCAGTAATATCTTATAACAGACAATACCTACACTTCCAATGTGTGAAGACTATGATACAATGAAGCACAAAATTAATATAATTTTGAGTCGAACTAATACTCATTGCTCCACTTGTTGCTAGTATTAACCTAGAATGCGTTTCGTTAGGATCTTCCTGACATCATCATCATCATCATCATCATCATCATCATCATCATCATCATCATCATCATCATCATCATCATCATCAGGATGAGCGTTAGTTTGACTCAAAATTATATTAATACCTACAATGTTGGTTGAACAAATTCATTTGGACTGTATAAATATGAAAAGAGTTTTGAAATCTAATAAGTTCACTAATTTCAAACATGGTCCATAAAAATTAAAACTCTTACAGATTTAAAAAAATCATGGGATAACATCTTACAATTACCAACATACATTCTTGCTTTGTCCATTTAAGTTACCCTGATAAATTACTATTCCAATTAAGTAAACATATAAATGTTCACAATTGCACTACACAACTTACAATGATATTTTTAGACACATAGAGATAAAATGAATTTATCATTTATCAACATGCTCAGGCATACTAATTTAACAGTTTATATCTGATTTTCAATTTAAATTATAGTTGTATTTTCTTGTCCCTGAAATTTATTTAACATTAGGGTTGTGCATAAAATAAGAGTATGTTTAAACAAGTAGCAAATATTCCAAGAGTTAATAATAATAATATATTTCTAAGCTAATTTTGTCCCAGTTTGTTACGCCACAGCTAACAATTTTCCAAATAATCTTAAACTTAAAATTCCTTTGCATCTTGTTGTTAATAGCAATCCTTTCCATTGAGAAAATTAAATTTAGATTATTGTGTGATGTACCTATTTCTTATCCAATTCAAGTTGATCACTATATCTGAACTAAGCTAAACTCTCGTTAAATTAATTGGGAGTCGATTAATGACACTAAACAACGCTTGCTTTTAAATTTTCCCGGAACTAGTTTCAGAGGCCTTCCCTCTATCTTCAGCTGGACATCTTCAGTCAATGTCCGGCTGAAGATAGAGGGAAGGCCTCTGAAACTAGTTCCGGGAAAATTTAAAAGTAAGTGTTGTTTAGTGTCATTAATCGACTCCCAATTAATTTAATTTATACAACAACACTGTTTTCAACACTTCCATGAAAGGATTTTTAAACTCTCGTTCTCTACTTTAACTCCAAACCCATCTATATTAATTACTTTTATAATAAATTTTAAGCTACCCCAGTGATTAAATTGTTTCAAATTAAGATTTCTATACTTCTTTCATGCTGCAATTTTTCTCTAGAGAACAGCAATATGTATTGTCTTTGTACTTTCTTTAATATATAATTACAATAACTAGAGATAATATAATTAATCAGATGTGTACCGGATAAACTGCAAAGGCTGTGACAACTTTTACATTGGAAAAACTAAAAGTAACTTGAACATTAGACTTAAAGAGCATTTTAGGAACATCAGGAACAAAGAAATAGATAAATCGGTGGTAGCGTACCATTTTTGGAAGGAGAATCATGATACAGTACGAGAAATCCACTTATTATAAAGTGTCCAAGGTCCAGCTGTATTAACCATGTGGGAAAAAATCTTCATAAAGAAATATGAAAAGAAAATTGTTTAATTTCGACACCACCTTTGAAGAAAATCCAAACTTCAAGTTCATCAAGATACCGACAGAGACACACCTATCGCCTCCAATGAGTTCACCAAACCAACGTCCATTAGTCGACAACAGCTGATGATGTTAGGAAGATCCTAATGACACGCATTCTAGGTAAATACTAGCAATAAGTGGAGCATTGAGTATAAGTTCGACTCAAAATTATATTAATTTTGTGCTTCATTGTATCATAGTCCTTACACAATGGAAAATACCTAAAAGTTATTAATAGTAAAACAAAATAGTTATTTCCACAAATTGTGACACAAATGCAATGAAAATTATTAAATCACAAGTTCTATGGTGTTTATAAATTAGCAAAAATTCACAATAACTGCAAATTCAAAATGAAAATATATTGTGAGATTTGAGCTTAGGTGCCTTTGCGGTGGACAGCCTCCTCTCCCCGCTTATGACTGTGCAAGCAGCAAAATAATCTGAAAAATGTAAGGAAGTAAAAAGGATTCTCTCACTGTAAGATGGAATACAGGAGAATGGGTTTAATTGCTAGAAGAACCAGTTTCCTGCTCCAATAAGAATTTATTTTTATATTTAAGTTTGATTTATGAGTCACTATGTTTACACTCTAACTTCACTTACTTGTTGTTGTATAATTGAAACGTTTTCAAGATTATTCGATCTCATCCTCAGCTGTTTGGTGACTAAATGAACCTTCCTCTTCTTCCACTACTACGGAGCTCCGATCACTCTGCCATCTGGTGTTAGGGGCACTAAGTTTTAATACTTCATTTAATGCCGGGATTTCAAAATTTATAACTTTATCACGGTTTTTGTTTATGAATATTTTTTCCCAAATATCCAATTCTATAGGTGTACTTAAAGATTTTAACAGTTAAATTTTGTGGCCAATGTTGTGGTTTTCTGTCCAAAAATGGTGTGAAACTGCAGATTTTTCTGTTTGTTTCAACTTAATACAACAACAAGTAAGTGAAGTTAGAGTGTAAACATAGTGACTCATAAATCAAACTTAAATATGAAGAATACTTCACTGTTAATAATGCTTCTGCTTTTAATATTTAAGAATTTATTTATTGAACTTGGCAAAAATCATGAACATATCATTCATAATTAACTCCAGTTTATTTCCTTTTGACTGTTACTTCTTTTGTAACCTTTCTTCCACGAAATAACAAAGAAAATAAAACCTTAGAAAAGTACCAAGTAAATTAATGAGACAAAATGTTGTTGAACACTTCAATATAAATATGCTATATATATATATATATATATATATATATATATCTTCCCATATAAAGACTGATTAATAGAAAATAATTTACAGAATAAATTAATGCAACAGCCAGTATTCAGGAATAAATAAGAAACAAAATTAGATCACTTCTATAGCAAATCAAATGGGGCAGACATTATAGCAAATGTGCACCTTACAAACATGTAACAGCAGAATGTCATTAATAGAAGAATAAAATGCAAAAGTAGTAATTGCACTAAGCAAATAATTGCAAAAAATAAAAAAATAAAGTATAAAAAAAATGTAATTCTATATAAAAATGTAAAATTCTATATAAAAAGTTATAATATAAAAATTCTATATAAATACTAACTGTATCATAATTATATCATAGTATATTTACACTTGGAAGCCAAAAACCTCTGAATTACCTTTCCCTCTAAATAACTGAATCATTCACAAGGAAATCCAAAAATTTTGATAGTGAAGTTACAGTTAAATATGCAAACATGTGTGGCACCAGAACAGAAACAAGTTGGAGTGCTAATTTAACCTAGTATGGACTATGAACTGAGGAAAACCGCAATACGGAAAGCATAACAATAATGATTAAATAATACCGTACTGTAAAGCCCATCAAGGAAGGCATAAAAGGAACTCGCAACTTACCCAGCCCGCACGAGGTGCAAACACCAAAGTCCACCAGGCTCCAGCAAAGACCAACTCTCTCCTCCTCTGGCTCACACTCAACAACCCAATCAAGCTCATGTCGACTGGCCAGCCAATCCACGAGTCCCAGAAGAGGGGGCGCTCATAAATCTGAACAGACCAGGCCAGAGAGAGTATACTCTGCGGTGGCAAACTGGGTAAATCTAAGACAATGCCGAGGGGCCCTCGGTGTATGCCATATTGAGGATAAACAATTGAATAGCATACACATACATGTAAATAGATTTTTTTTTAATAAAGGTCACTACAGTGAAAGAAACATACCATGAGAATCTAATTAAGAGGATTGTGTTTTTCTAACATAGATCAGAAGATTTAGAGTATAGTATACTTCATATTCAAAGTTAAGTAAAAACTAAATAAAAAAAAACCTTTTTGTTTTAAATAAGGAAGAGTTTACATTTCCAGTTAAATCAGGAACAGGCATATGCTACAAAATTTGGAGTTTGAAGAGCAGGAATATTTAACATCTCAGTGCTGAGTCATGCATGCTGTGTAGTTGCTGATTCACAAAGCATAAAACTTTTATTTGCAGAAAAATGGCATCACTGTTGGACTATGCTTTTAACGAAGTTTAAGAACCTATGTCTGATTACTGTTCTTTTAATAACTGGAATAAGTAAATTGGATGCTGTCACAAACAGTTGAAAGTATAGTTTTAGATTGTATTATTCCTGGTTGCAAATTAACTCTAAAATTAATCTGCATGCAAATATTAACGAGTATTGTGGTGCATGACATACAGTAACAAAGAAACTTGAAACAAGGGTATTGGCTAGCTCATGACTTGATAGTCTGCATGTCTTAATTGCCATCCCGAGAGCTCTAGGTTTATACCATAGACTGACCAAGGCCTTCCTTAACCTTAAGGTCTGTACTGAGATCTTCACCTCATCTGTGCCACACCTTCATTTCTGGGGAAGAACCACAAAAGATCATAAGGACATTAGATGGCATTGCATTAAGAAAGGAAAAGGAAAAATAATAAGGAATTCATTAATCAAGAAGTTTGTTAACCTGTCAAAAAGTAGTTGCACTGGTTTTACTATTTCTTTTTTAAATATATTTTATAATACAAAAAGTTTATATATTAAATGCATTCTTACACGTTTGGTTTCTTTAGCATCTACTTATTGTAGATAGAAGAAGTATTGCATTTGAGCCAAAAGTTTTATTTTCAGATTTCCCAGAAATATGTTTCGATGTATACCAAGTCCAAACAAAGAGGATTTTTTTTTTTAAATATTGCATTTTTATCTTTTGGTTTGTAACAGCAAACTCAAAACACCCACCTCGTTAGCAAAGATGGTAGTGTGTCTGCCTCACGTTAAAGAGGTCCTTAGTCCGAATCTCGGTCAGGGCAAGTTACCTGGATAAGGTTTTTCTGAGGTTTACCCTTATCCTGAAAGGCATTGGGTAACTCTAAGCTCCATGGACCCCAGACTCATTTGAGCATCATCTCACCCATTTCATTGATCGTCCGATATGACTTAATGCTGGAAGACATAAATTACACCAAAAAAAAACTTCAGATCAGTACCAAACTTCACGTTTAAGCGCATCGTCTTCCAAAGATGTGACATAAAGATGTTTAAGAAAATCCTCTGATATTAAACCACTCTTTATATGGAAAACTTTTTTTCTCTTTACTTTCTCAAAAATGATGTAACAATTTGATTAAAATAACCTATTTTTAAGATTTTTCATATGAAATAAATTACATATCTTAAATTTTCTGAGAATAACTAGTTAAAGAGTGCAGTTACTTAGAATGAATACTTGATGAACTATAAGAGGAGAACAAAAACTAATTACACAAAGCATATATATGTTTTTTTCATCTGTAATTTCTGAGGTATACATTGTTAGTGGTTTGAATTTTTCAACCCTTTGCCAATTTTTAAAATGGCTATCGGTCTAAGAGCTGTCTAAATTGTTGGTTGATATGTTTACAATATTAACTCTGTAGAACATTTATGGATTGCTAAATAATTTTTAATAGAGCTGAGAGTATCAACCTGATAAAATAACATTCCCTTGTAATGTTTTTCAGATGCAGGTTCATCACTCCTGTGTTATCCATCGGCAGCTCTTCAGAAGTTGGTACCCTGTATTGATCAGTCTGCAATAGTATCAGAACAGTTCAAGGGCTGTTCCTTAGACATATTGAATCGGCCTGTTATGAGTTTTATTCTTCAGCAGCACAACCTTGAAGCACTTCAGTTGGCCATGAGACAGGCTCTGCGAAAAGCCACTTGCCGCGTTTATGCCATGCAGGTCAGAAAACCTTTAGAATACAGTGTTAACTTAGGTATTTTCATCATTTAATAGTGCCTTATTTTTCACTGGTGGCCAGCTGGCCGGCCTTCTGTGATTGGCAGTGTACCTTCTGCTGCAGCCCTAACCACCTGCCAACCTGCTGGCCACCAGTGAAAAATAAGGCACTGTATTTCAATTTTCACAATTTTTAAAAAAAATTTGTACTGTACTACATGGTCAGTTTTAAGATTGTCAGTTTTCAACAAAATTTGTTTTCAAATGTTTATTCTTGGTTACCTAACCAGCACAGTGTGGATTATGACACCTTGGTTGGTTTTAAATGCCATGAAGAAAAACATTTAAAATTCTAATTTATTAAAATGTTGCACCTTTAATACAGGTATTTTTAGTTTGGAAACAGAACATGACTGCCTGGCAAAATACTTATATACACTAAAAACTTTATATTTTTACAACTGCACACTGTACAACAAACCAAATTCAGTTATGGATAAGGACCATTTGTTACAATGCCTCGTTTTGGACAAATAGGGACCTGACAGTTGTGTTTTGGAATTTTAGAGGAAGAATGGCATAACAACAAAATTTATCATGTCATTGTAGGAGAAGGGAAATTTTTCCCCTAAATTCAGCAAACCAAATGCCAAGTAATCATACAGCAAAGCTTAAGCCTCATTTTTATGTTTTCTTGATAATTTGAAAAAAGGTGAATAAAATTTATACAAAATATTTTAAATGTCATAAACTATAGAGGGAATTAAGGAAGAGTAAAATGCGTTTGAAAATGTAGCTGAGGTAAACAGTTGGATATTTTAATTTCATGTTGTAGAATTTAAAAGCAATTAAACAATTGGAAATTAATTGTTCTTTCACACTAACTGTGTAGGCCAAAGTGTGGAAAGATACAGTAAGACTGAAAAATTCAATGCAATAGCTGGGATTTGAACCATGAATATTTCAGTCTCTGTCTGACTGCACTTAAATATCGAGCTACCATGGCCGACATGCCAACATGACATTAAATTCTCCAACTGACTTGTATTTTAAGTTATTGTAATCACACCTATTTAACAATTTTTATTTTTCTAAGCATTTTCAGTAAGAAGTAAGCATTATAATCTTTTTCAATACAAATAATAAAAACACAACAAATGTAAATGGGTATACTTAATATGTAGTTGCCCTTACAGGCATGTTTAGAATTTCATACAGATTAATAGAAAACTGCATCCTGTGGAACATTTTGAAGTTAGGAAAATGTAGAAAATATGGAATCTGGTAATAAAGAGTGGTCGAGTGGTCATTTGTCAATCCATTGAAATATCATTTAGCTGGTCTTTGCTACTCATCTTTGAGCGAATTCTAAGATTTTTCCATGACGTCATTAGCGCATTGTCTGTAAGGTAGATACCTACCTGGCTAAACCCCTTTTTGTATATCCAATGTGAAGCAGTAAGAAATTTCTTTTCCCCGAAAACTTCACGTTGAAATCAACAAATGCAAAAGCTGTTATCACAAATTACAAGCAGAAGAAATTGGCTAAAAAGGCTAAAAAGAATGGACACAAGCGTGTGAAATAGGCATTTATAGGCACTATAAAACTAAGAAATTAGGCTAATAATTTTAGGAAACGTGCTTATAACTTAAAAGCCTACATTTCTAAACAAAGGAATGAAATAGGCAAATAGAGCAAAATCCGCCCCTTAGTCATAACTTACAAGATAAGGATTAAACTAAATGTACACAGGTATTAAATATATACAGAAACGTACTAAAATAGTGTTTACTTAGCTAGATATCTGCACTGAGATAATCATAAATGCTGTAAAATTTGTGCTTTAATAACAATTTATATACATTAGATTTGAATATTCTCCCTGGCATAGCTTTTAAGAACTATGCAGAGCAAGGTGAAAAAGGTTCATTATTAGATTTGTGGACAGACATGGTAGGTCAATTACTAAAAGCATCAGTTTGGAGTGTTGAATATCGATGGTTCAAATAACAACTACAGAGCTCTCATTTGGATATGTGGCCGACCTAACATGAATTTTCTTGACACTGGAAAGCAGAGTTGGATATTCATAGTCCTTTATATTTAAGCACATGGATCTCTCATTCAAATTAGAATCACAATAACTAGATATCCCATCAAAAAAGTTATTGAAAATTTATGTTCTTGTGCTACTGCACATCTCTAAGACCTTTAAGAAAATTACATAAACATTCATTAATTCTTCAAGACCATGTAAATAAAATCATACTTCATTTGTAACAAATGAATCACAGGTCAACAACGTGATCATTAACTCTACACACATTATTGCATTGTTGAAATTCCTAAACTATAGTTATCTTTAATTTTAAAAGTTAAGTGGTATTCCAAGCCACTGAAATTCATGATTCCTGTGCAAATATTCTTAGAGATTAACTTTAAAGAGAGTCGATTAAAGACACTAAACAACACTTACTTTTAAATTTTTCCGGCGGAAAAATTTCCGGAAAAATTTAAAAGTAAGTGTTGTTTAGTGTCTTTAATCGACTCTCTTTAAAGTTAATTTATCATAACAACACTGTTTTCAACACTTCCAAGAAAGGAATTCTTAGAGATATTTTTGGACTTTGTTCTAACTTTTCTCTGATGTCAAGTTTCTCATCTATGAGAACACAGCATTGTCTTTCAGTTCCTTATCTAGGATAGCTCCCATTTCCCTAAATCTGTTTACAAGTATACTAATGGTTTCTCTGTCAGGCTCTTGAACAGCAGCAGTTCTTCTATAAATTGCATTGACATTTCTCTGCAAGAGTTTGTTGTTACAAAGGAATCAAACATGTTTGGTATTCTAATTGACGGAAATTGGTCATTTCTTCACACTAGCCATATACAGGTTAAGGTCTTTCATAGATAGAGTCAACATGAAAAATTCAATGCCATGGCCGGGATTTGAACCACGGATCTCCTGGTTTCCGTCCAGTCGCTCTAACCCTTGAAAGACCTTATAAAATAAGACCTTATGAAACCTTAGCCTATATACGGCTGGTGTGAGGAGGTGATTGGTCTTCACATCAGCTAATTGGCTGGCATACAGAGAGGGAACAGAACAGTTAGCAGTGCAACACAGTGCAGGCAAGCAATTTCCCATAATGTGGTCATGCTTTGAATCAAAGGCTCTGTGTAACCTAACATTTTCAACAATGATTCTAGGTAGTATGAAGTATGTGCACTAGGTAGTATGAAATTAGTGTTTCATTAATTTAGTTATTGTAATATATTTTAACAGGCTTTGAACTGGCTGTTAAGGAGTGTGACACAACCCATCTGTCTTCATGATTTGCTATGGTGGTTTGTGGCAGCCCTCACACCAACCCCTCCTGATCCTGAGACTGAGGGTGAAGAAGACAACAATAAGACTGAACGTAAGGAAGATGTGGTGAGTAATCAGGCATAAAATAACATAAATATTATGGAAACTGAATTAATGTTTAACATTCATATTGCTCCACTTCGAAATTACCGTTAGGAGATGTTTCAAGCACCTGTTGTCCTCATTCACTGTTGCAGATTGACTAACCAGTGACTTCTTGATGCCTTTGGTATCTGTAGTACCATCTAGTGTAGCATTGGTGAAATTAGAGATAAAATCTCCCGGAAATTCAGTGTGCGTGTGCATGCGCATGTGCGTGTGCGTGTGTTTTATGGTCAGAATTTGATGATAAAATCATTCTTCTTCTTGCCTCCCAGTATTTAGAGTCTAGATCTTCTTGATTTTTCAGAATTTACATACAGTTAGGTGATCAGTGTTCAATTTTTTTCAACCAAAACATTCAGAGAATAAAAATGTGTTGCATTACTTATTGTACATCTCTCGCATGCATATATATACATGGTGTTCAGTTTTATTCATTATTTCCTGTCCTCTGATTGAGTAAGAATGATGTCATAGTTGACTGGTGAGTCTATCTTCAAATCATAGTGCCCTTTACAGAGAAGAAGCGGTGATTTTTGCGGAACAGTAATTATTTATAGTGCTCTGAGTGTGGTTGCACTAGCAACTAATACAACCAGCTTACGCTGGATATGAACATAGACCACTGCGTCTTCATAGTTGAAAGCTACTTTCGTACCTGCATTAAAATTGGTGCGACATATAAATATAATTTAAACTTCTGCATAGAGGTTTTATGCAATGCTATCCGGCATTCAGACAAGTTCCTTGCAGCGTAATGTTGTCAAAAGTGTCCAGGTACCATCAAATTGACATACTTTTGTTTGCAACAGAAACATCTTACGTTTTATCAGTATAAGATATAAATTTTTTGTCATTCTCACGCCTATGAAAATGTCTATTAATGTTGGTATCCTTATATCTCTTAAAACCAATAGGTGCATCAAACATTTTCAAGATACAGGATCAGTTACTCGCAAAAAGAAAGACACTGGATGGTATAAAGTGACTGGTCCCAATCTAGAAGCAATAAATAATGTTATGACAGAAAGGCCTCAAGCATACCTTCTCACAATACAGGCAGTGTTGAAGGGGAAGAGAGAAAGGAAATATAAGAAAGTGGACACATAAGACTATGTACTAGAGATATTTTCTTGTTTAGACTTGGATAAAAGCTTTGTACATATTGTAACACTAATTTATTTTTCATTCCTAGAACATATTCTGCTAATTTTCTGGTTTGTAATGGAGTTACATTGTGAGGAAACTGTGTGTGATCGAAAAGAATTGAGATCAAATTGAAATATTTCTATTTTATATGACAAGTTTACAATATGCATATATGTCTACTATAACAGAAAAACAGATGTTCATTGTGAAATAAGTGTTCATTGACTTATCATTTCGTATATTCATCATGGTATACTTTTATGACTGCATAATTAGCTTTGCATTGCATTGCAGTATATAGTTTTTCAAAAACAGTTATCGTATCTACGCACCAGGTAAAATTACGCACCTTTACATTTACGCAGGCAGACCCACCTCTCAAATAGTATATTTACCTACTAGTAGAGGGAGGTCTCAAAGCTGCTCTCAGCACATCAAGTACGATCGCAAGCCGTTAGAGGAATCGTATATAAACTAGCCCCATTAGCGATGCTATTGATGATGTCAAATTTTGCACGGTAAAATTACAGATAAAAATGAACACTGTGTATATATATACACACACTCACAAACTTTGATGTAATTAAATTTTTTTCAATATTAAACAGTTAAATATATATAATCTTCTGTGACCATACCATACTATTTTTGATTATATACTTGAAGGCACTAATTTAAATATCAAGGTAATTTTAAGTCTCTGAAAATGTTTAAACCTTGATTATAATTTTAAATCATGCATGATTGCCCATGCAGTAGAGCAGGAAATGCTGGTTTCTGTTATTGTGTGTGTACATTATTTCACACTTTAAAAATCTAGTACTTTAAAAATCATTATATTTGAGTAGAAAGCTTTTTTTAAAAAAAAGTTTACTGTTGCTAATGTGAGTTAAAGGTTGATTCTTGCGACAGCATTTTGCATGTAAACTTCAAAACAAAATTTATGTACAATAGGACATCAGAGGAGTATGTGAACATCCGCTGAGTGACATCAGTATTGCTGGGGAGGCTGTGCATCCTTTGCCCTCCACATTCCACACACTGCTTCAGACCATTGCAGACCTAATGTTGTTACTTCCAATGGGATCAGCACTGCAACAGATGGCTATCAGATGCTGGGGCCTACGCTTCACACAAGCTGATCACATGTTCCTTCACAGGTGAGAACTTAACTATAAAATGTCATTTTTCATTTGTGTTTAGACACCCAGTATTAAAAGATAATTGCATTCCAATATTAAGTATCACACGTCATGAAAACCTATACAGTGCAGTCAGTCATAAAGAAAAGAAAAGATAAAAGCTATTTGAAAGCAAAAAACACAGATATTTTAATTCAAAGAATATTTATTTCTCAACTAAGGTTTTTATGAGTGAATAAAATTGAGAATATGCAGAGCACTAAAATTATTTTTAATTAAAAGTTCATTCCAAAATTAACGAGAAATGAATAGTGCACTGTGTGTTATGTTCTTTTGAAATCAAGAAAAAAATACTTTGAGTCCCTTTTCATAAGACTTTTCAAATGTTTCAAAGTAGTAAATTAATTGGAACATCTAGTACCATGCGAAGTCATGCTATATGCCTGTGTTAATGGTGGACATTTATTGTTGGTTAGAGCTTTAGTTTTGCATTTTTTCCGTAAAATGATGGATGAAGTTTTTAAAAAGGCTCATGTTGAAAAACTAAGGTGTTTTGATTAGTTTTTATAAGCTAATAATGAGGTATGGTTATTATATTTCTCATTCATAATAAAGTATTGGATCGAACACCTGGTTTAAAACTGTTTTTCATTAACTCGACTTGTTGCCTATTATTTTGTATTACATAAATGTAAAATGGCACAGGGATGGTGGCAGAGAACGAAAACAGCTGCAATTCAAAGTATAAACTTCAAAGAAGCGTAGAGACAGTGAAGCACAACTTAGCACAAAAGTGAATCGAGAAGATATTGACACACTGCTTCACTCACACTGTAAGTGTGAGTTCACTGCACAGTGTGAGTGAAACAGTGTGTCAATATCTTCTTGATTCACTTTTGTGCACAGCTGCAATTGTTGACTCTGTGAAGCACAAATGTAATGCTTAAAAGCCTCCAAGAAACCACTAACTATAAATTTAAAACAACATGAAGAAAAGATTAAATAAATCAGTAAGGTTTCATTTTATCACCCGAAGATGGTGATCTTAGGATAGTGATAACGAGAAACATTAATTTGGAATGAGAAAAGCTAGGCTACGTTTACTTAATATTGTACTCATTCATTTTTATTAAATATATATTAAGGTCATCTGAAATATTAAATACAATTCTTAAAAAAATGAAAAGTGGCAAAAAAATGTATATATATATGGTTTCAATAACTTGAAATTAGAAAAAAAAAAAAGCATAAAAGTGTCAAAGAATGTTATAATTTGTTTAATTATCTGCTTACCTGGCTCGAAGCCCGAGAACGTCTAGCCGCCAGGAAAGATTCAGCTCAAACTTTAACTTGTAAAACTTGAGGAACTTTATACATCCTGTGCTGGCCGGCACTGGCCGCGCACTTCACACCTAACGTTGGTTGAACTGGTTTGGGTCTACAACCCTTACAGACATAATAGAGGTCCAGGTTACGGGAATGGCAGACAGTGAACTGACTCATAGTTGCCCCGTTTAACAATTCAAACTTTAAATTAATACTGTAAAATTTTACAGATAACAGAATATTTAACAATATGTGTTCCATTAAAGCAACACAGGAAAATAAAAAGCATCACAATCATTAACAAAGCTACTCTTGAAAATGCAAATAATTTTGCTGAAACAAAATTTAACAAAGTTAACTAGGACCCCGGAAAACATTTAACTTTAACAGAAACGCAAGCAAGCAGCCATAATAACTTCTGGACCCGGTACTGACAGAATTTAGCCCGTTTAAAACCCAAGCAAAGCTCCTGAAAAGGCAATCAGAAAGATCACTAAGACAAAATTATTAAAGCCAACAGGCGAGACTGGAACACTTACCCAAGAACTTAATTTGTCCAACACCAGGCACAGACTGTCTTCCCGACCTGAAGCAGTACCATTAGGAAAACATTTGGAAACCCGCAGCGCTCAAAGAGAGAAGCGGTGGGTATCTGAAGCAATCCCATGCTTAAACAGCTTCGAATTGGGAAGACAAGGAAATGAGTGCTGGAAAAAAAAGAAGCAAACGGCACAATCCAGATGAATAATTGATGAGCATAAATATCATTCACATTCTGTCATATTACTGCTTTGAAGCGTCACCTGCTATAATTACATAAATCACTAAATATCTGTGTTTAAGCCTCCATATTCCTACACAGTAGAATAATTAGTAATATGTGTTTCTTTAATCTGAAATATATTATATAAAGCGATTTCATTGTATTTGAAGATTAAAACATGTCAAGTACTCACAACATATAATTTCAAAATATTGCATTGTAGTATATTGGCTATACTGATGGCTCATGATTTGATACATTGTTTGCTCATTGTGCTTTATTACATTGTTTAGGGCATTGATTGGTCTAAGCACAATTACTGGTTTTTCACTTTAGGTTTTAGCACAACAATAGTTAAGGTCACAAATGAAAATAAAATTTATATTTTAGAGAAAATTATGGACAGATATTCTAACTATGTTGTCATTATGTCTGCTATTCCCAGTTCCCATCCAGTGCAAAGAAACACACAGTTGTTGTTTCAAGGTTAGGGCTCCACTTGTACCTGTTGAATGTGATGTCCAGTATCTTGTAATGGTAATTTCATTGCTAAATGAATTGTTTCAAACTTTTCATTCTATCTATAAAATCATAAATGTTAAGTCATTATTATGTGTTTTACTATCCTTTGTATGAACATCAACATTATTTGAATCACTAGAACATATATGTACCTATTTTTCAGTGATATTTTGCTGTTTTCTTACTAAAACGTTGCATACACTTTTACCCATTTTATTTTTGGCTAATATATTATTAAATATAGCTCTCTTTGCAAATCTTAATCCAAATGTACATAAATTGCTTACTTTACAAATGTGTGAAATTACTGCTTTGATTATGAAACGCTTGTAAATTCTACAAGATTTCATTTATAAATATTTCAGCTTGTTTTTGTAAAGTTGAACTTCACTGTTTAAAAATTACAAATGAAGTTTACAAATTACAAGGATTGTAAACAGTGTGAAACAGGCCTCTGGTCAGAATTTACATTGACCCCAAAATGAAAACATTCTGCTGTATATGCTACAAAAACTGCAGTTAACTATCAGTTTAGACATAAACACTGTTCCAACTTAAAATATGTCTAACTATAGTTCAGTTTTTCATTTTATATTTAGTATATTATTCTTTCATGTATTTACTACTATTTTGCTGTGGTATACCTGGGGTGGAGTGCTTATTGTATCTCATTGTTTAAGTAGACATTGTCATGGAAGGCAGTATTTAAGTGTGAGAGTTCCTCTATCAAATAATTTTTGCTGTAGATTCTTTAAGCTCTTTTGTAAAAGTTTTAATTGCCTCTTGTTTCTGTCTATGATGGCGATTGGAAGTTTTATGCAAATAATGGAGAGGGAGAGGAACAAAAAAGAATAGCATAATGAAAGACAAGGGAAGAGAGGGAATGGAAGGAAGACAGTAAAAGGGAGAGAGTAACAGGCGAAAAGAGATAATTTGAGAGAGGGAGAAGAATTTCTTTCTTTAAAAACACAAGCAGAGCTGTGGGTTCTGCTAGTAAATATTTATTTTGTGAAAAGAAAGATGTATTGATTCAGATAATTTTGTGTGGCTTTCAGGAGTCAAGTTTTCAGCAACATCAGTAAGATCCTTTCTCGATCTGAAGAAGAGCAGGATGACATAAGCATAAGCATGCAGGAAAGCCATCAGTCTACATACTCACAGGTAACTCTTTCTGTTTTCTGCAACTTACATTCTTGGATTATGTTCTTAGGTTAGAAATAGCAAATTGAAGATACAAAGTATAAAATTGAAAGAAGCGTAGAGACAGTGAAGCACAACTTAGCACAAAAGTGAATCGAGAAGATATTGACACACTGCTTCACTCACACAAAAAGAAATATTGACATCAGAACTAAAGAACATATAAGAAACATTAAAAATGAAGAAACATAAAAATCAGCAGTGGCTTTTCATTTTTTGAATATTAGACATGACATCAACTTGGGAACATCTTTAATAAAATATGTTAATCACCCCATAGACCTTTCCGTATGGGAAACAATCTTCATTAACAAAAATTGTCATAGAGTCATAAATTGTGAAACTCCACCACCGGACATCTTTGACAAGTACATCATGCCAATTATCGACAATACGGAGAAACAGGAAACCATTACAACTTACACTAGTTGAGTTCCAGCTGATGATGAGAGCAAAAGCTCTTGAAACATGTCCTGTGAAAAAACAGTGTGAGTGAAGCAGTGTGTCAATATCTTCTCGATCCACTTTTGTGCTAAATTGAAGATTATTTATTTTTCACCTTCAAGTGCAAGGTGCATCACTTACATGTTCTTCTAAAGTACACTACAGTAACTTCAACTGATTTGGCTGCCTAGATTATTTTCCATTAGCATTATTCAAATATTTACCTTCTTCCACTAAAGTGCCGTCATTCAAAAGGGTCAATATTGAGCTTACAATTTACCTAGTCTTACATATGAGTGATTATATTAGTAGAGAAATGCATTATTGAGTTATGATTGGTTGAATTTTTACAATATTACAGCACAAAGAATTTCATTTGCAATAGTTTTACAGAACGTGAATTACAATGAAAGACATTTTTAAATAATTGTATTTAATTTGAATAGGATATTTCAGATTGAATTACACTAATAACGCAATAGACCATCATATTTGCATGTATAGGGTTATTTTGTATCAACAGGATTCAAACAATGTAACACACATTAATATAAATGATATTATGAATTTTATGTAGTTTATAACTTGCTTATTTTAAATACACTCTTTTATGTGTGATACATGTGGTTTTTTCAGTTCACTCTTCTGCAAATAATTCTTCTCATTCTTCTATATACTTCTTGTTAATACAGATAAGCCTTCATTGCTCATTTACACATTTCATTGTAAGTATAAGAGTGCACAAGCTAAAGCAGTACCTGGTGACCATCTATGGCTTTGAAATTCTGTTCTCTTTACAATATAAAACACAAAGAGAAAGGAAGAAAGAAACAGAACTATCTGATATATTATGCTGAAATGACTTTCCCTATCCTCTGTGATTTATTACTGGTCATCAAAGCTATCTTAACAAAAGTTTATTTTACTATCTACTTCTTTTTAATTGAGTTAAACATTTTATAAAAAGTTGTCATTACACATTTTGTCATAGATACAAAGGGAATAACAATAGAAATCTGTAGGATTTGGATGCCAAGTGCTGCCCTTAAAATTCCACATTCTTTCCATACAATAATCAGAAACAACTGAATATCAAAAGCATTAAACGAAATGATAAGTATCAAAACTATTTGAACCATTAATTAGAGATACCTTGGAAATGGCTTATGGTATAAAGAAAATTATTGCAAATATACTGTGTGTTTTAAAGAGTTCTATATTTGTGTGTAGTATATTTTTGTCTATTGCTTACTGTTCATGAATTACACAAGATCATACAAAAAAATTGTCTTCCATTGTCCAGGGGTAACATGGTTCCCAAGGTCACTGGTTTAAATCCTGCAGAGAGCAATGGATTTTTTTCTGGTGTAAAAATATTAGCATGATTTCCTACGGAAAGAAAGTAAAGCCAGGATCCCATGTCATAGAATTAAAGCATGTGAAAGAACCTCATGTCTGATAAAGAGGTCTGTGAGCCAAATTAAGCAGTCTTTCATGCCTAATACAGAAAAAGAAAAGGAAAAAACCTACATAATTCCTTCCCAAAGGTAGAGACTTCAAAGGCTATACCCAGGAAAATCAACATAATAGTATGGAAAAATAAGGACCGAGTAATAAACTTTGAAATCCCACCATCAATAATTTAATTAAAAAAGCTCATAGTTCCACCACTAGAGAGAAGAGAGCAGATAACAACAGATGATAGTTGGTCCTTCAAGGTTGAGAATGTAAGCAACAGCTTCCGAAGCTAGTCCCTCCAAAATTTGTTGGGAACCAAAGTGTTACGTGCTGCCTTGCATCCTGTTCTTATTTCTGTTCTAGTTACCATAACTAGCTAGTTGTAAGCCAGCCTACTATGTTATGCTTTTGTCAGTACATTTATGCTAAGATTTTTTATAGTAAATAGTCTAAACATATGCACATTATAATGAAGCAGTTAGGATGGTATATTTTAAAATTTAATGACAAATGTTATATGTAATTACTTGACAGATTACTAGCTGCGTAGAGACACTCAAAGATCTTACACCAAACGTTGATATCAAGGCTTCGAGCAGACAAGCAATGGTAGGCAGTCTAACTGACAGCTCAACAGAGACATTTTGGGAATCTGGAGATGAAGACAGGTGAGCAAACATTTCACTCCAGGTCATAATACTACTTTAAACATTTTTTTAAAAAAAAAAAAACTATATGTGGTGCTGGTGCTGGCAGTACAAAGAAAAAGAAATGGAGGACAAATAACAGTAGATATGTGGATATAAGACTCTGTGGATGGTGTGCTTGGTACTTTCATTTGATTAGTGTTAATCGATGTTAATTCGTTATTTTTGTGTTATCCTTCCATTCAAAAATATCTAATTTTCTACATATTACATTCATGTGACTTTTTGTACTCCTCTGCAAACTATTCTGACAAAAAGTATAAACTTGAAAGAAGCGTAGAGACAGTGAAGCACAAACTAGCACAAAAGTGAATCGAGAAGATATTGACACACTGCTTCACTCACACTGTTTTTTCACAGGACATATTTCAAGCGCTTTTGCTCTTATCAGTTGGAACTCGACTCAACTGAAACCAGCTGATGATAAGAGCAAAAGCTTTTGAAACATGTTCTGTGAAAAAAAAAAAAAAAAACAGTGTAAGTGAAGCAGTGTGTCAATATCTTCTCAATTCACTTTTGTGCTATTTTGGCAAAGTTAATTGATGAAAATTAACCGTTCCTCCATACTAACGATGAAGCCTGGGAATCAAGTACTTACAATGCTAAGTCACCACAAATGGTATGTATCTCAAATACGAGGACCCCTAGTGGTCTATCCAGAAAACATACAAGTCAATTAGAGAACTTATTGTCATGATGGCACATTGACCATGGTAGCTCAAAGGTAAACAGCGACCAAACGGAAACCAGGAGATCTGTAGTTCAAATCCCAGCCATGGCATTGAATTTTTCAAGTTAACTCTATCTATTCTGACAAATTTATTCTTTGATGTACTTCTTATGTGTAACTTCTGTTACACATTTATAGATTTTATTACAAATACAGTAGGCAAAGCAAGTTAGATCATTAAAAAGCATGTCAATAATAATAACAATAATAATAACAATAATAATAATAATAATAATAATAATAACGATAACGATGACGATGACGATGACGATGACGATGACGATGACGATGACGATGACGATGACGATGACGATGACGATGACGATGACGATGACGATGACGATGATGATGATGATGATGATGATGATGATGATGATGATGGTAATTTATTCACCATTTGGTAATTACAATAATTACAATAGGCTTCGTCAGTAACTTATTACTAGTGGAACAAACATATTTATATATACACTGAGGGATGGTAATATTTACATGTTTTACAAGTCATGTTTATTAATATCTAGGTATTCTTGTATGCTGTAGCATGGAGTTTTTGTTAGCCATTTGTATATTTTTTCTTTAAATCTTTGAATATTTGTATTGTTCATTTCCAAAGGAAGTGCATTAAATATTTTTATACCATTTAACTTGTAGTACCTAGAGGACTTCTGCAGCCTAAGATATGGTATATCCACTCTGTTTCGGTTTCTTGTGTTGTATGTATGAATTTCACTTCTGGTGTTATAATTTAGTTCGTTTTCTTTGATATATACAAGAACATCATACAAGTATAGATTAACGACAGTCAGGAATTTCTAGCATTTTAAAAAGTGGTTTACAATGATCAGTTTTATTAGAGTTTGCCAGGATTCTAATGACCTTTTTTTGAATCCTTAGCACCTCTGTTATTCTTGGACTACAACCCCATAGTATCAAACCATACCTAAAAATGCTTTGAAAGAATGAAAAATAAGCCATACGAACAAATTCGTTTGGGACTGCCCTCTTTAAGTTTGCTAATAAAAACACTGTTCTCGACAGTCTACTGCATACGGAGTCAATGTGAGAGTTCCAAGATAGACGATTATCAATTAAGATTCCAAGAAATTTTACAGTCTCACTTGTGTTAGGTTTTGTGTTTGTTTGTGTTAGGTGTAGGTTTGTAAATTTCATGCTCTTTACATGATCATTAGAAATAAAACAGAGAGTTGCCACTTCAAAAAATATTATATATGTGAAAATTCAAAACATAAAAAGATGTCATGGAAATGGTTTACATCACAAAAAATTTTGACATAAATCATATGCTTCAAGAAGATCTAAATTTTTTGTGCAGCAAGTGTTTGTTTATCTCTTATAGTTCTTAGACTGCAGATTCTGCAGGAGAGAGACTAAAACAGCCCAACATATTCTACTTCTTGTGAAGCCTGGTCTCACAGGAGATGTAGTGCTTTTGGGGCAATGTTTATAGAACAAAAGAAATAACATCCATACTCACTGGAAGATTGTATACCATCTTAAGGAATACAGGTGGATATAAACAATCCAGGTAGAGCAATAAGCTCTAGGTTGAAGTGCGCCCAGAGAAATGGCGGGAATCTTATAAATGATAGAAGAAAGTCTCTTATGGTTCACCAGTTGGGATAATTTGAGTTCTTGAACAAATTCTACTCTCTATCGAGATTTAACTGTATTGGAACACCACAGTGAAGCGAAATAATTATTAAATTCTACTCTCTTTCTCTCTTTCAAACAAAAATAATTAAATTCTTTTCTAGATATTTTGAGGGAAGATGCTGAACTCCAATAGCTAGTTTGGTATTTAACCAACTTTTCATTTGTGTATTAAAGAAGACAGACACATGAATATTTTTCTAAAAGTGGCTTATTTATTCAGAAGGCCTCAAAATAAGTATTTCTGATACAAATTTGTATGTAGAATACAATACTTTTTCTACTTACTATAAGTAGGTGGCAAAGAAAGTAAAAAATTAATATTTCTGATTTGAATGACTGCTACCATTGCAGTCAGCAAGCTCAGTTTACCTAATAATGATGTTTTGTAACAATTGTTCAAGCCTGACAGATACCTTCTGAATGTCCCTCAGTCTGTTTTGAGGGTTTGAATACTCTGGTATTCAAAAAGTATTCAAATGCTCAAATGCACAATTATCTTAGGAAACAAAGAATCTCTAATGTATAATTTGGGATGTAACAAAAAGGAATATAAGATATACAGAACATGAGGAATAAATAAATATTAGAGAAGTTGTATAGGAAAAGAATTTGAACACATATAATTGCAAATTGTTCAATACAATTGCATACTCACATAAATTCACCTACTCCTAAAATGTTGAATAGAAACAGTGATTTGGCTTTTTTACAAAATATTGAGTCTCAGTATTCTCTCTTTTTTTCAGAAATAAGACAAAAACCATAACAATTAATTGTGCACCTCAGGCATTTCCTAGAATGGTATTTATACACATTGACAACTGCCGAGACCTAGCGGTAAGTAACACATGTTAAAGCTCTTTCTACACATGTGTATAATTACACAATTAAATTTTATAGTTAATACGTAACAATTTATTCCAGAACAAGGTGTCTAGCGTCACATTTCAATCAGGACCCAGTGGAGATGAACTTTATAAACTGCGACAAGTTGAAGTAGAGAACAGATCTACAGGTTGGGTTAGCTGTCCCATTCTTGGTAAGTTCAAAACACCACACACTCACTCACACTCTACTTTTATCAAACATGCTGTTACAGTTTAAAGCTGTTTTATGATCACATACTCAGTGTTTGTAATTAATGGTAATCTTGTGATAGTGTATTATCTTCCAGAGGGAAAAGGCTTATTACGAGGGGCATTTGGAAATGATTTACAGTGGTAGTTCTTTGTACCTTATTTGTTAATTAACATGAATCAATGTACATGGGATCTGTCAATATACTCTCCATTGATATCAGTACATCACTGCCACCTCCCTGGCAACTTCATTATTGCATCATGGAACCATTGTTTGGGGGTACTACACACTCACTCATGGACAGCTACCTGCAATTCTTCATTGTTGCCAAACTTTTTCTCTTGCAGCACATTCTTCATGCTGTTGAATAGAACATAATCAGGAGGAGCTAGATCCGGTGAATATGGTGGGTGTGGCACAACAATGAATCCCAGTGATGCCAACTTTGCAGTCATGTTGCTGGTATGCAGCTGCACATTGTCGTGCTGGAGAAGCACTCCTTTGGACCATTTTACCTTTCACTGTTGCTGAATCCTGTGTCTAAGTCATGTAAGGGAGTCACAATATACCCTACTGTTGACAATCATACCTTGTGGAAGCTAGTCCATTTTCTGGGGCCGGTCTTCTGTGCGGGAGCTTCTTGGCCGCAAACCATGTTAAAGCATGTGACTTCTGTTTTGACTCCTTCCTTCCACAAAAATCAGAGCCCATCTTTGTCCATGATAGTCGCCTTTCATCTTGTTCATGGATTTCTCTACCTGATAACAAACAAGCGCTGCCCTTTCACTACACACTGTGCTCACAAATGCCATCTAGCATCTGCATGATATAGTAGTAATGTTTGAAATAATGCAATTGTAAACCATTTCCGAATGTCCCTCGTATTATATTATTTTACTTTCTCTTCTGTTAGTCATATGTTTCAGTTGTACTTTTTAGGATGTTTATGAAAACCTTTTCTGCAGTTGTAAATTAATGCAAAGTAAATTATTTATGTAATTATTTTCTTTTATTAATTTATTAATTTTTTTATTCGTGTACTCATTTGTTTTTCATTTATTTATTTAGTACCCATTTTTAGTACATAAATGGCACCACAGGCAGTGAACTCTGGAAAAGGAAATTTGGGAAGGAATTATTCCAGATTTAAGTTTAGGTTATCTTCCTGGCATTTATCAATTATGAGGACTGCAGAAAAACAGTCAGGAAATATGATTCTGTAATGATTTGAATTGCAGACCTCCCATTCACAAGTCTATTCCTTAATGATCTGAGTTACTCAAGTCTGTTATTTATTTACCATGCTAAAATGAAAATGGAGTAAAATCTTTCAAAAGAAACTTAAAGTTTTACTCTTGGTTTGCCGAATTTAATATATTAAACACTGTGTCAAGTTCCGCTGGGTGTTGTTATAATATATTAATTGAAACTTGTGAGATTGACATGTATTTTGTCAATTTCTTCAACAAATGTTGCTGATAGTCGCATTCATTGTATTTAACAATTGTTAGAGGGATAATCATATCCAGTTTTGTGATCTCTTTGTTCAGGGCAAGTGGCACTGTTACTTCTCTGTAACCATTTCATATTTTTGCAGGTTTTGTGAAAATGTCATGTAAAGAAGATTGGATGATGATGAATTGTTCCAGGAATTTGACAAAAGTTTCAGTAATGTGAACTTATTTGTTAGTACATCTGGGCACAAAAATGACCCAGTGAAGTTGACCAATAGCACCTATTCTGACAACTAACATCAGGAGTAATTATGATTCTGGGTTTATAACACAACAGTTGCTAACAATTAGCAAACAAACAGGATTACCTATAAAAAGTAGATTCTGTTTTAAAAAGCTCTAATGTATTACCTTCACATGAATTCCTCTACCCATTATCACTTATTTTTATATAGAGCAGGATTGGCCTTAATTTTGGCAGCCTCAAATTTATGAAGCTAATTCAAAGTGAGCAATGTTATAAGAGATGTTTATAAAATGATTTATAAAATGAAGTTAAATTGTCATTGTTTCGGCTCTTTCTAATTCGCAATGCAGCTATTTATTTCTAATTCCTTCACACTTTTTTATGTTTTTATATACAACCATGATTTTTAATATAATTTCTTTTCTTTTTAGTGAAATTTCGTGTTGGAGCGCATTCTTTTAACATTATTAATTGTTTATTTACTTACTGTGTAATGTAGCCATATTGAAGAATTCAGTGTAGCCAAACTACCCTTGTTTCTCTACTGAATGCAATGCTGCCAACAGTCTTACTTGTCCCTAAATTACTCTATTTAGCAGACTAACAGAAAGTAGTGCCTAAATTGCACCTAATTGTAGTCCTCACCAGCGTGACTCTATGTTGTTTGTGTGCACATTTGTTACTGGGTTGACAAAGTGCACTGAGTGATTCACTTCTAGGTGTGCAGCAAACCCTGCAGCCATTAACCCATATGTGCTCTGCAATTAGACTGTAGAGCGTATTTGCATCCCTTCTGTTATTAGGGCATATCGTCATTCACACCTCATTCGTTTTCACATCGATCTCCAGGATCCAGTTGCCCTCTACGACGCACCCACGATGAAACTTGCGTCATCCTATTTTGCATTTGTCGATTTGAACGACGTGGCTGGGACTGCCAATTTTCCTCCTTGCAGTGTACTTGGTGTCATTTGACATGCACTCTTCATGGCAGTAGCCGAACCAGTTCGATACAGTCCATGAGCTCATGCATGTTTTTCCTATGGAGCACTCCATTATCGTCATGCCGTAGGATTGTTTATGTGCAAAGCACTGGATGAGTAACAAAATTTGACCAGGCAATAACTTAGCCTGCTCAAACTATGTTACTTTGCACACGGACTGCGTCACCTATTTCTGGGGCATTTTTGCAAAGGTTGGCTACAAGTTTTACATATCTTCCTCATATTGGCCGCAACGTGAGAACCGGCTGGGCGTCTGCTTTCGCATGCATATACATACACCTTTGACCTTAGAAAATATTCTTGCATTGCACAAAAGAAAGTGTCTCCCATTGTTTCCTTATACAGTACCCAAGTTTTAGTAAAATGTTCTAGAAGCTTCTTGAAGCCAAAGTTTCTCGAATTGCCCAAATGGAAGCTTCTAGGGTCAAAAGTGGTATACTTTAGCAAGATAATCCATTTTTTTTACCTTCTTATCTTTCTTTTTCTTCCTACTGTTATTTAAATTAAATTAATGATTCAGCAACGCACTTTTGTTACAGATGCTCGGCATTCAGTGGTACGCTTAGAGCTTAAAGGGCCAGACAATTCCCTCCGTCTACGCCAGATCAGAGTTCTGGGAGAGGTTGAAGGTGAGAGCCTGAAGCTGGGAAAACAACACAGTGCATTGACAATCCAGCAACGTAACTGTGAAACAGAAACATTGAGAGTTTTTCGATTAATTACCTCTCAGGTAAGTAACACATTTTTATGTACGACTGTTGGTGCATGTGTGTGTGTGTGTTCCTTTTTTTTTTTTTTAACCACTTACATGCACAGCCTTCTCCTGGAAACTTCCAGAAGGAAGGGGTGAAGCAGAGAGCACAGAGGGGAACAAGATCTGAATGGCAGGCTTAGACACAGGGTCCCTAATGTTTCCAGATATTACAATTTGTGTAAAATGATGCGACATTTCTCCATGCATAAGCAAAGATGTGCAATAGCATTGAACAAGCCCACTTGCATGATAAGAGAAGTGGAGGTCTCTCTTGTGAGTGTGATAGTGTGACTGTCTCTGAGTTCTGATAACACTTCTAGTGCCTCGCTCACCTGTTACTCTCACTTCTCATTACTCCTCTCTTGTGCCTATGGAGTGTCACGTTTTATACAGGCAGTACTTTCTGATGCATGCAGGAACCCCCAAGCCTATTTCTTCCCACAGAAAGGTCTTTCTAAAGACCATCCCACACTGAATGACAGGGTAGATGGTTTCTCAAAGCAAACTCCATCTGGAGACTCGCTGACTCCACTCACCTGACTGAAACATAAGGAATTAAAATGAGAGGTAATGGGTGGACAGAAATATTCTCTGCTCTACATAATCCACCACAGAATTTGCCTTCCAACTAGAAAAAACTGCACAACAAAACCAAGATCAGCATGGTTGGTCCAACAGAAATTGAATTCAGGACCTCCTAAATGTCAGCTTAACAGGCTGCTATGAAACCATCTTCCTCATTTTTTATACAGATATCCAGTTGGTAATCACAACTGAAAACAGATATGATGTTTAATAAATGCCATCAGCCTTGGAGGTATATTCCAAGTCATCATTTTTGAGCAATTTTAAAATTCATAGTGTTTAATAAATGAATCAGGACTATGTTTGGTGTTGGTACTTCCTGTCATTCACAATTTTGTTGCAACCAATTGTATAATTTTCAAAAGGTATTAGTAATGAGGAAAATTCTACTATGAAAGAAAATAAGAAATTAAGCAAATTGCAACTGAACGAGATGGCTCAGGCAGTTTTATCTACAGCCCACATTTAGGAAGCCTGGATTCGATTCCCATGGCCGACCTACCTGACCCATGGTGTTTTTCTGGGTCACCAGGCTGGGTATCTCCCAAATTTTCTATTTTTCCATTTCATCTCCATTATCATTTCACATCATCTTTCATCTGGTGGTCTCTTTCAGGGTAGAAGTGTCAGCAGGTGTCTCGGCTCTGTTGTGACTCCTTGGGCCGGCCGCCCTCTGTCTCCTCTTGCCTCGCCCTTCCTCCCGGGGTTGCCTCACTTGGGACTTAGGTACATAAACCACAGGTTTCAGTGCCGAATCCGATCCGTAGTAACCCTAATCCTTTATCATCCAAAATTTATTATGAAATTCCAAACATTCTCTGCAGCTTATAACATTTTATTTAGCTTCAGTAAATATAGAATAAAAGCCTATTAGGTTCCAAGAAAATTAATAAAGTAACTACCAAATCAAAAATCTGGAATCTATGGAATAAACTGTGCAAATTGCAACAAGACCTGCATTGATAAGGCAAAAAGAAATTTAGATACAAGATTACAGGAACATCTAAAATTCAAACAAGTGGATAAATAGGGCGCCACTTATTATTTTTGGAACGTGTAACACAGCATGAAAAGGGAAATATATTTTATAAAAAGAAAAAAGTAATATTGTCGCGAACCCGATAGCAATAGCTGGCTTGTGCACACAAAGGAACTGATAGGCAGCCTGGAGATAAAGAGTGTGCTGGAACAAATAAAGATAGCGCTGAGATAAAAGACCTGTCGGCACAGATAGGGTTACGCTTCTGGAAGGTGATAGAACATTCGATTTCTTGATTGTTACAGAATAGTCTCGAATTATGAATGAGGTATTTAAGGAAGCAACGACTCGCCAAGAGTCAGTCATAAACAGGAGAGTAAACAGCTGTACAGATGTTGTGAACAGATGTAATCAGAACGCTGTTGTTGTGGACATCGACCTTGGTAGACTGTGATTGTGTATGTGACGTAATTCTGTTACATAAGGATTAAACAGAGTGTATTTCTATGGAAAAAAAGAATATTTTGAATTTCTGCAACTTGGACTTTTAATCCTACGAACCCACAAAGTCACAATATAGACAAGTTGAACATTTTAGAGCAAATTTACATAAATAAATACAAGAAGCAACTCATGAATTTTGAAATCACAAAAGATATTTTAGCCTTCAAATTCCTAAAAGCAGCACCATTACTTAGCAGATTACTATGGATGCTCCAAAGTCAGCCATTTTGTGAACAGATTCAGTGTACAATACCGTTTGAAATCACATAACACAAAAGAGAAACCCACAGACAAAAACTCCTGTGTACAGGATAAATTGCAAAGTCTGTGAAAACTTTAACATTGGCAAAACTAAAATGAATTTGAACATTAGGCCTAAAGAGCATTTAGGAACATCAAGAACAAAGAAATAGATAAATCGACAGTAGTGTACCATTTTTGGAAGGAGAATCATGGTATAGAACAAGAAATCCATTTATTAAAAAGTGTTCAGGGTCCAACTGCATTAACCAAGTGGGAAAAGATATATAAAAAAATATGAAGAAAAACTGTTCAATTTCGACACCACCTTTGAAGAGAGCCTGTACTTCAAGTTCATCAAGATACCAACAGAGACACCCCTCTCGCCTCCAAGGAGTTCACCAAATCAAAATTCAACGTTGACATTAGCTGAGGATGTTAGGAAGGTCCTAATGAAGTGCATTCTAGGTAAACAATAGCAATATATGGAGCATCGAGTACATGTTTATTATTTTATTTTATTTTATTCCTTATCATTGTATATATTATTGTAAATATTTTTGACATTGTCTATTGCTATACTTAGCTTAACGACAATAAAATCTTATCTTAGTTCAACTCAAAATTATATTAATTTTGTGTTTAATTGTATCATAGTTCTACTCATAAGAATACTAAATAATTTATAATGCAATATACACTAAATCTAAATGTCTATAAAGCAAAACATCCAAGCATGTTTTTGTTTGCTTTTTCATTCAACAGAAATCAGAAATACTCCCTTCAATGAAGATATGAAACTATATATTAGGTTTCATTAAAACTATAATAAATTCTTTTGTCAAAATCCATATTACAACATGATGTTGCAGATTTATTCCTGAAAGTTGATTTTTCATAGAAGTTTCTGTTGAAGATTAATATTGTTATTATGCTGTCAACTGTATGAATGATTTGCTGACCAATTGGTGGAGGTACATGAAATATGCAAAATGCAAACTATCCGAGGTTTAATTTGTTCAGTATTTTTCATTATTTCTTTACAATTCTTTGCATAACTTTAGTAAGAAAGTGCACACTAAAGTTACAAATTAATGTAAATCTGTGTAATAGCACAAAAATCAGTTCTGTATGTTTTGTCTTTTTGCACATCTTTATTACCTTTTTAGGGAGAGAACATGATAGCACATGTAGAGAGATTTTTGCAAATTATTTACAGAAAATTAAAGGATAAATATCTAGTTGCATGGGTAGGTTTTTAAATTCATATCTCAACTTAATTAATTTAATTTATCTCACTGTTTTTGTTTAATTGTTATACAATGATATAGAAGATTTTCATGGTGAATCCTCCCCTTTACCTTTATAAAATTGTAATTTTATACAGCCTCAGTTATGCCCAATAATGGATGAAAAATCCTTCATAATATTCATGCAAAGGATGTGAAATATGACAGAATATGTGTCATGAGTAATTTTCTAAATAATCATGACATTTTTGTTGCAGGTGTTTGGAAAATTGATTTTGGGAGAGCAGGCTGCTGATGCAGAAGCTGGCGGTAGTAAAGCAGAAGGAGAGGAGAGTAATGACCTTAAAGAGCATATGGTTGGCATCTTGTTCAGTCGCAGCAAATTAACTCATCTTCAGAAACAGGTGCTCTAAGTGAACAAACAACAAAATGTGTGTAGATGTAGTTATGCTATGAAAATAATGCTTACCTTTTACTGCAGGTGTGCATGCACATAGTTCAGGCTATCCGCAAGGAGGCAACCAGAGTAAGGGAGGAATGGGAGTCCATGCTATGTTCAGCACAGACTGCACCATCTGGAGGCAGCTCCAGCAGTGGACATAGCGGTGAAGTTCCTAAGTCAGCAGATACATACTGCTTTGAGATGCTGTCGATGGTGCTGGCACTTAGTGGCAGTAGTGTTGGGCGTGCATATCTGTCACATCAGTATGGCTTGCTCAGGGATCTACTCAGTCTACTGCATACTGGCTCAGCTCGTGTACAAAGACAGGTAGGTACTCATTCTCCTAGGGTTGGTATACAATACACTGGAGTGCATGTCAATAACAAAGTGAAAAGTCCAATCTGCACATTAGGATGGCATTTGTTTGTAACTCATCAATAATATTTTTCACTTGTTTCCAATTCAGTCAACATAGTGCAGGTTAACTGCCTTTAAAATTTGATAAACATTTTCTAAACCCAGAATCATTACACACAGTATATACCCGCATATATCATATGGGTTTACAGTGTGGGGATGTTGTGCTAAAAACACACACTAACCAAGTATTCCTTCTCCAAAAATGAGCAATAAGGCTAATTATGGGAATGAAACAGACTCTTGTAGGCAAACCTTCAAAGATCTAAATATTTTAACTGTATATTCACTTTACATATATGAAGTAATAGTAGAATTAACAGCCAGATAAAGGTAAAACAAATAAACAAATACATGAGCACTAACCAGAGGAAATACAAATTATCATTTACAGTCACACAGATTAGAACTACATAAAACCAGACCTACGGCTGCAGCTCATGAACTGTATAATAAACTCTCTACCTATCTGAAAAATATTCATAATCTTAAAATATTCAAGAAAAAATTAAAGAAATTTTGTATGGAAGGTTGCTATTATTCAATTGACGAATATCTTAGATAATATTGACTAAATAAATAGTATTTGTATAATATAAGTGTAATAGTGTTTAGTTTATGATTTATTATTGTAAATAGATTATTTTAGAACTTGTTTATGTAGATTTTTTGGTTGCACATATTTAACTTGATGATACTTTGAATATGTTTTGTATTCTTTTAAGCAGATAATAAATGAATGAATGAATTACTATTCCTGATTTCTCTAGCAAAAGTGTCTTACCAAGCATTATTTACTAATAATTTATATTAAAATTGTTTGTTTTTCCTTATGACTTTCTCTACTACTAACCTGAGGAAGTATAGAATGCATAACATTCTACCCAGAAATTCAATTACAATATTTCACCAGAAATATAGTTTTTGAACTCCCTAGATCCAAGAAAAGTATATTTAGAAAAGGATACATGGGCACGCATGGCATGCACACATGTGTGTGAGAGAGAGAGACAGCTAGAAAATTATCCATTCCAAACTATTCTTTATACAGAAAAATGTTTGTTATTTCTGATTTTCTCAGAAATGGATGTGATACTAAAAGACTTATTGAGTCATACTTTATTAAAACTTAAAACTTCAACATGGTGCAGTCCTTGCTTCACCAATTGAAACTTGGGGCAGGATATAGTAACTAATTGGTCAGCATTAAAGACTGAACTGTGATTCTGTAAAAACTATGCTAAGGTAACAAATACAGTATAACTAACCTTTGCAATACGTGTAACAAGTGTGTATTTGAAGAAAAATTATTGGTTATAAATGGAAACTGGCTACACACACATTATTAGATACTAGTGACTTATTTTATAATGTTGAAAAAATTTCAAGGTTGCACGGTGGTCGAGTGGTTAGATCACTTGGCTGTCACCTAGGTGGTGCAGGTTCAATCCCAGCCGACTGCAAAGTGAGATTTGTGGTGGACAACATGACACTAGTGCGGGTTTTCTCCAGGTCTTCCAGTTTCTCCTGCCAGCATTCCACCAATTGCTCCAACATCATCTCTCCTTGATGTGTGTTTGGAGGAATTTAGTAACAGTGACGTCAAAATTAATATAAAAATTATTTGTGGTTGGTTTATTGACACTCGTCACTTACTTTTTCATATATTTATGAGAGACTAGTTTCAAAGGCCCTGGCATCTTCCCAACTGGCATTTGTTGTTATCTGCTCTCTCTGGTGGTGGAACTATGAACTTTTTTGTCAAATTATCTGCTGGCGGGATTTCAAAGTTCATTACGCGATCCTTATTTTTCCAGATGAATATGTATAAATATATGAAAAAGTAAGTGACGAGTGTCAATAAACCAACCACAAATAATTTTTATATCATCTCTCCTATTATTTAATTTCACCCTCTGTCTTCCACTTTCCTCACTCACATACTAGGCATCGGGTTGATCACCCATCCTGGATTCTCTCTTTCACTGAACCAGAGATTCCATTCCTCAACCTGCATAAGCATTAAGAGGAATAAGAATACCCTGTAGTATAATATATACTATACGTAGTGGTATAAGAGGGCAGTTAACGAAAAGGAAGAAAAAATATCTAAGTTGTACTTCAGTGATTTCTGTGGAGGAATTAAAAGATCATATTGTATAATAATTTCTTGTACCTTAATATTAAATAAAACTTTAAGGTTAACCTTAAAGTTAAGATTTTCATTTACACTGAAATTAATTGTCATGTGATTTGATTTAATCTGAAATTAATTTATTAAATTTTAGATGAGTCGTATTTTTTACACATCTGCTTCACTTTTGTACCTATTTTGAGGACATGTTTCGCAAATCATCGTTTGCATCTATGGCTCTTATGCGACTGAAATTAATTTGTTTTTATTAAAAGCATTGGTCAGTTGGAATGTTATTGAACAAATAATAACACTAAACTTTATATGCAGGTAACATCACTGCTGCGTCGGATGTTACCAGAGATATCCCCTGCAGTTTTGGGTAATGTCATGAGTGTTGACAGACTGCCTCCAGCAGATTTCAGTATAGTTTCTGCTGCAAACAAAGCTCCTTCAGAAGCAGAGTCCCATTTTGATATTCACAGGTAGGTCAATCATATTTCCTTCCTATCTATTGAGGAATTTTAGTTAAGAATATAATAATGTTTTTGTAAGATCAAGTCTTCCATTCGAAGCACAACTGGTGCAGGTTCTGCAGTACTTAACATGAACTGAGCTGTTGGTTCCTGCTACTTGTTAATTGATTTCTGTAAAGAAGTGGTGTAATTTGGAACAATAATTACTTTTTTAAGTTAATTGATGGAAATTAATCATTTCTTCACACTAGCTGTATATAGGCTAAGGTTTTGGTTAGATAGAGTCAACTTGAAAAATTCAATGCTATGTACTTACATCTCGGCTCTATCTATCCAAAACTGTTAGGTTGTTAGGAGATATCTGACAGTGAAGGAAAGAAATGGTTGAAATGATGCTCAGTAACATGATGCAATGTTATTTGATGGATAGAGTCAACATGAAAAATTCAATGCCATGGCCGGGATTTGAATCACAGATCTCCTGGTTTCCGTCCAGTCACTCTTAACCTTTGAACTACCATGGCCAACGTGCCGTCCTGACATTAAATTCTCCAGTTATAGATAGATGACTCTATCCATCAAATATCTTAGCCTATATGCGGTTAATGTGGAGAAATGATTAATTTCCATCAATTAACTAAAATAATAAGAGTTAAATGATGAAGCCTGGGACTCAAGTACTTACAATAGTAAGTCACCACAAACGGTGTATCTTGGATGCGAGAGCCCCTAGTGGTCTACTGGGGAAATATACGAGTCAACTGGAGAATTTAATGTCAGGACAGCACGTTGACCATGGTAGCTCAAAGGTTAAGAGCGACTGGACGGAAACCAGGAGATCCGTGGTTCAAATCCCGGCCATGGCATTGAATTTTTCTTGTTGACTCTATCCATGATGCAATATGTTCACCATTAAAAGTAGGGAATTTATTTTCTGCACATTTACTTGCACCAAGTGCCACCTATAATGACAATGCAGAACTAATCACATCCATCAGACTATGAAGTTTAGCTGACTTCTTCCTCAAGCAAATTTCGAGCTATTGTAAAATTTGCAAATAGATTACCAAATATATCAGTTTAAGGTACGCTTATAGGTGCCTTAATGTTTCTATACACATGAACTAAATTCACCACTCCTTTTATCTGACAGTGGTTATCGCCACCAAAGAAAATACATGGAAAACAAAGCATTTTCAACCTCTCATCCACATAACCTTTTATTTTTCATGCAAACGTCCATTTAATTCTTATGCGATTAACCATCACTTCTTTGTATATTTATGTGCAGATCAGAAGTACATCTTCCCAGTTTTATCTTGTCTTCTAACAATAATAAAAAATGGAATACTTAGTTGTAAAAAAATGGTTTATTTGTGTTAGTTACATAAAGAAAATATCACAGTACTCATACACTTAAGACTTTTTAATTTTCACAGCATAAGCAGGATTTTCTCTTTATCTTCTGCAGTTAGTGCAAGTAACATTAGAAAATAATGGTCAATTTAATTTGAGGTATGAAAAAGGAAAAATATATGTGGTATAAGAAACGGCTCACCACTAACTTTTACACTGCACATTTTTACACTGATTAAGTCCCATATTTACACTCATTTTACACTTTACACTTATGTCATTTCTGAATATTGCATATTAGTCTTTGTGTAAGTACCAACATGTTATAGGGTTGAAGCTCTACAAAATGACATGTATCCAAGAACTGAATGAGGAAGATAGGCGAAATCAGTGAATTACTGCACATGGCTATGTCAAACAGTTGAGAGTGGAGTGTTGGATCTGCTGGTGTATTTTATGAGTGATGAAGCCTGATTCCATCTCACAGCACATGTGGATGACGATGTCTATTGTAATTGTTTGTAATTGCCAAATGACAAATAAATAAACATTAAACATTAAACATTAAAATCCCAACATCAGATACTGATAAACAAACAATCCCTATATAATCAGTGAGGAACCTCTTCAAGGTGATAAAATGTGTGCCGTGTCAGCAAGTCAAATTGTGGGTCGCATATTTTTGAAACAGTAGTAAACACTGATGCGTATATGCAAATCATTGAGCAATTTTACGTGCAGTTGACTGCCCATGAATGTATGTAAGCTGTCTTTAAGCCATGGGGTGACTTGTCATACGTTAGTCAATATCATGAATTAATATAAGATTCAGAGAAGAAAGAACTGTTAGCAAAGGACTGTGACTGCTGTGTTTGCCAGATCTAACCACCTGTGACTTATCTGTGGGGCAGTCTAGAGGGTAAAATGTATGCAAGTAATCCAAAAATATTAGAAAACTTGTAAACAATATTCATAATCAAATTTTGAGAATTGATGCAGCAAAATTGTGTAAAGCATATATTAACATATTAGGATATGCATAAAAATGCATTGAAGCATAGAGGTCATTTTCAGCACCTAATGTAAAGTAATGTAAAAGATAAGATCAATTCAGTGAATTTAGACGTTTGTATTCCTTGTTTAGTTCTTTATTACCTAATTAGTACATGTTTATCTATTTTTTGTATCTTCTTGTGGTGGACAACTAACTATTCTTGTATAATAGGTTGGGAAGCAGGCGCAGCTCTGGTCGAATTAATTAGGTGACTTGGAAAATTGGCTAACCTAAATTTGCAAAATCAGCATCGCAAAAACAAATTGTGTATTGGAATAGTGCTTTTGAATTTCAGTGGGGCTTCCCTTTGTATATAAATTCCAATGTTCCTTAAAATTACCTTTATTTAACCCTTTCACCAATATGGACTCATATGACGTCCAAGTTAAAATGCCCCAAACCGATATGGATGTGTATAGATGTCCTGCGCATACATGCATTTAATGCTCATTTAATGCCAATTATTTTAATCTTCCTATTTTACAATATATTTAAATTAGTTCTATAAGGGATGTAAATGTACCCTTAAAGGTTTCTTTTTGAATTTTACACATCCAAACCAGGATAAACACCCAAGGACACATCTGCAGATTCACACCAAATAATATTGGTTTCCTTGCAAACTTCTTTTTCGCAACACAATAGACATTTTCAAAATAGTTGCAACTTTTTTGGTTGTGGATGGTATCCTTTTAGGAAAGTGTTTTCTCTCAAGTATGAGGGGTGATGTCGTGGTGAATTTCTTACCCCCGAGTATAAAGAGGCCTCTGAGTATTATAGTATTCAATTAGGTTACGAGGTATTTATACACGCAAGAACAGGTAGGTCAATGTCTTGCATAAATTTACAGCTCTGAAAATTACTAAACAATTGTGCATGGTTACATCCAGTGGTGTAAAAATACTTTTTTTACCATTTAATTGTTTTTCGTTTAGAGGGATAGCTAGTAATAGCTGTTCCGCATTACCCATATTTGACCTGCCATTTCCCCAAACAATGGAGTAGCTAACATGCCATCTGTAGACCAGTACACGTCACTGCTACCTATATTCTAAACATCTCCTTCATAATCGCACAACAAATCTTCCAGATTTTCTACAGTAATATCAGAAGCCCACGTACATCATACGCAAACTAATTTATTTGCTACATTATGGGGATAAGCCATGGTTAACATTGAAATTTAACAATTTCAAATGTGCCATTCATTTAGCTCTTGATAGCTATAAGAAATCACTCTGAACACAGAGAGAGTATAAATAACTAAAATACTGAGCGAAAACAGTTGCTTAAGGTTGAGAAACACTGTAATATCAGATGCTGACAGGGAGTTTTCTTTCCAGCATGTGTGTGTAACGCAACATATATTCGTATGATTATCGCTTGGTATAGCATAAATAAACTAAAATCTAAAACCTTGAACTGGAGAAGTTGCTTGCGTAGTATACATACATAAATACATTCATTCGTATACACACAAAACAAAATGATTCAAATATTAGGCGCGTTCGGCACAAAGAATGGCTTTTGCTACAGTGAAACAAAGTAGTGAAATTTCAACGATTTATTAATGCAGTCTCTACTTTTTGTTACTGTAGATGTATACTGCCTTTAATGGGCTTTAAACCAGTTTTTGTTTTATTTAAATAACTTAATAAATACGGAAGATATGGAATTGTATTTATGATGAATTTTTACAGCATTTAACAATTTAAATGTCTTGTTCTGTTTATTGGTTATCCGTTTCCGGCCCCTGAAGGGTTTAAATGGCCATCGGCAAAGCGGTTAAAGAGTCCTCACTTTCATAATGTCCATGAAATGTCATTTCTTATCTACTTCCCTAATGGGATATTGCATGAAAAGCCTGTTAAGCTTAACGTTGTCATTGTATTTTACAATATATAGAAGTGAGCTTTCCCAAAGAACGTCTGCAATTTTGTTAGTGTTTTTACTGAGCTCCTTCAATCCAACACAATGATGTTCGTCATACCAACAAGTCTTAAATTTTCTGGTGTATTTTGAGAATCTTCGCTGCAAAGTGTTTGTAAACAGAGCACTGGTGTTGGCCAACCAACATTACCATGTTGCGTTTGTCATCATTTTTCCATAAAGAAAAGGGTGTTTGGAGACACACCAAGTCGAGTGTTGGATTCATTGTAAATCCCTTAAATATGAATCAGATGATAATCACTGATCACATAAAAAATTACCTTTTTAACAGGATGCAAACTGATAATAATCAGTAGCAAATGACATGCGGGGATCGCTTCAAACAGGTTACCACTTCTACCGACAAATTTCTTGTCAAATAAGGAAGAAGTAGGAAAAAGTTCCTGTATAGTGTTGGCAACACGAGTTGGTGAAGAGTATATGGCTTCTATGAATCAAATCCGTAGCCATGGTAACCAGCAATGCATTCTGTCCCTCCAATCTCTCCTCACTCACTGCAAGTGATACGTTTACCTCGGCCTTTTAATAACGAATCACTAGTGGGGAAGTAAGCTAGCTGCATTATCGACATGCGAGTACCAAGAGAGTGGTTCCATTACAGAGTATAACTTGGAGAACTTTTATAAAGAAAAATTAAATGCTAGAACATAAAACATAACCATGTAAGTTATTCAAAAACAAGTAGTTGGTTCGGCGATTCAAACACATCAAGGATGGACTGCCCCTGGTGGCAAGCAGTCTGCACTAAGAATAAGTTTTTCGTGCGCCACCTTGTAGTTCTTAAATATTTCAGCCTATTAAAGAAAAATTAGCTTTGTTACTTCTAGAAGGGCTTATGTATATAAAAGTGTATTTTTATACCCAAAAACTGATGAATATGTTATAATATTGTATAGCCCATTTTTAGTTTTTTCTTCAACAAAGCTGTTAATAATTAGGAGCCTTTTCAATCTGACTGGTTATATTATCTCTGAACTTGTCTACATTATATACTTCACAGGGTTGGCATTTTAGATGTGTTCCTTAGCTGCATTGCCAAAGCTTTGACTGTGCAAGTAAAGGTTAAAGGGAAGGATGCATCAGGAGGCAAAGGCTTGACAACAGTGACCTTAGCTACATCTATTCATCCTCGTGACTTTGTGGGTAGTCGCTGGTGGTTGAGAGGATGCATCTCTCGTAAGCTTGCAGAGGTTATCATTCAGCTTATGAAGGATATGGCTGCAGTGAGTACATAAGACTTTCATATATCAACATTCATATTATTTTTTTATTTACTTGGTAGTCTAGAGCCTTTAATTAGAGTCTTTAATTTTATTGCTGTATCCACATAGAAATGAAATTCTTGGTTGTGACACAATAAAAAACGATAACATAATTTTATAACATAATTTCTGCTTTAGAATTTAAATGTAATGTATAAAAATATTAAGTTACATTAAAACTATAAAACAAATAAATTATAAAAGAATTAAATACAATAATATAATGAAGAATGTGCAAATAAAAGTAAATAAAAATTTGCAGGATCTGAGGAACCAATGTTACTAGCAACATCATATAATTCATATTATCAGTTTATGTTAAGTATTTCCTCTTAGTCTTAGGAAGAGCATATGTTTTATACTTAATTATAACAGGCGAATCAGTTGTTCTTAAAGGAAAGTATCACATCCCTCATACCGAAACCCAACTTGAAAATCCTGTGACAGAAGCAATGTAGTATAAGGAAGCCACACTCAAAACATCTAAAAAATCTTAGCCTATTGTGACTTTGTGGGTTCATGAAATTAAAAGTCCAGGTTACAGACACCAAAAATTGCTGATTATTTCCATAGAAACACACTTTAGTCAACCTGACAGTAGCAGAATTACGTCACATACACAATACAACTTGCAAGTTCATATAGCTGTTCGCGCACATGAGTTCAATTAACAACTGTTCCCTTGACGAGCTGCGGCTTCCTTATTTATAGCTTACTCACTATCTGGAATGTTCTCAAACAATCAAGACGGCACTAGAAGAAAGATGAATTCTCCAGAAATCCATCTCCTTCCCCCCACCGTTTCGGCGAGCTTTTATCTCCACACTGCACAGCCTGTCTCTTTGAACTCGTCGGCCACACCACCTTGCCTCAACAATGCATTCACAACACTCTATACGGTAGTGTGAAGAAATGATTAATTTCCATCAATTAACCTGAATATTAAGAGTTAAATGATGAAGCTTGGGACTCAAGTTCTTACAATAGTAAGTCGCCACAAACAGTGTATCTCAGATGCAAGAGCCCCTAGTGGTTTACCAGGAAAATGTGAGTCAATTGGAGAATTTAATGTCAGGACGGCACGTTGGCCATGGTAGCTCAATGGGTAAGAGCAACTGGATGGAAACAAGGAGATCCGTGGTTCAAATCCCGGCCATGACATCGAGTTTTTCATGTCGACTCTCTCTCTACAAAATCTTAACCTGTATATGGCTAGTGTGAAGAAATGATTAATTTCCATCAATTAACCTAAACGTTAGTTACCATTTCAATTGCAAACCCTAAAAATCTAATAGGTGTAATAAAATTATGTGTGAAATAAGTAGAATTTTTTGTTTGCAAATATCCTTGATTGGTCACGGATGCAAAATTGCTTTCATGTACTGTAAATGAACACATTTTGAAACAAAGAACATCGCTCCCTAGGCTATACACAAATTGCTAGTCCATAACACAAACTATAATCAACACCTATCACAAAATATATGAAACCTGTATCCTGCAGTCATAGAACAATGCAGATAAATTGCTCATCATTTGATATAGAGCTAAAGAATGTTAAACTTAAAACAAAACAAAAATGTAGTATAAATATTGAATCTGTTACATAAAATAAACATTGAATACCAGTATATGAAATTACTTGTAACTATATTTTTAATAAAAATGAAAGCATCTTTTTTTTATGACCCTGGGCTACTTTTGCAGTGCAATGTAATGAATTCAGTAAGTAAATTCTTTGTAATATTACACAAATATAACTATTTGTAACAAAAACTCTACTTAACTTAAGAAAATGATGTCGTTTGGACGAGATGTGTTGACTGACGACGCAATTTGTTTGTGAAATCGATCTCAATTAATAAGAAAAATTGACATCAGTTTCTTAAGATAAGTGAAGTTTTGTTACAAATAGTTATATTTGTGTAATATTCATTGCTTCACTGTAGCTAGCTTCATTTTCTACGTAATTCTTTATAATATTTCATGAGCCCCATTGCAGATGTTGTATAATAGAAGTCAGAAACAGTGTAATCACTTGAAAATGTGTAGCAAGTGATGATTAATTCCATTTTGTTTTCCAGGGCAAACTTTCAGAAGCGTGGGCAAATGTAACCAAAGGTGCAGTGGCAGAGAATATATTAAACCTAACAAAGCTGGACGAGTCGCAGCGCAATCCCTCAGACTGCCTAAGGACACCAACATTATGGCTAGCACTAGCATCATTATGTGTGCTAGATAGCGAGCATGTTGAGAGATTGTCATCTGGACAGTGGACTGGTGCTGCTGATGGACAGCCTCCACCCCCAAGGGTAGGAAATTTCTTTCCAAATTAAACACTATCTTTATATTTCATTGCTATGTGAATATGTATTCAATATTAGTTATTTATTGATATTGAATGACTGAATACATTTTATTGACTACATACATTTGGTTACAATTACATGTTACAATTTTCCTTAGATTTGGAGTACTTCAGGTCCCATACAACTGAACACCACAAGTTTATATTGTATGGTGACCCTTTTCTATATCTCTAATTTCCATTTGGGCACATTTATTTCATATCTTTTTCTTAATCTATCCTGTGCCTGCTTTCCCCTTTTAATTTCTCTTTTATTCTATATCCCCTCTTTATTTATCTCCTTCTTTCTCAGCTTAGATTTTATTCAATTTTCATTATATATTTTGTAATCTCTCTCCCAATTTCATTATTTCACTATAATCACTGTTCCATGTCTATCTTCGGACTTTGTCTTTCATCAGCTTTTCTCTAATCACCAGGTTTATTTTTTTATCTTTCCCTAACTAAAATCTGTTACTTGATATTATACTGTTATTTGTAGACATGATGCTTACCAATGTACCTGATGCACAGAAGACTGTAATGTTTATTCCTGTTGCAGGCCAACATTATCTCAGTAAGTAATCATCTCAAGTGTGTGAATGAGTATATTATATTGAGCAGACCCATTGTTTAGTGTGGTGTTTCGTGATTTGAAGGTGAAGTTTTATTTATTGGTGTAGAATATTGTGACTTTGTGGGTTTGTAGAATTAAAAGTCCAAGTTGCAGAAATTTAAACTGCTCTTTATTTCATAGAAACACACTTTGGTCACACCTTAGAGAAGCAGAATTATGTAACATACACAGATACAATCTTCCAAGGTCGTTGACCACAAGCAAAAGCATTCACTTTCAAAACATAATTTCAGGCACACAATATTCAGTTCCGATTACACTCTCATTTCGACTCCCTTTACAACTGTCACAGCTTCTTTACATATACCACTACTCATATTTCTGGAATATTCTGTAACAAACAAGAAATCGAAACTTCCAGTCAGCTGTCTGTCTCTTTATCTGTTTTGGCAAGCTTTTATCTCTGCATGTCACTATCTGTCCCTTATCTCTCTGCGCCGAACCTTTTGTGCGCATTGCCGCCAGTTGCAACAATATATTACATAGTTTTGTATCTGGCTTAAAATCAAAATTGGGTAGTGATATATCATGTGACCTACAATCGAAAGCAAGGCAACCTGACTTTATCCGAGTAGTGCAGAAATCTTGCACAGCTTCCATTTTCAAGCTTTCATTATATTACCTCTCACTCACTCGTTTATTAATTTGTATTTATTTCTCATTTTACCAATTTATTGCCTTTCTTTCTCACTTTCTTCTCGATCAAGATATACCGTTATTTACTTCTCCACTACACACTTACACTTACCTGCCTGCCTGCCTGCCTGCCTGCCTGCCCGCCTGCCCACCCGCCTACAACTTCTGGAATTAAAAACAGATCTGAACCATCCTAATTCTAAAGAAAACATTTTAATCAAAGAAAACCCACTGACTTTTGAACCAATTAATATTCAATTAGATTTAGAACAAATAGTTACAAAATCTGAAACTTCCAAACCTGTACTAAAAGCACTAGCATTAGAAACTGTGAACAATAGATACCCACCTGAAGAATGGTTACATATATACACAGATGGATCTAACTTGGACAACAACTCAGGAGCAGGAATTAAGTGTGCACTGTTCTCACTCTATCAACCAACAGGATACCACACAACAAATTTTGATGCAGAAGTAACGGCTATTCATATTTCACTCCAACACCTTCTATACAGAGTAGATAAATTCAAAAATGCTGTCATACTTTCTGATTCTAAAGCAGCATTATGTGCAATAAGTTCATATAAAATGAGGTCAATCCAAATTAAAGAATGTCACAAAATGATCCAACAACTTCAAAAACTACAGAAAAGAATAATATTACAGTGGATACCTGCACATTGTGGAATTGCTGGAAATGAATCAGCTGATTTTCTTGCCAAAAAAGGTGCAAATTTAATTCAGAACAAAAGTAAAAGCTTACCCTTTACATCCATAAAAAGATTAATCAAAAGCAAATATAAAAACAAACAAAACCAATCAATATCTAACAAAGCCAAAGATAAAAAATGGAACATTTTAATTAAAAATCCAGAAATTATTCCAGAAATCCCACGTAAAGCTGCAGTAGCAAATTTTAGATTACTTACAGAACATGATTATTTGGCCAAGCACTTACAGAATAGGAATTTATACAAGTCCAAATTGTCCTCTGTGCAACAAAGAAGAGGAAATCACTGAAAAACATCTTTTAACCTGTGAAGCCCTACCTGCCGGACCCACTACACAGAAATATTGGAGAGCAAGAGAGCTAATGGCTTCGTTGCCAAAGCCTAGCATTTGAAAACAACAACACTTCTCCACTACACTTCTGATCTATTCATCACCCCTTTCCCTTTCTACTCTCACCACAACCTCTTTTTCCACTTGCTTTGTTTCATTACACAATGTACTGCTTCAGCTTTCTTTGCACTCTTTGGTTCCTTGTATGTACATTGTCACATCATTTCCCTCTTCAGTTCTCCGTTCACCTTTTACAGGTCTCTGTATCTCATTCACTTTATTTTGCTCATTTCTTCTCTTCCCCACCCAAAAAGTATATTTCTCTCCTGTTTTCCTATCCATCGATTCAAACTTTTCATATATCAGACCTTCCTTGTTTCCATATTTCTCACCAGTTATCTTGAGGATGACACCAAAATGTTCACTTTCTATCAATGTAACCATCACACCATATTGAGTCATCCCTTCATTTCATCCATTCCATTCATCGTCCGATATGACTTAATGTTGGAGGACGTAAATTACAAAAATTACAAATTTCACTGTCTTCTGATGTCACTTCTGTTAACACCATTCCTGCCTGAATCTGCTTATTCGACATTCCCTGATATATCAATTCTTGGTCAGTGTAATGTCCAAGGCTTCTGCATTCATCGTCAAATTCATGATTTTTTTTTCCCCCACTACTATTGTCCCTTGACAATAACTTCTCCTTGTGCCAACTTGCCATTTATCCATAGTTTAAAATTCTGTGTATATACCAATTTCCCCTGTTCTTCTTCATTCTATTAGCCTTTTTAATAGTTTTCTTTGCTCATAGATTAAATCTCTGTTAACATAGATGTTGGTGCCTTTTAATTTTTTTGTCTGATTTATCGCCTCAAAAACTAATTTTATTCCAATGTGTAAGGACTATGATACAATGAGGCACAAAATTAATATAATTTTGAGTCACACTAATACCAATGCTCCACTTATTGCTAGGATAAGTGAAGATCCACAGGATCTTCTGTTGAGTCGACAACAGCTGATGATGTTAGGAAGATCCTAACGAAACGCGTTCTAGGTAAACAGAAGCAATAAGTGGAGCATTGAGTATTAGTTTGACTCTCCGCATCACATATCTCATTACTTATCTTCATTCCTAATCTTCCTTCTAAAAAGTTTGTCTGTTCCATTACTTTGTTCCTGCTGCCTCCGAGGCATGGTGCTTGAATGTCTGCCTCACATTCAGGAGGTCCCAAGTTTGAATCTTGGTCTGGATAAGATTTTTTTTCTGGAATGTTTCCTTATCCTGACACGTGAATGGCAGGTAACCTTAAGCACTATGGACCCTTGGTTCATTTGGTTCAATTCACCGATTTTTTCCATCATCCGAAAAGCCTTACGTTAGAGAATGTTAATTTAAAAAATAAAAAATAAAAATTTATTTCAACATATTTTTAAGTTCATTTAATTCTCTCAGCACTTGATCTGTTGTTTTTTTCATTGCCATGCCCTTTGTTACCTTTTTGCTCTCACATATAGGAGCAACCTCAGTATGAAATGTTTAAGTATAATTTAATAAATAGTTACCCATGACAAGCATAAGTTATAATCATTGTTGAAAATGTTTTGGAAATAACAAGAATGATTTAAGGTATTAATATTGAACAAGACTTTCTTAGAGTTACAAAAGAAAACAGGCTTGCAGGAATTTTCTATCAAACATTCACTTTGTCATTTCTTTCCAAATAGTTGCTTCGAAAAATTAACATTTCATATGATTATGTATACCCCTAGGATATTAATAATAATAGAAAGTTCAGAATATAAATGCTGTCATGACATTACAGTTGAGCAGAAGTATTAAAAACAGTGATATGTTAATAATTTATAAAGAAATTTGGATTAGAAACGCTAGATATCATTAACTAAAAAATGTATTTGAACATATCGAGATTTAACTGTATTGAAACACCACAGTGAAGCGAAAAATTATTAAATTTTAGATGAGTCGTATTTCTTACACATCTGCTTCACTTTAGATGTGTAAGAAATACGACTCATCTAAAATTTAATAATATTTGAACATGTTTCGAGGACTAAGGCTTGTCCTCATCATCAGCATGATGACTAGTGAATAAATAGAACTTTCTGCCTAAGTATGAAAGCCTAAGCATCAAGAATTTCATAGATTTGGTCTAAAGAATTTCAACACTGACACTTTCCAAAGATGGCATCTTAGTATTTTTTGACACAGAAGCCTTATTTTCTAATGTACCTAAACTAAGTACTAAAAAGCGTCAAACAATGGTTCAAGCAAACCAACATCTCAACTATAGAAATAGAAGACTACCTAAAACTAATCAAATTTGCAGAGAACAAAGTTTCTTTACATTAAAATGTGGTTTCTTTCGACAAACTTCTGGATTAAGTAATGAGCTAACTAGAATTACAAGTTACAAGAGGTTTTCTGCACATCACTAAGACATGGTACCATTATGCAGATGAAGTATTTGCCATTGTACCAAAGAAGTTTTTACAACAGTCCTTGAAGCTATTGAATGTGCAACACCAGTTCATTCAGTTCACAGTGGAAACTGAAGAGGAAGGTTAGTTACGTTTCCTTGACTTAAACATTTGTTGAGAAGACCAACATCTAACTTTCAGCATTTTTTGAAAACCACTCAACATGGACAACTTCATAAAAAGCAATAGTTTCAATTCCATAGGTCATAAAACTCAGCTTTCAATAATTTGGCTTATAACCTAGTGAACATCCCCATGAAACCTAAGAAATAGTGAAGAATATAAATGCATCCTCATAGCTGCAGCTAATAATGGTTACAACAAAGATTCAACAGATAGAAAGATAGCAAAGTGCAAGAAAAAGAGAAATAAATAATGACACCATAAAACTGATACAATAACAAGACAAACAGTATAAGAAATTCAGTACTATTCAGGTGTATCATAAATTCAGGTAGATTTTCAATTAATGCAAGACAACTTTGGTTCCAAAAAGCAATTATTACAGTATACAAAACTTGTTTATGCATTATTGGAGGAATTTAGTAACAGTGACATCAAAATTATTTGAAAAAACTTTTTGTAGTCAGTTTTTAACACTCGTCACTTACATTTTTATATTATTGAGGGATTAGTTTCGGAAGCTGTTGCATCCATATTCAACTAGTTGGATAGAGGTTGAAAATGGATGCTACAGCTTCCAAAACTAGTCCCTCAGTAATATAAAAATTTAAGTGATGAAGTGTCAATAAACCAACTACAAATAGTTTTTTCAATACAAAAATTGATTTGCACAAATAATAGTAAGCCGCCACATAGCATGACATCAGGTATTTATAAGATTAATTGCTCCATTTGCAACCAAATATACATTGGACCAACAAAAAGAGACCTAAATACTAGTAAAAATATATGAGAGCCATAAAATACAAACACATTGAAAAATCTGCAGTAGCTTATCATTTTTGATCTACTAATCATGAAATTATACCAAACATAAAATTAAGCTGCCGGTTTCCCAGCTGAGCTAAATAAATGGGAAAACATATGTCAACTAAAGCTTGAAGTTCACCTCATGAATTTTAATTTGCTGCCACCAAACAACCTTTGGAAGTTCATTGTTCCACCAAGAGATGCCACTTCAAATTCCCCAGCCATGACTATCAACAGTGCATTGCTGTTTTTGTAAATTTCCCTTTCCTAAGTCAAGTTTAGTGATATTCAAAATTTAATGTTTTTTAAGAAATGTCTGCTATCTACGAGGCATGTTTTTTAAGTCAGTACCGTTTTGCAATTCTGCCGCTGCAGCGCTACGGTCGGCGTTCCGCGCATGCGCGCTGGTTACCTACATCTCTTGTCTACGCACTGACGCCATTACAGTCTGATTCTTCATTGTATACATTGGTTACTGAGTGTTTAAGATGCCTCCGACAATCGTGAGTCCCGCCGATTGTGAAGTACGGGCTGTTATACAATTTCTTAGTGCTAAAGGCGTAAAACTGATCGATATTCATCGTGAGATCTGTGAAGTTTACGGACAAAACATTATAAGTGATGGAAAGGTAAGGAAATGGGTGATAGCATTTAAAGATGGCCGCACAAATGTGCATGATGAAGAATGGAGTGGGCGTCCTTCGGTCGCTACTGAAGATTTGGTGCAGAAAGTGACTAGAAAGCGACTACCATTTGTTCCTACATTTGAAGAAACATCTGGGCGGTCAGCATCTTCAAGGCGATAACGAAGTCAAAACAGTTGTGATACAGTGGTTAACACGTCAGGCGGCAGAATTTTATGAGGAGGGTATTCAAAAACTGGTGCCACATTATGACAAGTGCCTCAATATTCACGGAAATTATGTAGAAAAGTAGATTAAGGTACAGGCTTTCATGTAAAAATAAAATTATTGCGATATCTATGCACATCTTTTTTTAATTCCAAAATGGTACTGACTTAAAAAACATGCCTCGTATTACACGTCACTTGTCCTATTATTTTTGACAGGGAGCATAGTAATGATACCGGACTGTAATTTTCAACTTTGGGTTTACCCCCATTCTTTAGAATAGGTTACCTTTTTTGCCTTTAAGCATTCTGGAAAAACTTCAAATTGTTAGTGGATGGCTGATTAGGTATACTATACTGCATCCGTCTTAAGAAATAAACTTTTTGTATTACTCTGCGCCCACGTGCACAACCATGACAGATGACAGTGACACTTTCGCCTATCTGTTACGCCACATTACATTCAAACAAGTTGTATGCACAAAAGTATCATTCACTACAGTCACATGGTGGAGCTGTTGTTCGCGGAATTGCTCACAGGAAGGTGTGCTTCTTAGGATGGCAGGAGTATAGTAGATGTTTCTTCCTCTCCACCTACCATTACAATAAATAACTAAACTTTGCACAATGAATAAAAGATTTTGAAGAATGTTGTGTTGAATATTTACAGTGCCATCTAGTGTTTCAGCATTAAAAAATAACATTGGAACAGATTTCTACTGGCACCAGTAGGGCATATTTTGCTCATTAAATGCAAAGAAAATGCTAGGGATATTAAAATAGGTTTAAGCCCTATTTACTCAGGGAGGTTGCAACAGATGACATTTAAACAAAAGACCATAATTGAATATGAATATGTTTGTGTTTCAGCCAACATGCAGCAACCATGATGATGGTGAAACTGGTGCAATAATTCAGTGCAATGTTTGTGGTAATTTGTGTGCAGACTGTGATCGCTTCCTTCATCTTCATCGTCGAACAAGGATGCACCAAAGACAGGTGACAATGCTTTTAATTCATTATTATTATTATTATTATTATTATTATTATTATTATTATTATTATTATTATTATTATTATTATTATTATTATTATTATTATTATTATTATTATTATTATTATTATTATTATTATTATTATTATTATTATTATTATTATTATTATTATTATTATTATTATTATTATTATTATTATTATTATTATTATTATTATTATTATTATTATTATTATTATTATTATTATTATTATTATTATTATTATTATTATTATTATTATTATTATTATTATTATTATTATTATTATTATTATTATTATTATTATTATTATTATTATTATTATTATTATTATTATTATTATTATTATTATTATTATTATTATTATTATTATTATTATTATTATTATTATTATTATTATTATTATTATTATTATTATTATTATTATTATCATCATCATCATTATCATCATCATTATCATTATTATGGCTGTTGTCGTCATGTCATCCCGTCATCATCATTGCCTGCCTCGGTAGCGTAGATGGTAGCGTGTCTGCCTCACGTTCAAGAGGTCCCAAGTTCGAATCTCGGTCGGGGTGGGTTAACTGGATAGGGTTTTTTCCGGGGGTTTCCCTTATCCTTACAGATGAATGTCAGGTAAGCTCTAAGCTCCATGGACCCTGGACACATTTGAGCATCATTTCACCCATTTAATTCATTGTCCGATATGACGATGATGGAGGATGTAAAATTAAACAAAACAAAAAAATCATCATCATCATCACCATTAAACGATCATCAGTGTTGCTATACAGGCCATTGATAAAAATTTACAGTATGACATTAATACAATAACAGGCTGAAGTCGACTCTTAAGGTTCCTCTAAGGTTCCTTGTATGTTTATAATATATATTGTTAGTATAATTAATACTCATACACTATGTTGTAGTGAACATTTAAATATAAATGATATATAATAATTACAATAAGATGTATGGTAATGATAAGGAAATGAAAAAGTGTACATAAAAAACATATTTAACATGTGTTATCACTGAATTTATTCTTGGTGAGAAAAATCATTGTCTTCAGATTGGCTGAGTAGGATGTCCTGAAATAATAATGGATGTCCTGGATGTATTGTATTGTAATTTTCACTTTAATCTTATTTTCTGTTGGGATTCTGTTTCAAGGTGACATGCTTCCAGAGATATTAGTTATTTTGTCACAGAATGATTTAGCAAATAGTCTGATGTATTTCTCTATTGGAAGAATACCTACTTCTTGTTGGAGCTGACTGTTTCTTATAAACCAAGGAGTATTTATGGCAATTCAATTAAATTTAATTTGTAGAACTGTAATTGATGAATATGTGTTTTGCTGGCTGCACCCCATATAGGACCAGCTTGTGTGATGAGAGGACGGATTAGGGATTAATATACTAGCATTAAGCATTCCAGTCTAGCTGTTAATTCTGCTCTTGTATATTACATATTCTTAAGCTACAGAATGCTAAAATGATATGCATAAACAGGTGTGTAAAGAAGAGGAGGAAGCCATAAAGGTAGATCTACACGAGGGTTGTGGTCGAACGAAGCTGTTCTGGGTGATGGCTTTAGCAGATTCTTGCACACTCAAAGCCATGGTGGAGTTCCGTGAAGGCACACGCAGCAAGCCTGCAGGAGTCACATCTGGTGTGTGCAGATTCTGTGGTGCCACTGGCAATTCTGGTTTGTTGGCCATTGGCAACATATGTGCTGATCAGGAATGTCAGGTAAAATCATAGCAAACATGGCAATGTGATAAATAGAGCAAGGAATGCTTATAGGCATTTATAAATAGGCAGGCAAGAATTACAGTAAAAGCACAAAATAAAGGCATGTTAAATTTATAAAAACCATTATTAACATTTTTTAAAAGACATAATCACAATATACTTAATAGCCAATATTTAGTTTTAAAATCAAATTATATATTTTTATTGTTTATTGCTAGTTCAACTAAAGCTTTGGCAATGCGCAGAATACTATTTTCATACTGTACTGTTGCAGGGCTACATGTCCATTTCACAAGCCTCCTCAAGATGTGCATATTGCAATGAATGAGTATATTATGGTTTGATAGGTGGCATTTTATTTATTAGCTTAAAATATATTACTTACCTCCATTAAAATTAAGATTGGGGAGTGCTAAATATTGTGGCCTTCAGTTAAGAGTGAGGAAACCTGATTTTGTCCGAGCAGTACCAAAGATCTGCACAGCTCCTACTGGCAAGCTTTCACTGCGTTACCTCTACCACAAAGTATTGTTATAAATGTTGAATGTGAAATGGTTTTATTAAATATTTCCTTATGAGCTAGGTAGTTATGTAGTAGTAATAGGAAAATACAGTAGACTTAAGCTCTTTTAAGACTATATAATATCTTTAATTTTATTCCCTTTGCATGTCTATATAAAAAAAAAAGAATAATAAATTCCCATTTGAGAAAAGTAGTTAATAAATACTGGAAAATTCAACAAATAACAAGAAATATTTGGGAAATGGTTCACACACACAAGAAAATGTATTTGACATAAAGTGTGCACTTTGAGCTCTATATTTTTTGTACCTCTTATGTTTATCAGTTATGTAAAAGTCATTAGAATGAAGAGAAATTCTGAGGACATTGCCAGAAAATTCAAGATATATGTTTCATTTGTCAGAAAATATCTTAAACATATAATATTATTATTAGTATATAGAAGTATTTAGAGAAATTTGAGAAATTCATAATTTATTTGATCAATTACTTCTGATCAATTTACCTATCATCCAAAAATTAGAGAGCATATTTTATTAATGAGCATAAATAAACATAATTAATAGATAGAGTTGACATGAAAAATTCACTGCCATGGCCAGGATTTGAACCTTGGATCTCCTGGTTTCTGTCCAGTCGCTCTTACCCATTAAGCTACCATGGCCAACATGCCGTCCTGGCATTAAATTCTCCAACTGATTCATATATATACTTCCCGGTAAACCACTAGGGGCTCTCATATCTGAGATACACCATTTGTGGCAACTTACTATTTTAAGTACTTCAATCCCAGGCTTCATCATTAAACTCTTATTATTTAAGTTAACTGATTGAAATTAATCATAATTAACTTTAAAAGTCTGGTTAAAATTACAACTGCACTTAGTGTAAACATTTTGATTCTGTAAAACTGTTTCTAAATCAATTGTAATGTACCTAATGTAGTAAAACTGACATTGTGCAGGAACATGCCCGCAATGCATGCAACAAGCTTCATCCTTGTGGACACATGTGCGGAGGTATCAAAGGTGAGAGCAAATGTCTGCCATGTCTACACGGCTGTTCCGCTGACCCAACACTCAAGCAGGATGCTGACGACATGTGTATGATTTGTTTCACAGAAGCTCTGTCTTGTGCTCCTGCTATTCAGGTATTGCTATGTTTTGCAAACTATTACATTGGTATTAATTTTCTGGGATGTATATGTTTACAGATGAGAAGAATGCTACTTCTGACTGAGAGGCCAGAGGAGTTTATTCGTTCATCTTGACAGTTTGTTTGCTATTGTGTGCTAAATAGCCAACTGTAGCAGAATTCCTCTGCACCAAATGAAATTTTAGAGTTACAGAGTTATAAGTACCTAATTTCTCTTATCCAGAAATCCTGGTTCAAATGTTTTAGTCCTAAAAGAGAGTAATTTTGATCATAATTGAACCTTAATAATCTAATCTGAGCATATTACTATACTTAATTGAACCCAAGAAAGCATCCTGCTGTGCCTTTCCTGCAGCTCACCTTCGAATTTAATGAATATAATTTGTTACTGCGCTGCATGTATTAATCACCCTTTTTGTACTTCAGATAATAAAGACAGTGAATAAGCATAGCAATTCAATGTCATTTCATTTAAATTTATGAGAGGCGTTTGAAAATTTTTACAATTGTGTTGTTTCAAACATACTGAGCTTGTCTTCTCATAGGACGTTAACCTGATACTAGTACATCATGCAGATGCTAGATGATAATTAGTGTATAGTGAAAGGACAGCGCTTGTTTGTTCAGGTAGAGAAATCCATGGACAAAGATGGGCTGCATAGGTTTTGTGGAAGGAAGGAGTCAAAATAGCAGATATTCATAAATGTTTAAATACGGTTTGTGGCCAAGAAATTCCTGCACAGAGAATTGGCCAAAGAAATTTCATTCTGCTCCATCTGCAGGTAAACAGATGATCTCCATCTTTTGGGACACTTGTGGTATACTGCTAATGAACTGGCTTCCACAAGATACGACTGTCAATGGCAGCATGTACTGCAACTCCCTTACATGATTTAGATGCAGGATTCAGCAACAGCAAAAGGTAAAGTGGTCCAAAGGAGTGCTCCTCCAGCACGACAATGCGCGGCCACATACCAGCAATATGATGACTGCAAAATTGGCATAACTGCAGTTCATTGTTGTGCTACACCTACCATATTCACTGGATCTCACTCCATCTGATTATGCTCTATTTGACAGTATGAAGAATGAGCTGCGACTGAAAAGGTTGGGCAACAATGAAGAATTGCAGGCAGCTGTCCATGAATGGGTACATAGTACTCCCAAACAGTGGTTCCGTGATACAACAATGAAGTTGCTAGGAAGGTGGGAGCAATGTATTGACGTCAATGGAAAGAATATTGAGAGATCCCATGTACTCTGATTCATGTTCATTAATTAATAAAGTGCAAAAAACTACTACTGTAAATCATTTCCGAATGTTCCTCGTAATTTAAATAATTAGTTTTTACTTATCATGGCTATGCAGCCATCAATGTTCCCAACTGAGCAAAGCAACAGTTGAGCTATTCAGTATTGTTTATGTTACAAACTTGTCTGCATGCATAGCAAGGTCGGAGAGTGTAATTAAACACAGAAATGGTAAAACCCTTAAAAGTGGTGGAAAAACAATCTTTTTAAAGTTGATGTGTGTTTGGAGGAATTTAGTAACAGTGACGTCAAAATTAATATAAAAATTATTTGTGGTTGGTTTATTGACACTCGTCACTTACTTTTTCATATATTTATGAGAGACTAGTTTCAAAGGCCCTGGCCTCCATTTTCAATCTCTTCCCAACTGGCATTTGTTGTTATCTGCTCTCTCTGGTGGTGGAACTATGAACTTTTTTGTCAAATTATCTGCTGGCGGGATTTCAAAGTTCATTACGCGATCCTTATTTTTCCAGATGAATATGTTCTCCCATGTTGTCAATCTATTTTGGTTTATCACTCCTTTTAATAATTTTGGATTTGGATCAATGTCATGGTTTTCATTCCAAAAATGAAATGCTACTGCTGACTTGTCTTCTTGTTTCAATCTGATGTTTCTAAAGTGTTCTTTGACTCTGGTTTTTAAATTTCTTTTTGTTTGACCTATGTAGCATTTTTCACAATTCTTGCAATTTATTTGGTATATTCCAGATTTGTTACCTGAAGGAATTTCATCTTTTGTTTTTGAATTTAGTAATTTTAAAATTGAGTATCTATTAGTAGGAGCCAAGATGATATTTTGTTCCTTGAATATCTTTTTAAATTTATTAAATGTTTTTGGATGATATGTGAATGAACTGAATATGCTGTTGCTTTCTTTTTCTTTAATAAATGTGGTTGCTTCCTTAATGGTTTTCTTTAGTTTAGATTTTCTAATTTTCTTCAACACCAAACTTTTGTTGTATCCGTTTTCTTCTGCTATGTGTATTATTGCTTTTTGTTCCTTGAAATATTCTTCTTTTTCCATGGGTATGTTGACTAGTCTGTGTGTAAGGCTGTTTATTATTGCATGTTTATGTGTAATTGGGTTGTGGCTATTATTTTTTATATAATTTTCTGAATGTGTTGGCTTCCTGTAAATTCCAAATTTTATTTTTGTATCATTCCTGATGATATTTAGATCCAAGAAAGGTAGTTGTCCATTGATTTCCTTTTCTATTGTGAATTTGATAGTCCTTTCTTGCAGATTGAGTAATTTTAATGCATCATCTAAATGTTTACTTGGTACAATTGCAAAGATGTCGTCAACATATCTATACCAAACCTTGAAGATCAATGGGAAGGACTTTTTGATTTGTGTTTCAAATGCACTCATAAATAAGTTAGCCAAAAAAGGTGAAAGTGGATTGCCCATTGATAATCCTGATTTCTGCTTGTAGTGTTTTCCATTAAAGCTAAAGAAGTTTTGTTCAATGCATATTTTTGTTAGAGAAATATATTCTTCTGCTTCTATTGCTTCCATATCAATTGTAGCTAGCCATTTTTTTAACACAGTCTGCAATTTTTCTGTTGGTATGCTTGGAAATAAAGATGTGACATCAAATGAAACCAGTCTGTCATTTTTGTCCAAATTTATATCTTTGATTTTTTCTACTAAATCTAAAGAGTTTCTTAAATTTGCACTTTCAAATTTTGGAAAACTATTAAATTTACTTAGTAACCATTTGGCCAAATTATATGTGGGGGCATTTATGCTACTAGTAATAGGTCTCATGCCTTTCCCTGTTTTATGAATTTTTGGCAGCCCATATACTCTTGGTAATGTTGGATTATCTACTTTAATTTTGTGCAATTCTTTTTTGTTGATTATTTTGCTCTCTTTTAGCGTTTTATTTGTGGTTTCAATGCAGTACTTTAATGGATTAGTTTCTACTTTTTGGTAATTACTGTCTTCTAACAAATCTTCCATCCTCTTTGTGTATTCTTCTTTTTCCAGAATTACTAGTTTATTTCCCTTGTCTGCTTTAGTATAAATAACCGGTTTCTTTTTAAGAGCTTTTATGATTTGGTTACTAAAATTCTTTTTCTTTTCATTTTTAATCTCTTCTACTATTTTGGAGCATTTGTTTTTTACTGTGTTTTTACTTTCTTCATTAAGTGTTTGTGTAGCAATTTGGATGTCAGCAATGTAATCTTCAATTTGGTTCTCAAAAAGCAGCAGAGAGAAAAGTATTAATTGTAGAAAAGAATAAACACTATAGAAATAAAAACACGCTAGAAATAAAATTGTACAATTTACATAAAAAACTTACCAAACAATTAGGAAGTATATTTTGGGAAAATTTTGAAAACAATTTATTAGCATATCTTAATAGAAAAATGAAGACAAAAACAGCAAAGTTAAAGAATAAATTAAAAAATTTATGCCAGAAAGCAGGCACTTTTAAAAAGATAAATCAAAAAGACAAACATAACCTAAAAGATCATCTAAACAATGTGGTAAACCTATCAAACCAAAATTTTACAAAAACAGAACTGAATATGCTGAATCTAGGTTTAAAGACATGTGTAGATTATTCCAACCAAATTGAAGATTACATTGCTGACATCCAAATTGCTACACAAACACTTAATGAAGAAAGTAAAAACACAGTAAAAAACAAATGCTCCAAAATAGTAGAAGAGATTAAAAATGAAAAGAAAAAGAATTTTAGTAACCAAATCATAAAAGCTCTTAAAAAGAAACCGGTTATTTATACTAAAGCAGACAAGGGAAATAAACTAGTAATTCTGGAAAAAGAAGAATACACAAAGAGGATGGAAGATTTGTTAGAAGACAGTAATTACCAAAAAGTAGAAACTAATCCATTAAAGTACTGCATTGAAACCACAAATAAAACGCTAAAAGAGAGCAAAATAATCAACAAAAAAGAATTGCACAAAATTAAAGTAGATAATCCAACATTACCAAGAGTATATGGGCTGCCAAAAATTCATAAAACAGGGAAAGGCATGAGACCTATTACTAGTAGCATAAATGCCCCCACATATAATTTGGCCAAATGGTTACTAAGTAAATTTAATAGTTTTCCAAAATTTGAAAGTGCAAATTTAAGAAACTCTTTAGATTTAGTAGAAAAAATCAAAGATATAAATTTGGACAAAAATGACAGACTGGTTTCATTTGATGTCACATCTTTATTTCCAAGCATACCAACAGAAAAATTGCAGACTGTGTTAAAAAAATGGCTAGCTACAATTGATATGGAAGCAATAGAAGCAGAAGAATATATTTCCCTAACAAAAATATGCATTGAACAAAACTTCTTTAGCTTTAATGGAAAACACTACAAGCAGAAATCAGGATTATCAATGGGCAATCCACTTTCACCTTTTTTGGCTAACTTATTTATGAGTGCATTTGAAACACAAATCAAAAAGTCCTTCCCATTGATCTTCAAGGTTTGGTATAGATATGTTGACGACATCTTTGCAATTGTACCAAGTAAACATTTAGATGATGCATTAAAATTACTCAATCTGCAAGAAAGGACTATCAAATTCACAATAGAAAAGGAAATCAATGGACAACTACCTTTCTTGGATCTAAATATCATCAGGAATGATACAAAAATAAAATTTGGAATTTACAGGAAGCCAACACATTCAGAAAATTATATAAAAAATAATAGCCACAACCCAATTACACATAAACATGCAATAATAAACAGCCTTACACACAGACTAGTCAACATACCCATGGAAAAAGAAGAATATTTCAAGGAACAAAAAGCAATAATACACATAGCAGAAGAAAACGGATACAACAAAAGTTTGGTGTTGAAGAAAATTAGAAAATCTAAACTAAAGAAAACCATTAAGGAAGCAACCACATTTATTAAAGAAAAAGAAAGCAACAGCATATTCAGTTCATTCACATATCATCCAAAAACATTTAATAAATTTAAAAAGATATTCAAGGAACAAAATATCATCTTGGCTCCTACTAATAGATACTCAATTTTAAAATTACTAAATTCAAAAACAAAAGATGAAATTCCTTCAGGTAACAAATCTGGAATATACCAAATAAATTGCAAGAATTGTGAAAAATGCTACATAGGTCAAACAAAAAGAAATTTAAAAACCAGAGTCAAAGAACACTTTAGAAACATCAGATTGAAACAAGAAGACAAGTCAGCAGTAACATTTCATTTTTGGAATGAAAACCATGACATTGATCCAAATCCAAAATTATTAAAAGGAGTGATAAACCAAAATAGATTGACAACATGGGAGAACATATTCATCTGGAAAAATAAGGATCGCGTAATGAACTTTGAAATCCCGCCAGCAGATAATTTGACAAAAAAGTTCATAGTTCCACCACCAGAGAGAGCAGATAACAACAAATGCCAGTTGGGAAGAGATTGAAAATGGAGGCCAGGGCCTTTGAAACTAGTCTCTCATAAATATATGAAAAAGTAAGTGACGAGTGTCAATAAACCAACCACAAATAATTTTTATATTAATCTTTTTAAATGTATCAAAGTTTTTGATTGAGCATTATTATATCCTACTGTTATGGATGAGATTAAACTAACATCAGAAGCAACTGCTGTGAATGCTGTGGGATCATGTTATAATATTAACATTTGGATTTGCTTGCATCTTATATGTTATAGTGTTTCTCCCAGAAATGCTTTGCTATTGCTAATTTGTTTTTTCACTAATAATTTGAAGTTTTTGAACAGAAAAATCCAGTACAATCGTCACAAACAAATGATTATGCTTATGCATAGTGTACCATCTAAAGATTGATAAATAACAATTATCATAGTGACTTTTATCTTCACAAAATCTTAGACAGGCTGGGATCTTTTACAACATCTGTTATAGAAGATGATCACCCTAAGGGAACAGTTATACCCCTTTCTCCATATAATTACTCATCTGCCTAGAGAATAATGACATGAAATCTAGTAACATTTAGTATAACCTTTTTACTTCTAAAGAACAAGGATATCTGCTTATATGCATGATTTGTGCAAGTCCAGATTTCTTGGACTTGCATTAAATATGATCTCACTATTATAACAATTAAATTTATCTTTCAGCTCAAATGTGGTCATGTATTTCATTACCAGTGCTGCAGATGTGTACTAATGAAAAGATGGGCAGGACCAAGGATAACTTTTGCATTTTCACAGTGTCCCATATGTAAGGTAAGGATATATAGATGGATAATTTATTCATCTTGTAAATCATACATTGTACATGAGTACTATGATATAAGACACGTCAAATTGTGAATTTAGAGTGCAATAAACTATACTTGTAAATTAACAGGTCACATCCAATAAGGACAAATCATTATTTGTACAAAATAATGTTTTATAAAGATATCTCAAGAATTTTATAATATACACAATTAATTCAGAAATGTAACAATGATATAAACTTTCCATAAATTCACTAACAGAATAAAAACAGTGCTCTAGCAAGTATGCCAAAACTTTTTAAATCCTGTATAATTGCAAGTGGTTTTATTGGCTATAGGCAGTTTATTAAACAAAGTGATTCCTAGGTTTATTACACTGTTTTGATGAACTCTTGTGTTACTTCTATTCACATGAATATCCATTCTCTGTCTAGTATTATGGTTATGAACTGTGTCATTAAAGGTACAGTGGCCATTTCCTTTCATTAAATTTGTCTTTGTAAATTTTAAAATTTCAAAAATGAAAATACATGGGAGAGGTGTGATTTTAAATTTTTTAAATAATGGTCTGCACATAGATGTTGATTTAACTCTTCCAAGTATTCTTAGAATCCGTTTTTGCATTATGAATAATGATTTACAATGTGGTGAGTTACCCCATAATGTTATGCCAAATTTTAAAATGGAGTGAGTGCATGCAAAATACATGCTTCTGAGAGTTTTTATGTTAACTATGTGTACCAGTTGTCTGAAATTATAACAAATTGTACTCAGTTTTTTAATTAGATGATCAACATGTGTCTCCCACTTTAGGTTACTCTGTATCCAAAGACCAAGAAATTTAGTTGTATTTACATACTTAATTACTTTATTATTACATATTTATTGTGATTGCACAGGAGACTTATTCTGAGAAAACCGAAAATGAATTACATGTGTCTTATCCAAGTTTACAATTAAATTATTATTGCTGAACCATTTAGAAATATTACTGAACATTCTGCTCGATAAGATTTGTAGCTCTTCAAGTGCATTGCTTTCAATTAATATATTTGTGTCGTCAGCATATTGAACTATTGTTCAGTAGAAAAACAACACTCTGAAAATTTGTAAACACATTTTGGTTTAGAAACACTACATCAAAAGTTAGAAAGTCACCATGAATGTTTATATTTCAGTTGAGATAAAAATTGTCATTAGTGTTTAAATGTACAGTAACTTTAGCTATTGCTCTATGATTCTGTTTAGTCAAATATAGAACATGAAGTGCTGACAGATCTGCTGACTCCAGTTAAGGAATTGTATGAAGATGTGCGAAGAAAGGCTCTCATGAGACTGGAATATGAAGGGTTACATAAGGCAGAGGCTATAACAAGTCCTGGAGCCAGGTTCCACAATGATCCTGCCAGTTACGCTATGGATAGATATGCCTACTATGTCTGTTATAAGTGCAATAAGGTAAATTATTGTTCAAAAAAGCCTAATGCATGCTGATTTTATAATGAAACTAGCAATAATATCATATGCTACCTAGGGCTTAATTTTCTCTTGCCAAATACAGGTCCAGTGATGTAGCTGTCAACAGGCCCTTAAACTCCACACACTCATTCACTCTCTCCATTGAGTGATTCTTATCTAAAAGATGAAGAGAAATGGTTGCATTTTTATTGTGCAAAATTATTGAGAAAACAAAGTATTTCATGCTGAAAAACCTCAAAATGGCTTGCTGCGCTCTCTTTCTGTAAAAATGGTTTTCTTTCATGGCAATCACACAGTATTTTTATTACTTTCCTGAAGAATTCTTATCAAATTTCCCATTTGTGCTTAAAGTTTCCAAAGTATTTCCATCAAACAATGTTCAGCCCTGTCTTTCATCAGAGATGTGTTTGCTTTTTTTTTTGTCCATAAGAAGTTTAAATTCTGTCTGTTCAGATTTATTCAGCTGTTGCTGTGCATGACATCAGTGCCACCAATGCTTCCCACAGAAGATTGAGTATGAGTGAAAGGGGTGGATTTCAACAGTTTTAAGGTCATGTAAAACTTGAAGCTTTCGCGGCGAGCGTTATTGATTAAGGCTTCACGGGTGTTCAGCCGCATCAAATTTAAGAAGTTCAAATTTTTGGCCATTTTACACTCCATGGCCTTCATCAGGAACTTTTGAGTGTGCTTCATGTCATTTTTTCATGAGCAAGCTTGTCCCTTTCTCGCATATATGTCCATGTTATTTCCCTAGTTTATTTTATTACTTGTATTTATTAAACATGTATTTATTCTCTCTACTTGTATTATTATAGATGTCTATTTATTATTAGGGTTGAGGCTTTATTCTCTTAGACACTTTTTTTTTTTTTTTTTAATTTTACGTCCTCCAACGTTAAGTGGTGAGAAAGTTCTGGCTCAATACATCAACCTATTTATGAAATCAGAAATGCATGCAGTCCGAGGTTCAATTCTGCACCTCCCTTTTGAGACAAGGGCTTGTTGAACTAATGACTGATTAATTTAAACTAACTGAAAACTGGTAGTAAAGGCTGAATAACCCAGAGGACCCATTATAAAAAGAAACATTGGATAAATAAGTCAAAATGTTTTTCACATATGCTTTAGTAAAAGGCTTTTTATTTTGCTGCAGGCTTATTATGGAGGTGAGGCTCGCTGTGATGCAGAAGTTGGGGAGGAGTATGATCCTACAGAGCTGGTATGTGGAGCATGCAGTGATGTTTCAAGAGCTCAAATGTGTCCCAAACATGGTACTGACTTTCTTGAGTATAAATGTCGCTACTGCTGTTCTGTGGCTGTGTTTTTCTGTTTTGGGACCACACATTTCTGCAATGCCTGTCATGATGACTTCCAGAGGGTTACCAACATTCCACGTCTTGAACTGCCATCTTGTCCTGCTGGTATGTATTGTTCAAAAAAATAAAACAACTGAAATAATCTTTTGTGTTATATTCACATGACTTTCTCTACCCATTATTTAGTTTTATATACTGTCTGGTATGCGAAATGCATGTAGCATCTACAAAATAGAGCATTACTACCAACCTACTGATGCAAGAGTGCTGCCACCTATCGATATTCTACATAAAAACTCGCCCTTTTCAAATATTTACGTTACAGATAGGAAACTATCACCGAAGCTACAGGAAAAAATCAGTGTGTCTTTGTTTATCAGTCCTTGTAAATAAATTGTCTGTTTAAAGAGATTTACAATTTTTGTACAGTACAATTATGTCTTTCTCTTAAAGTTAACAAATTATAGAAAATTTTTCGAATGAAGAGAACTTCACCTGCAGTTCCCAAAAAATTTAAGAACCATTAATAAAAACAATTGAGAAATTGTGAACGTTTTATGTTAACATTTGGAGTGGAGAATTTTGCTGAAAATCTTTGTGTTGCATCTTTGGAAGTTAATGAACTTAAATATCAAGTTTGGTTAGTTGATGGAAATTGTTCTTCAACACTAGCTGTGTGTAGGCTAAGGTTTGGATAGGTGGAGTCAGAAATGGAGTTCAGGAGATCTGTGGTTCAAATCCCAGCTATGTTTTGAGTTCTGCTGTTCAAGACACACATATGCTCCCATTTTTTAAATGTGGTTTTTTTTTCTTTTTCTTTTCTTTCAGAGGCTCAAAACAAATTATCAGTGAAACTTGAATTTTTTGGATGTGCTAGGGAAAGTAATAAGAAAAGCATTCACTGCAGTGATAAAATTTAGTACTTGCTTTATTTCCCTTTTTATTTTACGCTTATTAATATCATAAAGAGATAATTTGTATTTATATGTTTGGTTGTGTACATGTAGGGTAATATAAAGAATTATTCCAGTGATTTTTATAAATCTTTCACCACAGTTAAGATCAACCAGACGGAAACCAGGAGATCTGTGGTTCAAATCCTGTTCATGGAATTAAATTTTTTAGTCTGACTCGATCTGTTCAAATCTTAGCCTACACATGGCTAGTGTGGAAGAACAGTTAAATTTCCAGCCAGAATTGAATCCCTTTATAATGTCTGCAATATGCATGTGATAACAATGTCATCATAGCTTAACCTTCAAGTAAGAAAGCTTTTCACACCCAGGAAGGTTCAGACTTCCCAGAAGTAAATACTTTATTAGAATAAATGAAGAAAGCATATTCAAATGCATGTACAAAAAATTTTCTGAAGGTAAAAAAAATGGATGGATTTTCTTTAAAGTCTCCTTCACACCCTTGAAAGATAGGGAATTTAAATTTCAAATTTAGTACTTATAACAATTTTGTTTTTGAGCTATGCTGGTCACACACGTGGAGATCTTTTTCTTAAAGTGCAAGGGCTGTCCAATAAAGAATGATCACAATTTTTTTTGACAACGTAACTTTACTCATCCTCATAATTTTGATGGTTCTTCTCAAAATAGTCTCCCCTGAATGTGATGCACTTGTCCCAGTGTTTCTGCCAATCTTAAAAAACATGCTGGAAACCATTTTTCGAGAGATCCTTCAAAATCGCCTCCGCAGCCTTCACCACTGCTTCTGATGATGAATAATGCCTCCCCCGAAGACGTTTCTTCAAGTTAGGGAATAGAAAAAAGTCACATGGGGCTAAATCCGGAGTATAGGGAGGGTGAGGGATGTATTTCACGTTGATTTTTGCAAGATATTCAGCATCAATATTGCCAATATGCGGCCGCGCATTATCGAGGTACAGCATCCCGCCTGTTTCACGGAAATCTGGTCTTTTGTGCCTGATATGACTTGCAATGTTTTCAGGACATTCCTGTAGTATTGTCCAGTTACTGATGTGTGTGCAGGTACAACATGCTGATAAACCATTCCATGAATATCAAAGAATGAGATGACCATAACTTTCCCAGCAGAATGCTCTCAGGATCAAAATGATGTAGCCAAGTTTCATCAGCAGTGATTATGTTTGAAAGAAACTCCGGATCTTCCTCTGACATCAACTTTAACTGCATGCAGACCTGCATGCGAATGTCCCTTTGTACGGGAATCAACAGTCTTGGAAACCATTGCGCACAAACATATCTCATGTTTAATGTTTCTGTCACCAACGTGTGGGTGGCACCCAATGAAATGTTCAGTATTTCAGAAAGTGATCTTAAGGTAATTCGTCAATCCTCTCTCACAACGGCAGCAGCAGTGTTGATGTTTTCTTCCATAAGAGCAGTAACTGGAGCACTGGGTCCACCTTCCTTTGAAATTGATTGTCTCCCCTCTTTAAACATTTTAAACCACCTTCGAGCTGTGCTGTAGGGAAGAACAGCCTCTCCATAGGCCTCCTGTAACATTATATAGGTCTCAACTGAAGATTTGTTAAGACGAAAGCAGAATTTTAAAGCCGCATATTGTTCCTCGCGTGTTACCTGCATTGCAGCGGTAAGCGATACTGAACATCCAAAGTATAAACTTGAAAGAAGCGTAGAGACAGTGAAGCACAAAAGTGAATCGAGAAGATATTGACACATTGCTTCACTCACACTGTTTTTTCACAGGACATGTTTCGAGAGCTTTTGTTCTTACCATCAGCTAGAACTCAACTAGTGCAAATTGTAGTGGTTTCCTGTATCGTAGATAGATGGCATGATGTACTTGTCAAAGATGTCTGGTGGTGGAGTCATAGGGTCATGAATTTTGAAACAAGTACATCATGCCATTGTCAAAGATGTCTGGTGGTGGAGTCATAGGGTCATGAATTTTGAAACTCCACCACCAGACATCTTTGACAAGTATGCCATCTATCGACGATATGGAGAAAGAGGAAACCACTATAATTTGCACTAGTCGAGTTCCAGCTGATGATAAGAGCAGAGTCGAGCAATGTGAATCTTCTCGATTCACTTTTGTGATACTGAACTTGCCTGGTTCTCACAGGCGGCAACCAGGAGTTTCAACAATGAAACTACTATGGCATGTTTGTTTCACATTAAGCTAACAGAATATAATAAGATTGAATTTTAGTGCAAAAAATTATGACCGTAAAAAAATTATGATCATTCTTTATTGAACAGCCCTCGTACATCCTTTTCTTTTGGATTCAGTAAGCCTGGAAACACATATTTCTGGTAAATGTCTCAAGTGAATCTCAAAAAAGCATGAAACTAGTAGAGAAAGTGAAAATATGGATCTTCTTAAAATCAATTTATTTCATAAACTCTTTTACGGAACTAGCCATTTACAAGGTGTTTATTTTCTATGAGCTGTATCACCATCAGCTCTTTCTTATGATGTCAAGGAAAAAGTATGACATTGCAAAGCCATCTGACTGGCTTATAAACAATCTGAGCATTGCTTTAGTCGTTGTGTTCTCGTAAGACTATTTCAGCAAATGATTTCTTTGATAAATATGAAACAGACAGAAAATTAAACTTTCGTAGAAGCTATATACAAATAAATGGTAATGGCCAGACAAAATCCTGTAAATGTAACACAGCAATCCCTCTCACCCTTCTTTTGTTAATTACAAAGTAAGTTTGATGTTTAATAAGGTACTTACTAATTTGTATGTTGCAGGTCCAAAAGCGAAGCAGCTAGAAGGAGACGAATGCCCTCTACATGTGAAACATCCTCCAACAGGTGAAGAATTTGCTTTAGGTTGTGGTGTGTGTAGGAACGCACACACTTTTTAATTTTAAGTAATTTTGTTTTGTGATTGTATAACCATGACTGGCATGTCAGTGTTGGGTCAAGAAAGACTTGTGATATCTTTAAAGCTGTTGGTGCTAGAAACATACTTCTAGCTTTCTATTTAATTATTTTCTTGTTGAGGCTATTACCTGATGTCACAGCCTTTTTCAGTTTTAAGAGTCTTTAGTTGTAAATGTATCTAAGTTTTTAAAATGGATATTCTATTTAATTTTATTATAATACAACACAGTATATTCATGATTGCATAAAATGCTCATTCTTCCCTTTTTATTGTGCCCTTTAAGTGCAATTTTAATTTAAAGTATGAGAGGTCATTTGTCCAGCCACTGTTTGTGAAGCAAGTAGACTGAAAATTAAACAATTTGGAAGTCCTCTTGCCATCACCAAGGATATAAAATTAATAAAGATCTTTTCTTTGATATAATATATATACAATCTGTGCAAAGTATATGTAATAATAGGAAGAAGTAATATTAAATAGCATAATATTTTAAGGTTATTTTCTGACATATATTTAAGAAAGTTATAAACACGCAATGTACCATGGGGAACAAAATAACTGAGCCTTCAGTATTGTTTTCTAAATCATAAATATTGTTCTCCACATATATAATTTGAGTCTTTATTACAATGAAAATAAACATAAAATGTGAATATGTCAACATGCAAGGTGCTCAACAAATTTTGTTCCTTGTAGTTCAGCCCATATGCATGTTGCTTATGTACTGTAGTACTGTGTAAAAGAATAGATATATTCTTTATATAAGCTAAATATTTATATACTTGTTTTTTTTAAAAAGAAAGTTCACAATTCTTTCTCATCAAATGGACAAAGTCCTTAAAATGATGACAGAACCAAATTAATATTTAGCCCAACACTGACATAAATTTAAATATTGTGATTCTGTGGAATATCTAGATCAGAATGTAATGAATGTTGTGTAATGTGAACTCTGAAGTTTCTAATGACTATTTGTGTTGAATATATATGTATCCGTGAGTCCAATGTAGTATGCTACCCATTTTTTTAAACTGTAAAATCTTGACACAAATAAAATACTATGTGCAAGAAAAGCCTCTTTATTAATTATGGACACAGTAAATTAGCAGTAAACCTTCATCTATATTTCCATAGTACATACATGTTATCCTACCTTACTGTTAGAAACATTCGTATTAGTAGATACAGTCAACATGAAAAATTTAATGCCATGGCCAGGATTTGAACCACAGATCACCTGGTTTCCATCCAGTTGCTCTAGCCCATTGAGCTACCATGGTCAACTTGCCATCACGACATTAAATTGAATTTTTCATGTTGACTCTATCTATCAAAAACCTTAGCCTATACATGGCTAGTGTGAAGAAATGATTAATTTCCATCAATTAACTAGTATTTATTTATATTTATTTGTAGTTACATATCTTACAATCTCAATTACAAGGTTTAAAATTCTAATCTAGGTACAAATTTGTCAGCTGCTTATATTACGGGCTGGCCGTGCCGTGGCTCAGTGGTTAGACCGCTTGGCTCTCACCAAGGCGGCCCGGATTCGATCCCAGGTGACCGCAAAGTGAGATTTGTGGTGGACAACACAGCACTGGGGCGGGTTTTCTCCGGGACCTCCGGTTTCCCTCGCCATCTCATTCCATCGATGCTCCATCTTCATCTCATGTACCATCAGTGTCACCGCCTGCGGTGCCGTATGTAGTAAAAGCGGGCGTTAAACACTACACATTTCACATTATTACGGGCTGATAGTGGTGTTGCCCTGGCTGTTAACCTCTATCCTAGCCCTTATATGACCTTGACCTAATGTTCTGATTGTGTCTTCCATTTCTATAACTTTTATTTCCTTGCCCTTCTTAACCATTTCTCTTTGATTTTGTCAGCAAATTTCCTCACCTCCCTTAATCTTTTCTCTCTTTTCAACGTAAGCATTTTTATTGTTACTACGTAAGCCCCTTTATTATCCCAGTTCCTATCCCATATTAATTTCCTCCAGTTTTCAATTTCTTTACACTCCACTACATAATGTTCTAAACTTATGTTCTTTCCACATAGAATGCACTCCTTTGGTGAACCCTCTCTTAATATGGCTCCTGTCCTTAACCAAGCGAAACCCTCCCTCTCATATCTATCACATGTGTCTATATATGTTTCCCTTCCCCATTCTGTCTTTATTTTCATGTATACATTTAGTGATTTCTTACTTATCAGATTTCCCCACGTCACTTGTCTGTCAAAGTCCTCTATCCTATTCTTAATAATTGTCCATTTCTTTCACTCTCTTGCCAGATATCCCCCATCCCTATTTTAGCCAACGTTCTCTCTAGCTCTGCCCACCAGCTCTTTTTACATATTGAATTCTTCTGATGTTCTAGACAGATCTTTAATGTATTATCATCATCCCTTTTTATACAGCTATACCAATATTTTAAACATCTTTCTATAACTACCCCACTCTTGCAAAGTCTTCCAAGTTCTACTCTAGCTACACCATTTGGCGTTGACTTATTCAAACCCAGTATCTCTTTACAGAACTGTTGATATGTACGTTCAACGTGATTTCTTATCTCATTGGCCCCCCACAACTCCACACCATATGTCATTTTTTATTCTACTATTGCTTCATAGATTCTTTCATGCCACTTTACTGACATACCTGGTAATTTATATTTACAGCTCCTTACCCCAGACATCACTATCTTCCCTTTCACTCTTGTCTTTCTCCCATGTGCTCCCAAGCCTCCATTGTAGCACAGTCTCATCCCTAAATAGTCAAACTCCTTTACCACCTCCACTTTTTGGTCATTTAGATACCACTTTTCATCTTCTCTTAACTTATCACCCTTCTTAAACACTACTATTTTTGACTTGCTTATATCAATTAACTAAAATAATAAGAGTTAAATGATGAAGCCTGGGACTCAAGTACTTACGATAGTAAGTCGCCACAAACTGTGTATCTCAAATGCAAGTGCCCCAGGTGGTCTACAGGGAAATATATGAGGCAAATGGAGAATTTAATGTCATGACGGCAAGTTGGCCATGGTAGCTCAATGGGTTAAAGTGACTGGATGGAAACCAGGAGATCCGTGGTTCAAATCCCGGCTGTGGCATTGAATTTTTCATGTTGACTCTATCTATCCGAAAAGTATGTTTGAACATTTTGAATATTGAAACAACAATCCCGGCTATGTGAACAAAGCAACAGCAGTGCTACCTTTGTTACATACAAGTAAGTTTTGCTGACAGTACAAAACATTTCTACCCTTCTACTACAGTTTCTGTATCATTACTCTTTCTTGAAATTTCTTCTTCTATGCTTTCCAAAGATTCATTTTCATCCTTTTCTTTTTCTTCTATACAGCTGCCCTCTTTAGGTTCTTCACTGCTTGTTGGTTTTTCCTCTGATGTTTTTCTTTCTTGTACCTCTTTGCTCTCAGCTTCTGCACTTTTTTGATCCTCATAACCATGTTCACTTGAACACTCAATAGTCTCTGGTGTTTCACTGATAGATACTTTCAATCCCACCTTAGATTCTTTATCTTCAGATATGTCACTTCTCTCAGCTTCATCTACTACCTCTTCTTCTTCATATAAGTCAGGAGTTGTTGGAATAGATGTAATTTTGATGCTAGGACCTATTCTTCCTCTTGATTTCTTCAAGCTTCTATCTCTCAACCTCTGGCTCATCTAAAAAAAGAAGAAAATATTCTTATTAATAACTTAATATACATTATCTTTGACTAATCAAATTTTATATTTCAGTAAGAATTTAACTATGAAGGTGAATCAATAAATAAGTCACAAATACCAGAATGCTGTATATCATTTCTTTCAGAATTTTCGTAACTAATTCACTAATGTACAGACCTTTTGAGCTTTCAAACATCTTAAATTCTTTAAACAGGAAAATATCCTTGAAGCACTAAGGAAATATAACTTATAATACTCTTTTTAAACTCTGTATCTTATGTCCTAGTTATAATAAATTTAAGTGGAAAAATAAATGAATATTTTATTTGTTAATGCTACTATCAATTGCCAGGATCGTAACAGGATCATCTGTGTGTCAGTATTTTATCATACAGGACTTCTTTTACATGCCAGTAAATCTATTAACATGCGACTGTTGCTTTTAAGCACATTTAAAAACTATCATTCTCGACCAGCTTTGAACCATGGCCTTGGGATAAGATGCCAATGCCTAACCAACTGAGTCACCCAGATCAATTCAGTAAATGGGGCTGATGACCATGAATATTTGGGTTTGAAGAAGGGATATAGTATAAAAATATTTGTGCCAAGCAGCATATCAGAAAAACCAATTATAGATTATTAGAGGAATTTAGTAACAGTGACGACAAAATTAATTGAAACAACTATTTTTCACTTTTACACATTTTTATATTATTGAAGGACTATTTTCAGAAGTTGTTGCATTCATTATCAACTTCAAAGGTCCAACTATCAGGGCCGCGCCGTGGCTCAGTAGTTAGACCGCTTGACTCTCACCAAGGTGGCCCGGGTTCGATCCCAGGCGACCGCAAAGTGAGATTTGTGGTGGACAACATGGCGCTGGGGCGGGTTTTCTCCGGGACCTCCGGTTTCTCCTGCCATCTCATTCCACCGGTGCTCCATCTTCATCTCATGTATCATCAGTGTCATCGCCTGCGGTGCCATATGTAGTAAAAGCGGGCGTTAAACACTACACATTTCATTTCATTTCATTTCATTTCCAACTATCATCTATTGTTGTTGTCTGCTCTCTTCTCTCTGGTGGTGGAACTATGAACTTTTTTGTCAAATTATCTACTGGGGGATTTCAAAGCTCATTACTTTGTCCTTATTTTTCCATATGAATATGTTCCACATTGTCAGTTTGTTTTGGTTTATCACATCCCCGTTTAGTAATTTTGGATTTGGGTCAATGTGACAGTATGAGTTTTGAAAGGACAGGTGAACAAAGGACAAAATAATTAACGGTCTAATACCATCCAAATATCACACATAAAAATGTTCTAGGTATTCTAGTGGAATATTTCCAGTGCATTTGACTATCTTTGGTAGCTAATCCTGTTTGAAAGATTAGCCATGTATCGGCTAAGGTTTTGGATAGGTAGAGTCAGACTAGTGTGGAAGAACAATCAATTTCCATGAATTAATCTGATAATAATGGTTTAACTATAAAGCCTGGGACTTAAGTACTTACAATAGGAAGTTGCCACAAAAGGTGCATATCTCATTGTATATGAGAGCCCCTAATGGTTTATGGGATGGGACAAAATATGAGTCAGTTGGAGAATTTAATGTCATGCCAGCATGTTGGCCATGTTAGTTCAATGATTAAGAGCAACCGAACGGAGACTGGGAGATCCTTGGTTCAAATCCCAGCCATGACATTGAATTTTTCAGTCTGACTCTACCTATACTTAATCACTGTTTTCTCACCATACTCTGTATTCATTAGGTGATGATAGACACAAGAAAACATTATGCTTGCACTTTTAGGACAGTCTCTTTCACACCACGTGTAGCAGGCAGCAATTTTGTGCCTGCCTCTATGTTGTGAGGGTAGTATAATATCTGCCACATATTAAAGAGGCCCCGAGTTCGAATCTCAGTCAGTTTGAGTTATGTGGATAAGAGTTTTTTCTAGGTTTTCTCTCATCGTGAAAGATGAACATCATGTGACTCTAAGCTCTATGAGGGCAAAGATCATGAGGATCATTTCACCTATTTCATTAATTGTCCTATACAACTTATGTTGCAGGAGATTCATCAGTTAACTGATTGTATTTACTGACACTACTGCAAAATAATAGAATGAATACTGCCTAGTGAGATAAGCTGACTGATCACATAATCTTGGCAAAAGTAAAAGTCAAATATTATAAACATGGCACTGTCATCTTCAGTTTTTAGGAGAGAGTAAAATGCTTTCATTTTTGCTTGGTGCACCTTTTTCTGAATGACTAATATTTTTCATTAGCATTTTCCCAGATTTGATAAGATTTTCTAGATGGAAACAAGTTGAGCAAGTGTCACTTTAGGGGATCCAAAACCAAAATTGAAAACTTCTCAAAATTAAAACTCTTAGCTCAGAATAGACAGAATCACTGCACATCTTACTCAGTTTTACAATTGTTCTGGTGTAAGACTCTTCCTTTAAGTAGCTCTTTAACTGTTATAGTGCGACTCAATTACACTCAAAGTTCCAGCAAATTCAATAATTTGCAACAAACTGTCCCAATATGTGTTTCTGTTTCTTGTTTCAGTAACTACTTACCTGTCACTTTCATTATGCCTTCTCAGTACACCAAACAGTCCATTTTTTTTTAAATTCAGGAAGGCTAGAAAACCTTCACAATACTGGATTGTGAACTATCACATTTTCTAATAATATAAATACAATAGATTTGTGCCTGAACAACTGTTGTCAACAGCTTGTTGTCTTTTGGTTAGCAGTACTTTGGCATGTACAGTAATAAAATGTTCTTGTTGATTGAAAAAAACTATTTGTAGTTGGCTTTTTGACACTTTGTCACATACATTTTTATATTATTGAGGGGCTAGTTTCGGAAGCCATTGTGTCCTCTAGAGTTGGATAGAAAATGGAAGCAAGAGCTTCCAAAACTAGCCCCTCAATAATATAAAAATGTAAGCGATGAAGGGCCAAAAAACTGACTACAAATCGTTTTTTAAATTAATTTTGATGTCACTGTTACTAAATTCCTCCAATCATACATAATTGTCTTGTTGATGTTTATTCTTAAAAGAATGCGCTGAATAAAATGTTTGAATGGCCAGACACAATGAAGCACATCTGTATACAACTTCTTTTGTACAGTTACATTTTGACACACCAGGGGGCGCAGATGGAAAGTATCTATATAAACAAAAGTAGATTGCTTAGAATCAAGGTAAAGGACTTTGCAGTGTAATGCCACAAAAACAATTTCAGAGGAAAACCCTGTTGTTAATATACTGCTTTATTTGCTGAGAGTTGCAATTCTAAAGTGGTTGTATAGTGTGATAGATAAATATTTCAATAGGAAACTCGACACATTGTTTCTCATGTTTCCAAAGTTGTTTGTTAGGAACCTTCTTTCTAGCTTTGTTTCCATGAGACCTTTAAAAGTAGCACCTACAACACACTCCATTTTCAAATTGGATAAGTAAATATACTATTTTTATGATAATCTTGTTCTCAATACAATAAGAAACACAATCAAACAATGTCCACTCTCAACATAACTAATAGTAATACCATATTACTAGAGAGATGTAAAAGTAATATTTAATATTATTTTTGAACTCAATAAAACCATCTCTTGGTGTAATGAGATTTTGCTGAAGGTCATGAGACCATATGCAGAGCACTGAAACAAATAAATTCTAAATACCTGTGACTGCCTTTCAAAAAGTGTTGGTATTCTCTGCACTCTGCCATACATGAGCTCCATATATCGGTCATATTCTTCCCTTCGTATCCTCTCTTCTTCACGCCTTGTTTGAACTCGCACTTCTAGGTCCTCTTCTGTGCTATAATGTAAGGCTTGCCAAGCTGGCTTACAGCGTGTCACTCGAGCTTTTCTTTTAGCTTGCTCCTTTCTTCTCATTTCCTCTTGTTTAGCTGCCAATTCCTTTTCTATGCGCTGCCTAGAAGTAAATACATAATGTATAAAATGGACATAAAGGAAGAATTTCCTTTAAAAAAAAAACAAAAAAACAAAAAACAAGAAAATGTATTTATATGTGATTAAAAGGAAATGTACTGCTAATTATTTGGGTTAATCAGAATAATGCCAAAACAGATTATATAAAGGCTGATTATTTTACATGTACTATGTAGTACATATGTAGGCTTACTTTTGAGTTTATATTCAAGTTCACATTATTTATTGGTATACACATCCATAGGTGTACACTATATACAGGGGCATAGCTAGGCACCAGTGTACTGCTTCTGATTAATTATGGGGAACAGCACTTAGAAACAATTACGCATAAAAGCAGACTGACCAATTTATATGACTCATTGAAGCAGATTCCCTACACTTTGTTCTTTTGCAAAGGGACATTCCTTTTCCTATTCTCTCACCGGGAATCATTGACATTAAAACAACAAAAGTTTTTATTTGAATTCTGTATATTTTTTATTATAATGTTTGTTACTTTATATTCATAAGTAGTATGTATTTTTTATGTAAACCACACATAGGTAATCTATAAACCAAATAAACCATGCACAGATAATCTAAAGTATGCTGTATTATAAGAAAAAGCAAATACATTACATATTAAAATATTTAATAGGTACCAATATTTTGCATAGTTCATCAGTAAACATTTCTATTAATAATGTTACCTTGCAGTTTGCATTCTGAGTACAGATGCTAAATTGTTCCTGTTCCGAGGAATGCCCAGAGCTGAAGGAGAACGTGTGTAGATTGTATCACTAGGAGATGGTGAAAGGTACATTTCATAGCGTGATGAAATGGAACTGTTATCTGGAGAAAGAAATCTTGCAGACTGTAACAAGAAACCATTTCCATTTAAATGTATTTGTTGAATTTCAGGGTATTGTTTAGCAGTACACTTGAGCTGACCAGTGTAAGGAGGCAATAAAGCCAAAAGACTAATACTTTTTGTTTCAGGAGTTTATGTCAGAAAGGTGCAGCATAAAATGAATGCAACTTTTCTCTGATGCAAATATTTTTATATAATTGATCAGAGTTTAAAGGCACCTTGTAATGCACGAAATACATGAATCATTATAATCAATATGATATGAGTGCACTCTCCTGAACAGGGGAAGACAAGTAAATATTAAAAAGAATAGAGAAAGGGGTAGATAATGGCCAGTGACCATCATCAAATCATGATTTAGATAAAAGTCTTAATTTAGATAAATTCTGATAAGAATTTGTGGAATTTATTAACAAAACAGTCTTTGAGAAGCTTGTATATAAACTGCACATTTTGTAATTAGTTAAAAAATTGCATGATGTTACGATGTAGTGGAGCATGCAGTATTAATAAATTAAAGTACTTTGTCCACAAAACTCCAGTGACGATAAAAACAAGTGATGCAGTGAGGATCATGTTAGCTGGTATGAGAATAAAAATATTGATACTATATCATTGATAAGCACTTTAAACAACTGTTGTAAAACATAACATGTTGTAAAAGTTTTTATATCTGTTACAAATAAGAATGGGATGATACCACTATTTCTCAATATTGTTACAGATTATTGTTACACAGACTCCTGTATATCAAGATTCAATATTTGATGATCTATAAAAACATCAGGGCAATAGCTTTCTCTTTTCTTTTCTTTTTCCCCCCTTTTTTTCCCTTCCATTTTAGGGCAGTCAGTTGAAATAATTGCCTGAATGGCTGCTTTGGAATCTAATAAGAAAACTATGTTGGAAACCTTATTTTCCAGGAGAATAGATTTTGTAAGGAAATATAAATTGCACCAATTTCCCCATCAAAGCTTGTGAAATAATTTCCATTAGGTTTTTAGAAAGAAAAGAATTTACAGGTAGATCTTTGCCTGCTCTAAGTTCTTAGTTGTAAAGAGAGCCATATGCTTTAGCTTCTGTAAATGAATTTTCTTTCCTTTTAATGTTTGCAATTAAATCGAGGTTGCATTCTAGTACAATGATGTTCAGTGGGTTAAGAGGCATGAGAGGTTCTACTTCAGATTGGTAATCTAGTTTATTTCTTAGTTCTTGAACTTTCTATACGAAGCCTAATTGAGTTTTTCAAACTTGAAGGTAGGCCGCACCATGGCTGAGTAGTTAGACCACTCGGCTCTCACCAAGGCGGCCCAGGTTCAATCCCAGGCAACTGCAAAGCAAGATTTGTGGTGGACTATATGGCACTGGGGCAGGTTTTTCTCCAGAATCTCCAGTTTTCCCCGTCATCCCCATTTGCGTGTGTGCGCAAACTTGAGGGTAGATGTATGGTGTTTTACACATTTTTTAGTCTCTAAAAGTCTCAAAAGTTCTTTATATATTAAAAGAGCTTGCATTTATAACTGAGCGGGATGGCTCAGGCAGTTTTGTCTGTGGTCTGCATTCAGGAGGCCCAGGTTCGATTCTACCTGACCCATGGGTCTTTGCGGGGGTTTTCCTGGGTCGTCAAGCCAATGCTGGGTAGGATAATTACATCTCCCCTGAATTTCCTTCCCTCCATTTCATCTCCATTATCATTTCACACCATCTCTCATCCGATGGTCTCTTTCAGGGTAAAAGTGTCAGTGGGTGTCTCAGCACCTTGGCTCAGTCACCTTCTGTCCCCTCTTGCCTCATTCTTCCTCCCGATATGTTCCACTTGGGGCTTAGATACAATAATACACAGGTTTCAGAGGCGAATCCCCTCTGTAGTAATCCTAATCCTAATTCTTGCATTTCCAAGTCTGTCATTATAGGTCTATTACATGTAAATGCCTCAAGAAATCTTCACACCGCATTCTTGAAAGAGCTTGGTTTATACACATCTGGTTCTTCATCCAACTTTTCATTCTTGAGCCATTCTTTTACATTCATATACTGCAAAGAATATTTTTAAAAATTGCTTTTCTTGGGGTACTTTAAAGCTGTATTTCCTGTGAAATCTTACTGCAGAATTTGTGTTCAGAATATCACACTTCCTCTATCTAACATATCCAAGGCACACATAAAAGTATGGAGTTAGTAGAGAACCAGATTCCAACAAGTTCTGCTGTTAAATAATTACACTACATAGATCCAGATATCCAGTAACACAATTCTTTATGTTACCTCTGTAGCATATTCCTTAGGTATATGCTAAAACAACAATTCAGTACAATGCACCCTTTGCAAGCAATCAAACACTATTATGGGAAGGGGACACTTACTTTGTGTTCAGCGGGGGATGTTCAAACTCTACTAAATCCTGTTATTAGGATGCCAGATGGAGAATGGATGAATAAAGATCCAGAGTATTAGCAAATAACCTGCCAAAACAAATAAACAGTATTCCAAATAGGAGTAAAAAGATTAAATATCCTTAAGTTCATTCAAATCTGATAGCATAATCAGCCTTCATTTTAGTGCATGGTTGACCTAAGAGGAATTTTCTTGACACTAGGAAGCAAGTTATTTGCTGGCAAAGTAAGATATTCACAGCCCTTTAAATTCAAGCAATGTTCATTTCTCATGCAATTTATAATTACAAAAACCATCTACACTTGTCATACAAGGTGTGTTCAAAAAGAAACTGAATTTATAAAATGCGCACCAACCAGCAGAGAAAGCAAGCTGCAGCTACTGAGCGCACTAGGTGGCAGGTTCAGACAACAAACTGCCATTTCCACATTTTGCTTGGACAATAAGCAAGCAAACCACAGCCAATGAAGTAAGCACGTGTACAGCCTGCTCATCGGATTAGTGACAAAGTAACAATGAAGGAGCTTCAAGAACGTGTGTATGTGAAATTTTGCTGCAAACTTGAATGCAGTTGTTGCAGTGGATGGGCGAAGGATCACCTTTCCAAAAAGAGCATGTGATCATGATTGTGGTTTTTGACTACAAAGGCCATGAATTTGTGCCATGTGGTCAGATGATAAACAAGGAAGTCTATGCACAGGAAGAGGTAGGAATTGCAGGAAAATCAGAACTGGATGTTTCATCATGACAATGCACCAGCTCACGCGTCACTTCTTGTCTGCAGCTATCTAGCAAAACACATTCCCATTGTGCACCATCCACTGTATTCTCTGGATCTAGCCCCAGCAGATGTTTTCCTGTTTCCCAAACTGAAAAACATGTTGAAAGGATGTCATTTTCAAACCATAGAGGAGATTCAGGACAATGCGACGAGAGACCTGCATGCTATTCCACAAAATGTATTCCAAGAGACGTTCCAGAAATGGAAGAAATGATGGGAGTGGTGTATTACCAGTAAAGGGGACTATTTTGAAGAGAACAGTGCTTAAAATGTTATACATAAGCAATAAACTGATAAAGCAAAAGTTTGGTTTCTTTTTGAACACACCTCCTAGAAGATGAGATGTTAAAAATTATATTCCTGTGCTACATCACATCTCTTAACCTTACAAGAAACTTTACATTAACTTTTAATAAGTAAGAATATTGTCTTCCAGTGGCTTGAGTAGCAATGAGAAGGCAGACATCCTAGCAAAAAAGAGAATCAAAATTCAAAATAAGATACAACCAAAAGTACCACTAGAATTAGTTAAACATATCTTCAAGAAGAAAGTTAATAATGATTATAAAACTAAACTAACCACAAATATATTAAATTCCAAAGGAGAAAAATTCTTAAAAAACTACCTCGAAAAACAGCTGCCAGAAGACAACCCCACATTTAAAAACATCACAAAATCAACAGATGGCAGCAGCAACTACAGAACTACCCACACCACTGGATCAAGCTTTAGTCGCATTAGAGCTGATGATGGTTCGTGAAACATGGCCTCAATATAGGTACGCAAGTGATGCTGATGTGTAATAAATACGACTCATCTATAATTTAATAGCTGTTGCCATGTTCAGACTTATCACTAAACATGACTGTCTCGGCACACTAAATTTAGACCTAAATAAAATTGGATTGTTATCATCTCCAAATTGTCTGTTATGCAACCAGGAAGAGGAAATGAATTTGGAACATCTATCAGTGAACTTAAAAGCTATCCCGAATTGATCTCAATATATTGGGAGGCAAGAAGGAGAATGGCTTTGTTGCTAAATACCTTATCATTAACTACACATACTTCATAATGCTTCAGAGCTATGTGAATAAAAACATGTTAAATCAATAAAAAAAATTAAAAATTAGTCAATAGAGTGATCATGAACATTATCCAACACCCAAATGCAGAAATTATCTCTACTCACATTATTTTATGATTGTAGTTCCCAAACTACAATTATTTTATAGGGTTTTAATGTTAAAAGTTTAATACTATTCCAAGATGAATTTTGTGAAATTCCTGATTTCTATGCATACTTTCTCAGAGATTTCTTTCAACTTTGTTCTTATCTCCAATGTCATCAAGATTTTACTGTATAGTAATATAGTGGTTGTACTTTCAAATTATCTAAATAGATCCTGTTTCCCTAAGTCTATTCAAAAGATCATAAATCACTTCTCGGGAGACACATAAAAGCAGAGAATCTGACTGTCAATTGCTCACTTCTCTACAAAGGTTTATTGCCACACAGGACTTAAGCATGATGATTCTGTATGTTATGTATGCAGAGATTCCAGCACTGTAACAGCACAAATGCATTAACACACAATAACACTGAAATGAATGGTCTCATGTTAATCTCTGTACAGTGCAGATTTTGCATCCACTGATTAGCCAACACATGGAGAGGAACAAAAGTGAAGGGGGAACAGAACTAGTTAGGAACAATGCAATTCAGGGCAAGCAACTCCCCTTGTTGACCAGGCAACAAAACAAAGACTGTATAAAGCAAAATAATGTCGCGAATGCATTGTTGCGACGAGGTGATGCAGCAAGGCATTCAAAGAGACCAGCAGTGCAGTGCGGAGATAAAAGCTTGCCGAAATAGTGGGGGGAGGAGACGGATTTCTCGACAGTTCGTCTTTCTTCTAGCGCCGTCTTGATTGTCTGAGAATATTCTGGATAATGAGTAATCTATAAAAAGGGAGCCACCGCCCACCGGAGTCAGTGAGTTGGTAATTGGACGCATGTGCGTGAACAGCTGTGTGAGCTGTGTTTGTGGTCGATGACCTTGCAAGTTGCATTGTATATGTGATGTAATTCTGGACTGTAAAGGTTGATAAAAGTGTGTTTCTACGGAAATAAAGAACAAATTTTAGTGTTTGTAACCTGGACTTTTGATTTCACAAACCCACAAAGTCACAATAATAACTGTAAACAACAACAAAAGAATTAACATTTACTACAAACAAAGAACAGAAAAATCAAATATTACCTTAACTTTATGTTGTTCTGTTGTTTTTAGTTTAATTGACTCTGGAGTGCTGCCATTGTCATTTGAATTCTCTTCTAGCTCCCTCATTATATTATGACTTTTCTCATAATTTGACTTCCTAAATTTTTTTCTCTTTTTCTTATCTGAAGCACAATTTAAAGCTTCTGCAGACATAGCCTTAATTTTATATATTTTTTCTCTTGCTGCCATGGAAGGAGGAAGCGATGATGACCTCAACATTTCCTCTGCTCTCACTCTTTTCTTCAATGCTCTGTATTTAAATAATACAAACAGTAATTAATATTTCCAATGGCAGTATGAGAAAATCACAAAAAACCTACAGATACAAGAGTAATCATCACTCATCTTATTAAAAATAAAAACTGCCACAGGTATATGAAAATTTTGAATTGTATTGTTAAGTATGTATTTAACTATTAGAAATAAACTTACATTACAATGTATAACTTTATACAAAATATTATTATACTCTACGTCACTTGCAAGTCCCATATTTATGAACGGGTGAATAACGATTTATGGTGCACTGAAATATGTTTCAAGGTTGTATGACTTATTTATATGGGCCATCTAGCAATATGTTATGTATACTAGTATTACAGAGACAATCTTTTGAGTGTATATGTGCCTATAGGAATAAGCTGTCCAATACAATAAAAAGGAGACAAGACAGAGTGTAGAAATTACTGTGGGATTGCACTGCTAGATGGAACTTACAATGTTTTTGGCAAGATACTTGCCATACAACTAGAGTGATGGTTAGAAAAGATACTTGGGGATCACCAAGCAGGATTTAGGAAACAATGTTCTACATTAGACCAGATTTTTATATTACGACAAATACTGGAAGAGTTTTATGAATATGACAGACAGCTTCATCAGCTGTATGTAGATTTTAAACAGGCGTATGATTGCCTGGACAGAGCTAAAATTCATCAGATAATGAGAGAGTTTGGAATACCACTGACACTGGTGAGATTGACAAGAATGACTATGGAATTGACAAGATGCAGGGTTAGAATGGAAAAAGATTTATCAGTAATGTTTACCGTGGAGAGTGGCTTGAGACAAGGAGATGTGCTATCCACACTGCTGTTTAATTTAGCACTGGAAAAAGTAATGCGACAATTACCCATAAACCCTGGAGGAACCATACTTTCCAGATCAGTACAAATAGTGACATATGCTGACGATATGGCAATTCTCGCAAGGAATATAAGAGCTCTTGAGGAAAGTTATGTAGTGTTGGAAGAAAAAGCACAAGATCTAGGATTGGTAGTGAACGTTAGTAAAACCAAATATATGAAGACGGGAGGTGATGGGGATGCAAGAAGAAGAGAACCTACAGTTAAATTACATGAGAAAGAGTATCAAAGATTGGAAAAATTTAAATACCTGGGATCTATAGTAACAGTAGATAATAAAACATCAGTGGAAATTCAAGAAAGAATAGCAAGTGGTAACAAACAGATGTTTCTATGCCTTGCAGAATATGTTTAAATCAAGGAACGTTAGTAGGAATACTAAAATTAAAATATATACAACTGTACTGAGACCAATAATAATGTATATAATAATGTATGGTTCAGAAAGTTGGGTGTTGACAATCAGAGAAGAACAGTGGTTATTACGGTGGGAAGGAAGATGTTGAGAAATATATTTGGAGTGATAAGGGAACTGGACGGATGGAGAATGTGGACTAACTTGAAGTTACAGTGCCTATTTGGACAACCAAATATAGTAGTGAAAATTAAATAAGGAAGAATAAGATGGATTGGCCAAATGCAGGAATGCCAGAAACCAGTGTAGTTAAGAAGATATTCATAGGAAAGCTGGATGGCAGAAGGAGAAGAGGAAGACCCAGGAAAAGATGGGTAGATGATGTAGAAGATGACTTGAGAAAGTTGGGGGTTAAAGGCTGGAGAAGAAAAACAGAGGACCGAGTAGAATGGAAGAGGGTGGTTAGGGAGGCCAAGGGCCTACATTGTCTGTAGTGCCAACTAACATCGTCGTCATCATCGTCGTCATCATCATCATCGTCGTCGTCGTCATCATCATCATTATCATCACCATGTGCCTGTAGGATCGTCTTGGAAACCACTCATTTGGTTTTCATAGTTCTTCACCAACTGAATAGCATTCAATTCTGATACACACAGCTGTAAGAAGCTTCTGATTTCAACTCCTAACTAAAACGCATTTACAAGGGTGAATGCTGGATACGAACATGCTGAAACAAAAGACAAACTAATTCTGATTATAACAGTATATGTGATACTATTCACCTGCCTGCCTAAAATACTTGAATTTAGATCTTCATTTATACAAGTTTATGAATAGGAATTTATTTGCTTTTTTCCCCCCTTTTTTAAAATGGTGTTTAACATCTGCACTGATTATACATGAAGTAAGATGATAATTAAGAAAGAAAATTTGGAAAGCAAATATTTTAGGCCTAAGCTTCCTTGTACTTGCCAATTAAGAGGAATGAAGAAAACCTGGAAAAAATCTCAATCATGGAGGATGGTACTTGCAGGATTTTAATTGCAGAATTCTCAATTTAAGTTTATGTCTAATTTGTTTACCTGTGTCGGTAGCAATGAACTAAATTAAATACTTTCAACAGACTTAGGATTATTTTTCTTAAAACTTTAAATTAATGAACCAATTACTTTATTTTCACCATTGAAAGCATTTGTGCCACAATATGACCAAATAACTCTTAACCTTAGTAATTGCACTAAATATTTTATCAATATCAACCTTATTACACAATCCTGTTCCTCCCCAACAATGTATATCAAGTAAATGCCTATGAATAAAACTTATTTCTGCAAAGATATCTATGTATGAATAGGTACATAGAAAAATAAGCCTTCATAAGAAAATAGACTCTAACAGCTGGACAGTAAAATATGATGTGTTGCACTCACACAAATTTCTCTGATCGCTCTTGTACAAACTATTCTTATAAATGCTTATTCTACGAGGGGCATTCTGAAAATAAGTATTATCAATGTTTTTCACGATTAAAACTTTATTGCCAAATAAAAACTATACTATGGCATCATGAAGTACTCATTTTAAAGTATTTTTCGACATAGTCACCATTGACATTTGAGACATTTGTCGTAGCATGCAATCAGTTTGAAGAAACCACTCTGGTAAAACTCCATGCCCTGCAATACACGTAATCTTTTGCATCCCAGAACAATGTAACCATAATCCTTTCTGCGGAGGGTGACAATTTTATTTTTTCTTCACTGGTGAATTGGGATGCTTCCACATAATTGAGGCGGCCTTGTTTTCTGGGATAAAGTGGTGCATCCATATCTCATCGCCTGTGATGATTCTGAACAAGAACTCATTTCCTTTTCGCTCGTTCCACCTCAAGTGATCAAGGTAGATTCCCATTCTTGCACTCTTGTGATCTGGGTCAGGTTTTATGGCACCCAACTTGCAGACACTTATCGGTAACTCAACAGATCATGGAGCATGTGATCATCCGAGCAAGGCCAATACCCAGTGTGGATCCCACTTCTGACATCATTATGCGCCTGTCTGCTAACACCGTGACCAGTACTCTGGCGATGTTGGTTTCATTTGTGGATGTGGAGGGACAGCCACTTTGACCTTCATTCCCCACACTCTGCCTTCCTTCACTGAACATGCAACACCTGCATGAGCCATGACCTTTTCACCATACATGGTCTGTAGGCATTCATGGATGTGTCCATCATCCTAGTCCCACACACCCATTCATACTGGATAGCAGCACACACTTGATTAGCGACCATGTTGTCAGTACAGGTCTGGCTCCATCGTGATTTGTATTCAAATAAACTCAGGCAAGCCTGTCTGATGCTCGTCTCTCACCTTAAGTGCTCTGTGCATGCATCATTCCCCCTCCGCTGATGAGGCTTCTGCTGTTGAACTTTGTTACTTATGATGACTGTTTCACCTGATGTACCATCTTCTCATTTAAAACAAACGACGAAACTTACTTTCGGAACAACCCTTGTGGTATATATTGCATGCTAATCAAAAGAGACATTTACAGAAATGGTTTTATTACTATTTCCTTGTAGATACAATGGAAATAGGAGAATACAGAAGGCTTAAGATATAGTCAGATCTTTTAAGAGCTAGTCACTATGTGTTGGCTTTGAAATTCTATTTCTTTGTATAAGTGACACTTTCCATTTGAGAAAAGTAAACATTTGAAAATACTCAAACCTATAATTAGGATATTTTAAAAATGATTGACTCCACAAAAAATGTTATTTGACTAAATTGTTACTTTAAACAATTTCTACATTTCTTACGCACTAGAATTTTATCTATATGTTACAATTTACCAGTTTTTCAAAAGTTGTTCAAAATGAAGAGGACATGATATAGATACTATTCTCAAAAAACTCATGCTTAAGTGGGAGTGAGCATGAACAGCACAGTTTTTTCAAAGGTGAAAGCTAAGAAATTACAAACTAAGTTATTTCAGTTAATTGATGGAAATTAATCATTTCTTCACACCAGCCGTACATAGGCTAAGGTTTTTGATAGAAAAACAAAAACCTTAGCCTATATATGGCTAGTGTGAAGAAATGATTAATTTCCATCAATTAACTTAAATAATTAAGAGTTAAAGATGAAGTCTGGGACTCAAGTACTTTCGATAGTAAGTCGCCACAAACGGTGTATCTCGAATGTGAGAGCCCCTAGTGGTTTGCCAGGGAGGTACACGAGTCAAATGAAGAATTTAATGTCAGGACGGCAAGTTGACCATGGTAGCTCAATGTGTTAGAGTGACTGGATGGAAACCAGGAGATCCATGGTTCAAATCCAGGCCATGGCATTGAATTTTTCATGTTGACTCTAACTATAGTTAGCTGTGTTAGCTTCACAAACTTTCTCTTCTTAGTTAACTGTTGTAAATTCAAACAATAATCAAGTAATAAGTTCTATTCCTACTTCCTATGCACAAGGAATTATCATTTAAAATTGTAAGAACTGTACAATCAACATTTCTGTTTACTCAAGAGAACAATTATGTAATCATATGATGTTTCTTTTTAATTAAAATTCTTTGATATTAATTAAAATTGATTAACATTTTTTTATTGTTTTATTATTCACATAGGCTTCAATGTTAATAGACATTGTTGATACCCATGGCCTAGCTTTTAGACATACTCTCCCCACGCGAGTCACCAAAGCGTCAACAACCTGCATTGATCACATACTAACAAATAAAATTTATGGCAACAACGAATGTACGGTTTTGGAAACGGGACTATCAGATCACAGAGCTGCCCTCATAAGACTACCAGCAATGTATAAAATTAAAAGAGAACCTAAAAGAATAGCTGTCAGACGCATATTTAGCTTAGGAAACATTTTGACTTTTAAAGAAAAAGCTGGAAACATATCCTGGGTCTGGAACAGCGCGGCATCAGTAGATTCAAACTATAACACTTTTCTTAGGGAGCTTCTAAACTGCTTTAATGAATCCTTTCCAAAAACCACTAGGCCACAAGTAGCTAAAAAAAACATATTACATTGGTGTACTAAGGGCATTAGGGTATCTAGCACATGCAAGAGGCTACTCCACAAAATATATAAGACCACCACAGATACAAATTTTATTCAGTATTACAAAACTTACTGCAAAATCTATAAACGTGTAATTAAGAAGGCTAAACAAATGGCAGTTGAAAAATTCATAAAAAATGCAGATAATAAAAGCAAAGCAACTTGGAAAATAATAAAGGCGGAATTAGGAATAAACAGTACAAACAATTTAGACAATTTAAGTAATATGAGTACTGACACAGCGGAATCATTAAATAATTATTTTGTAAATATTGGTAATCAAATTCGAGATACTCCCCCATCAATGCAAGATGCCATAACTGAATTGTATAATAATAATTGCCTAATGCTAACCCCCCAGTTTCAATTCTCAAATGTTACACCAGGAAAAATTATTGAAATTATCAGTAAACTCAAACCAAAATCCTCCTGTGGCTGGGATGAACTGTCACCATTTCTAATTAAGAAAATAAAACATGAAATTAGCGAACCAATGAGCCAAATAATTAATAATTCCCTAGCTACGGGTATTGTTCCAGAGAGAATGAAATACGCCCTAGTTAAACCCATACACAAAGGAGGGAAGGCCGAATTTAAAAATTTTCGACCTATCTCTATCCTTCCAACTTTCTCCACCATACTTGAAAAGATTGTGCATGCACAACTCATGTCTTATTTTGAACAATTCACCAAGTTAAGTAACTCACATCATGGATTCCGGGAAAAGCACTCAACAATATCAGCCCTAACTACCTTGGTAAATGATGCTCCTAAAATGATAGATAAGAAACAACAAACAGCAGTTCTGATATGTGATAATTCTAAAGCTTTTGATTGCGTCTGCCATGATATATTATTAAAAAAGTTAGAATTCTATGGCATAAGGGGCGTTGCTTTAAATTGGTTTCAAAATTATCTTAATTGTCGTAAACAGAAAACAGTCATTAATAATCTAAAGGGAACTGTTGAATCAAATTGGGAACAAATAAAAACAGGAGTCCCACAAGGAAGTGTCTTGGGACCCCTACTGTATATAATTTACACAAATGACTTACCTAACTCCATAAAGGGGAAAACAATTATGTATGCTGATGACACCTCCATTTTACTCAATGGGCACAACCTAGAGGAGTTAAAAACCAATTTAAGTGAAACTATAACTCGCCTACAGAAGTGGTTCACGAGTAATGGCCTCAAACTTAACACCTCCAAAACATCAGTTATGCAGTTCAGCACTCAAGGAAAGAATTCTGAGAGGTCTATCACAACTGATGCTATAAATCCTACAGAAAACTCAAAAATTTTGGGTATTTTTTTAAATCAACAATTAAAATGGGATGATCACATCCGTTATTTGTCCAAAAGATTAAACAGTGCATCCTTCAATATGAGCTGCATAACTAAATTAACAAACCTCGAAACAAGAAAAATAGTGTACTTCAGTTACTTCCACTCTTTGATGACATACGGAATAATACTATGGGGGAACTCTACGGGATGGGAAACGATCTTTAAAAGTCAAAAAAAGATAATTCGGATAATGACTCAATCAAGACCAAAAGTTTCATGCAGAAACCTGTTCAAAAACCTGAAGATATTAACCTTACCATCCCAATACCTGTATGAAATAAATAAATTCATCCATTCAAATTTTGATACAATTTATAATTCACAAATGCAACATAATCATGGAACGAGAAATAAAAATAATCTAAAACCACCCATGCACAGATTAGCACTGTATGAAAAAAGCCCACAATATGCAGGAATAAAAATATATAATAAATTACCTGTAAGAATCCGTGAAATGAAAAACCTCAAATGCTTTAATAAAGCAATAAATAACCTACTAATGGACAAAGCCTACTACTCGATTATTGAATATATGGATGATAAAATTGAATTATAATGAAATTTTTTGTCATTTTGTAATTCTAATATTCTGACAATATTATTCCAAGGGCATGTCATAATTATAACAATATTTGTATATAGTTGTATTGATATTATTAGTAATTATATTATTTGTATTATTAGTATTTATATTATTAGTGTTATTGTTATTTTGTGTAATTATTATTATTATTTTAAATTTTCTACTGTTGACGAGTCACCTGTTTACTGAGTTTTTACTCACTATCTGTAAGCGTATGTGACAATAAAGCATCTTATCTTATCTTATCTTATGTGTAATCTTTTTTCTAACTCACCATGATGTCAGCAATGATGCTAAAAAGAAACAAGTAGCCATCACTGCCACAATAAGTATCATAGATACGAAATAGGTAAAATGAATCTGATTCATAATGTATAAATGTGTCTACACATATTGATAATTGTCTAAAAAATAATGTATGATACAAATGTTCAATCTTGTTTTCTGTATTGTTACACTTGTTCTGCAATTATTCCTACTTGGAGATAAAAATCTCACTTTTAAATCTTATATCATAAAATAACTACTATGAAGCAGAACTCACTATAAAAGCTCTCATTATTGCACTACATCTAAGTAATCTTCTGACTGGATTAGTTTTAAAAGTAGTTAAATTACACAGTGTTACACAGCCAATATAAAATAAATATATTAAATACAAGCAATATCCTCAAATTGTACACAACATTAGCTGTTAAAATTCTGTTGAACATATAAGATGTTACCTATAGAACTCATCTTCATACAGTCTTCGATAAGCTTCAGCACTGAATAAATTCCTTGGAACAGGCCTTGCTCTGAATGGCTTTGGTTTTGGACTGCTTATATTTGCCCTAAGATCTGGAGAGGAGTAGCATAAGCGCCATCTTGCCCTATCTTCATCTCTCTTCACAAATTTAAATGGCTTCATTTGTGATTTTAGCTGATTGATGCACTGCTGTCTAACCCGTCGTCTCCTGAAAAATATGATAGTATGTGAGCTTCTTCTGTGTCTAAAAAACTTATATTTAATAATTATTACTGACAAAATATTCAGCCATGTTCAAATTATACTTCTATATTTTGAGTATTCTTCCTTGGCCATATAACATTGTAACTTAGTCCAGTTTCCAAAATCAATAATGATTTTTTTTTCTCTAATCTGTTTGTAATGTTCAAAACATTTATAACAGGCAAAGGAAGATAGAAACCAGGGTTGTCTTGAGAAACAGAGGATATTTTTAATTTGGTGCATTAGAAGTTTTTCCTACAACAGAAAGCAGCAATGAACCCACTGATATGAAATAGATGCAATATTTTAATTAAAGAAAAAAAATTTCATCTTAGAGTTAGTTACAATTCCTTTCTTGGAAGTGTTGAAAACAGTATTGTTATAATAAATTAAATGTAAAGGGAATCGATTAATGACATTAAACAACAAAGTAAGTGTTATAAAAATTATTTGTGGTTGGTTTATTGACACTCGTCACTTACTTTTTCATATATTTATGAGAGACTAGTTTCAAAGGCCCTGGCCTCCATTTTCAATCTCTTTCCAACTGGCATCTGTTGTTGTCTGCTCTCTCTGGTGGTGGAACTATGAACTTTTTTGTCAAATTATCTACTGGCGGGATTTCAAAGTTCATTACGCGATCCTTATTTTTCCAGATGAATATGTTCTCCCATGTTGTCAATCTATTTTGGTTTATCACTCCTTTTAATAATTTTGGATTTCGATCAATGTCATGGTTTTCATTCCAAAAATGAAATGCTATTGCTGACTTTTAAATTTAAAAAGATATTCAAGGAACAAAATATCATCTTGGCACCTACTAATAGATACTCAATTTTAAAATTACTAAATTCAAAAACAAAAGATGAAATTCCTTCAGGTAACAAATCTGGAATATACCAAATAAATTGTAAGAATTGTGAAAAATGCTACATAGGTCAAACAAAAAGAAATTTAAAAACCAGAGTCAAAGAACACTTTAGAAACATCAGATTGAAACAAGAAGACAAGTCAGCAGTAGCATTTCATTTTTGGAATGAAAACCATGACATTGATCCAAATCCAAAATTATTAAAAGGAGTGATAAACCAAAATAGATTGACAACATGGGAGAACATATTCATCTGGAAAAATAAGGATCGCGTAATGAACTTTGAAATCCCGCCAGTAGATAATTTGACAAAAAAGTTCATAGTTCCACCACCAGAGAGAGCAGACAACAACAGATGCCAGTTGGAAAGAGATTGAAAATGGAGGCCAGGGCCTTTGAAACTAGTCTCTCATAAATAAATGAAAAAGTAAGTGACGAGTGTCAATAAACCAACCACAAATAATTTTTATATTAATTTTGACGTCACTGTTACTAAATTCCTCCAAACACACATAAAGTAAGTGTTGTTTAGTGTCATTAATCGACTCCCTTTAAATTTAATTTAGAGTTAGTTATTAGCAGGTTAAGGAATTTTGAAGCAGTTGCTTCAATTTAGCTGTATGCAAACCACCATCAATACATAGAACATATGCCTGCCTCGGTAGTGTAGATGGTAGCATGTCTGTCTCACGTTCAAGAGGTCCCGAGTTCGAATCTCAGTCAGGGTGAGTTACCTGGATAAGGTTTTTTCCAGGGTTTTCCCTTATCCTAAAATATTAATGTCGGGTAACTCTCAGTTCCATGGAACCTGGGCTCTTTTGAGCATCATTTCACCCTTCCATTCATCATCTGATATGACTTAACGTTGGAGGACGTAAATTGCAAAAAAAACATAGAACATACATAATAGTGACCATGAGTCACTGATGTAAACTGCGGCCTCATTATTGGTTTGCACACACAAGAAATTAAACAAGAATGGGTGTGGTTTATTATTTACGACATCGCAGCATTAAGTCCTTCAACCTAATTTCCTTTTGCATTGGCTTTAATACTTAGAAGTTGCTTAGCCTGGTTAATCAGTACTTACACAAGTTCTTAAAAGGCGATGGCTGATTTTTAATTTATATTTCAAAACTTCTATGTGTTCAAATAAAAAGCCTTTTAGAAAGAAATTAAATTAAGTAACTGATGCTAAGAAAATCATCTAATCTTAAAATCAAAGAATCACTGAACAGTTTTAGGGAATTAAAGTTAGGATAGGAAAAATTATGTGAAAAAGGGAGATAAAGATGCCAGGGAAAGGACTGCATGAGACAAGTAAAGCAGAAAGGTTTTATAGGCCGAAGGGATTTAGATGAATGTCCAACATTAAAAATGAAATAAATATTTCCCGTGTGATTCTTGACTGTAAATAAAGTAGTGAGAATAGGAACAAGAATGCAGGAAACAGCCTTTAAAGTTTGTTTACAGAATCCATTTTCTTTAGTTATATTATATATGTCTATTACATCTTGTAGTTCCTAGTCAAATTAATCTTTGTTCATCTATATTGATCATTGCTCAGTATTAACTAAATTTAGTGCAAATCACTGTCCTAAGTACAATAATTCTAAGTAAATAAATGAACTTTCTTTAACTGACCCTCTTTTTCACTGTTATCTTTTGTTGTTAAGTAATATCTGAATCTCTAAATTCAAATTCTTGTCTCCAGCACTGCTCTCACGACTTGCTTGGAGAAAGGTTTGATTCCGATTGACTGAGGATGATAAAGATCCTTAATCTCTTTTAAGAACAAAATAAATTAAAACAGAAACATTATCATATGCTGGTCTTTATACATCACCTGTTCTCTTGTTCTGCCATAATTTTATCAAAAAGGGGCACACGAGATTCTAAAGGAACTGGATTGGCTTTAACTTTTTTACATTCCTCTTTTGGTTCATCCATCAAACTCTCACTTAACAGTTGATATCGCAGAGCATTTAAATGTTTTTCTTCTTCCTCCCTAGAAAAACAAGAGAGAGTTGTTTATGTTAATCACTGCTCTTAGACACAAAGAAAGTTTGATCCATTGCACTCACATGACTCCCTAAGTACTCTTCTACAAAGTATTTTTACAACCACTTATTCTTCCATCTATTTCTTATTACTTGAGATACACTTTCATTATACATTTATACATTTTGTCGTGGGTATAATCAACCAGCAAATTTTTTAAAAAGCAAATTGCTATATGATAGCTTTGAAATTCCAAGCTCCTTGCATGACAAGGAAATTATGATATAATAACTTAGACTTTCACAACTGGCGTCAGGCTTACTGGCCGTCAGGTTGTCTTCTCCTTGGCATAGTAAAAAAGTTTCCATGAACTACACAAAGTCACAAAGGGCTTAATTTTGTGTCAATTTAATTCACATTCACAAAGTCACAAATACAAATTATAAAGAAGGTATCCAAGGATTTAGCAATTTTTGACAACAATTGTCTGTGATCAAGTATTTATAGTGTTATAGTCCATTCAGAAATTAATTTTGTTCCTAATCTTTGAAAGGTATGTCATCATGTTACATACAAAAATTTCAGTCTTGATAACAAACGATAAACGTGATTTAATAAAATATGGTAAACAAAATAGCTTTCAGCTCAGAAGTCCTTGAAGCCCGAAACAGCCTTTGACTATTGCCATACCAGGACATTGTTCCTTACTGGAATTAAAATAGCTTTGAAGACTTTGGCAAGGAATGGTATATTTTTATACCTTGTAATGCTTTTGTTTGTCAAAAATAAAAGAAGGTAAAATTTTGCATGTGTACTTTTATATTTAGTTAATAACCATGTCCATTATTACTTCAGGATTTTTTCTCACCTTTTAAACCTTCCCTGGACTTACACAAATATTTCAAAACCAAAATTAGCCAAATTGGTTCAATTTATATATATATATATATATATATATATATATATATATATATATGGATAGTCCCAAATACAACAAAATTGACAGACATACTTTTTTTATATTAATAAATTCAACAAATTAACAATATTCCCTGATTCAAAATATGCATTATAAGGACTAGAACATCAATATTCAAGTAATAGTACAATAAATGAAATACTCCATTTATTAAAACTGCTCAAAATTTAGGTAGCAAACAATTAGTCCTACAACGGATCCCAGCACATGTAAGATTTGACTGAAAATGAAAAGGAATGATATGTTGGCCAAAAAGTGCACAAAAATTAAACAGCCTAAAATTAATAATTTATCTTTCCACCCTGCCAAATTAAAAATTAAGGTAACATAAAATAATTTCAACAAGAAGGTTATAAAACTGCAGTGCTGATAAAAAATGGAGTATCATCTTTAAAGGCAAGATTACCTGCATACCCACGAAGAAAATCATTAGCAAAATTCTGCCTCAGTATTGGTCATAAGACCTCAGTCACACACCTTCATAGAATAAATACGAGGGCTGTTCAATAAAGAATGATCACAATTTTTTTTTTTTTTGACAACGTACCTTTACTCATCCTCATAATTTTGATAGTCCTTCTCAAAATAGTCTCCCCTGAATGCGATGCACTTGTCCCAGCGTTTCTGCCAGTCTTCAAAGACATACTGGAAACCATTTTTTGAGAGATCCTTCAAAATCGCCTCCGCAGCCTTCACCACTACTTCTGATGATGGATAATGCCTCCCACAAAGGCATTTCTTCAAGTTAGGGAATAGAAAACAGTCACATTGGTTTAAATCCGGACTATAGGGAGGGTGAGGGATGCACTTTACATTGATATTTGCAAGATATTCAGCAATAATGTTGGCAATAGGCGACTGCGCATTATCGTGGTGCAGCATCCAGCCTGCTTCATGGAAATGTGGTCTTTTGCCCCCGATATGAACTTGCAATGTTTCCAGGACATCCCTGTAGTATTGTCCAGCTACTGATGTGTGTGCAGGTACAACATGCTGATAAACCATTCCATGAATATCAAAGAATGAGATGACCATAACTTTCCCAGCAGAAGCAACCACTTTTGCTTTTTGGGGGTTGGTGATGAATGAGATTTCCACACTGAGCTTTGCTGTTTGCTCTCAGGATCAAAATGATGTAGTCAAGTTTCATCAGCAGTGATTACGTTTGAAAGAAACTCCGGATCTTCCTCTAACATCAACTTTAACTGCATGCAGACCTGCATACGAATGTCCTTTTGTTTGGTAATCAACAGTCTTGGAACCCATCGCGCACAATCATGTCTCATGTGTAATGTTTCTGTCACCAACATGCGGGTAGCACCCAATGAAATGTTCAGTATTTCAGAAAGTGATCCTAAGGTAATTTGTTGATCCTGTCTCACAATGGCAGCAGCAGTGTTGATGTTTTCTTCCGTAAGAGCAGTAACTGGAGCACCGGGACCACCTTCCTTTGAAACTGTCTCCCCTCTTTAAACATTTTAAACCACCTTCGAGCTGTGCTGTAGGGAAGAACAGACTCTCCATAGGCCTCCTGTAACATTGTATAGGCCTCAACTGAAGATTTGTTGAGACGAAAGCAGAATTTCAAAGCCACATATTGTTCCTTGCATGTTACCTCCATTGAAGCGGTAGGCGATACTGAACATGTCTGAACTTGCCTGGTTCTCACAGGCAATGAAACTACTATGGCGTGTTTGTTTCACATTAAGCTAAAAGAATATAATAAGATTGAATTTTAGTGTGAAAAATTATGACCATAAAAAAATTATGATCATACTTTATTGAACAGCCCTCGTACCAATATACAATTCACAGTGCAAGCAACCAGACATAATAATGGTCAGAGAATGCTTATTACTGTGTCCAGTAATTCTAAAACTACAAGAAGATTAATATAATAATACATATTAATATAATTTTGAGTCGAACTAGTACTCTATGCTCCACATATTGCTAGCGTTTACCAAGAATGCATTTTGTTAGGGTTTCCCTAGCTAATGTTGACTGTTGAATTTTGATTCGGTGAACTCCTTGGAGGCAATACAGGCATCTCTGTTAGTATCTTGATGAAGCTGAAGTTTGGGTTCTCTTCAAAGCTGGTGTTGAAATTGAACAGTGTTCCTTCATATTTCTTTATATCTTTTCCCAGGTAGTTAATGTAGTTGGAGCCAGCACACTTTTTAATAAATGGATGTTTTGTTCTATGTTGCAATTCTCATTTAAAAATGGTATGCTATTGCTGAATTGACTATTTTTTAGTTCTTGATGTTCCTAAAATGCTCTTTAAGCCTAATGTTCAAATTTCTTTTTATTTTGCCAATTTATCTGTACACACCTGAGTTTTTATTGTTGGGCTTCTCTTTAATTTTATGTGGTTTCAAAAAGTGTTATACACTGAATTTGTTCTGTGAAGCTGAAGTAATGTTGTGTTCTTTGAAGACTTTTTGGAAAAGATATGTAACTCTGAGATGGTATGTAAATTTTCTGTACGAAGTTTTATTACTGACTGGAGATAGAATAGTTATTTGTCTACATCTCTGTTGTCTTTTGAATTTATCAATTTTCTTTTTGACCAATTCAGCACAGAATCCATTTTATTCTGTAATGTGAACTATATGACTGTACTCTTTGATATATTCCATCTTGTGGAAACGTAGTCAGACTGAAAAATTCAATACCATAGCCAGGGTTTGAACCACGGATCTTCTGGTTTCCGTCCAGTACGAGTCAGTTGGGGAATTTAATGTCATGTTGGAGCGTTGGCCACAGCAGCTCAATGGTAGAGCGGCTGTATGGAAACCAGAAGATCCGTGGTTCAAATCCCGGCTATGGCATTGAATTTTTCAGTCTGACTCTACGTTTCCACAATTTAGCCTACACACGGCCAGTGTGAAAGAACAATTAATTTCCATATTCCATCTTGTTTAAGGGGTCATTAACTAGCCTGTAAGTTAAACTATTGATAACCACATGCTTGTGTTGTATCTATTTGATTTTATGAAATTATCTGCATGATTAATTAAATTCAACACTTCCAAGAAAGGAATTATCTGCGTGAGTTTCTTTCCTACATATGCCAAATTCTAGTTCTATATCATAGTCCTTACTCATTAAGACTACAAAGAGATATTTAAACTCAACTAACATCTTATTCTGTTGTTTAAGGACTATGATACAATGAAGCACAAAATTACTAAAATTTTGAGTCGAACTAATACTCAATGCTCCATTTATTGCTAGTATTTACCTAGAACGCGTTTCGTTAGGACTTCCTAACATCATCAGAGATGCACCTATCACCTCCGAGGAGTTCACTGAACCGGCATCCATTAGTCGACAACAGCTGATGATGTTGGGAAGTCCTAACGAAACGCGTTCTAGGTAAATACTAGCAATAAATGGAGCATTGAGTATTAGTTCGACTCAAAATTGTAGTAACATCTTATTATTGAGATGCCAGAAAAGAATGAATGAAGCCTAAAATCTGGAGCATTAACAAGCATTGTTAACAAAAACAAAAAAGATATGAAAGTTAAAATGTTTTAAAAATGGGAAATAAGCTTTAATAAAAGATATGTAAAATTAATTAATACCTTTTTTTCTTTGTAATTTTACATCCTCCAATGTTAAACCATATCGAACGATGAATGGAATGGGTGAAATGATGCTCAAATGAGCCCTGGGACCATAGAGTGCAGAGTTACCCGACACTCATCTTTCAGGATAAGGGAAAATGACAGAAAAAACCTTATCCAGGTAACTCACCCTGAACAAGATTCGAACTCGGGACCTCTTGAACGTGAGGCAGACACACTACCATCTATGCTACTGAGGTAGGGAAATTAGTACAAATTGCTTGTAACATACATTATTATATCAGTAAAATTTGCTTCCAAAAAGTACATTATGCAACGAGACTATAATGTTAGTAATTATGATGTGAGTATATTTATGAAACAAGTGGAGCAATATGAAAGAGTAGAGCTAGACTGAAAAATTCAATGCCATAGCCGGGATTTGAAACATGGATCTTCTGCCTTCCGTTCAGCTGCTCTAACGATTTGAGCTACTATGACCAACATGCCAACATGGTATTAAATCCTCCAACTGACTCATTTTTTTTCCCGGTAAACCACTAGGAGTTCTCATAAACACATGAGACAACTACCTTAATGGCAACTTACTATGCTGTAAGTACTTTAAGGCCCTGGCTTTATAGTTCGGACCACTATTAGGTACAATTAATGGAAATTAATTGTTCTTTCACACTAGCCATGTGTAGGATGCACTATGAAAGAGTAGAGCCAGACTGAAAAATTCAATGCCATAGCTGGGATGTGAACCACAGATCTTCTGGCTTCCGTCCAGCCACTCTAACCATTTGAGCTACTATGGCCAATATGCCGACATGACATTAAATCCTCCAACTGACTCATTTTTTTCCCGGTGGAGCAAGTTTCATAATCTTCATACAAGTAACTTAATTGTCATTATAGTCAAGTTTTATACAATTATTTAAACTCTGCCATGCACTGTTTGCTCACTACAAGAAGGCTAGTGGGGCATAAAGAGGGACATGGATTTGAACTGTTTATCTGTTCTGTTAATGGATCTGTTTACTGAAAAATGAATATATGAGAGTGCATATGAGTCAACCATTCTGACAGATCTAATGCTCGTTTTAGTAAATGCACTGATACGTATTATGCATGGATAAGTTATGTGACAACACTGTATTTTACATGAACCTAGCATCCTTATCATAATCAGAAGGCAACCATAAACACAATAAAAGCGATTACATTACACATTCCTCTGCCTTGCCTTCTTATAGTGGGCAGACAATATCTATGTTTAAAATATTTGTAAATTAGTTTTAATATTCTATGCTTACTGAAGTCAGTAAGTGCAATGACCTTATCTTATGCAATGAAAAAACAGCTGACATGGGTAGGTATGCGCCCAGATGCAAAAGTATTGTTTGTTACATATGGATCTTCTGATTGTGGAAAACTACACTTTAATAAAAAGGCACATTTTAATGACGTTCATTAAAGTGAAGTTACCAGACGTATAATTACTACATTTTGATATGGTCAAGCTAAAATAACTTAGATTTATCTGAGAGTATCAACAGACTGAAACACAGTCTTTTGACGAAACTTTAGAAACAAAATGGCTACTAGTAAGTTGGCACTTTCATTACACCTATTATTTATTTTAAAAGAAGTTCTGTATTCCACCTAAAATTAAACAAAGATTTTACCTGAAATACATGTTTTGAGGTCCTTAAATAAAAAGAAAAATGAAAAAAAAAGGTCTGTCTGTGTATGTGGCCTGTCTGTGATCATCATAATTCTAAAAAATGTCTGAATTTGGATTTGAAGTTCAGTATTGTTCAAAGATGCAATATAAACATATTTAATGAAACCCTCCCATTACCTAGCTATCTTTTTCATTTTCCCAAAAATGGCTCTAACAATTTTGATTAAAGTGCTGTAAATGTAAGATATTTATATGAGATAATAAAACAATATATTGAATTCTTTAAAACTAGCTGATGAAGTGCTTTTTATTTACAATTAATGTTATGAATTTTGAATCAACCTTAAAACACACAATTAATTGCAAATAAATTTATGTGGCATTGGCTATTACTGATCTATCCATTCTTACTAGTTTGAAGTTGTCAACCCTATAGTTTGTCAATTTTTATAAGTGCTATTACTATTCAGTTGTTTCTCGTAATGTCAGGGAAATATTGGAATTTTAAGCCCAGTATATAGCATCCCACTTCTAAGCATCTGACTGTTCATTCAATTTCTGTTATTCTCATTATACTTTCAGTGAAATATAGTGAAACCATTTCTCTAAAGATTTATTTTGTTAACACAAAATAGAAAATAACCTTTCATAAGAATAAATTGTAGTAGCTTTACAAAAATAAGGAATTGTGGGTAGTGAAAGTCAGGTGATTGTAAAGACATTTATAGAATGTAAAAGTTGCCATCTGGATGTTAAAAATCTTTTGATACAAAAGAATTCATATTTTGTCAATCTTAAAAGTACTAGCTCTTCTCAACAAAAGATCTTCACTCAAATTAAAAAACTGCACACTACTCAACACGATTTTATTAAGACGACTCCTACTATATGCCTGTCCAGTCTGGGGAGGGACCAGTCCATCCGAAATCAAACGTATCCAGACATTTCAAAACTAAGTATTACGAATCTCAACAAATGCACCATGGTTTGTCAGAAATAGTCAACTACATAGAGAAACTCGAATCAGCACCATTTAACAGTCAATTTCTTCACAAGCCGAACAGTTCTACAGCAACCTAGAACACGTCTCAGGAGCCATTCACTATTCCCTTGGTAGAAAATCCAGCTTTCCAACCCGCATCAGGAGTCGTCGACCTCAGGATCAGCTCTCACAACAAGATCTTCTGTAATACTTAAAACAATAATGTACCTACTTATGGGGGCCCCAATTGGGCTTTCCTCATTTCATTGTTATTCATTGTATCATGTATGTAAATAATGTCTATGATTAATGATCTGTAGATCGCACATGCGCTGATTGATCAATAAATGAGTTAAAACAGAAAAAGTACTAGCATTCAGATTTTTTTTTCCTAGTGAATTCGCACATGATTTTGTTCTTTATAGTGATGCTATATTTCAATGCAATTCAATTCAATTTATTCATTCCTTATATTTCATACAGAGAATATGTTATTTTATAAGAAAACATAAAAAATATATCTAAAAGTCTACTACATACATTACTTAGTAACTAATATGTATATTGTTTATTTTTCATTTTTTGCTTTGTACTCTTCTATACTATAAAAATCATGTTCTGACAAATACCTTTTTATATTCTTAATATTACAGTAGCCTTTATTTTTCCTGGCAATCTATTATATGTCTTTTCTGATACTTTCTAATGATTTATTGTTTAGTGATCCCCAAAGTATGGTCCTAAAATAGTCAGCTTTATTTCTCACATTATATGAGTGTACATTACAGTTCTTTTTACATGTATCCCTTTCTATTACAAATTTAATACTTTCATATATGTATATACATGGAACAGTTAAAATATTATGCTTCTTAAATATCTGCCTACAGCTAGATCATTTCTCCACATTTCCAATAATTCGGATAGCTTTCTTTTGTAATCTGAAAATTTTTAACACCTCTTTTGCATTTATATTACCCCATAAAGATATCCCATAATTTATATGTGAATAGATAAATGCATAATACACTTGTTTTAAGGTTTTATTATCCATAGTTCATCTAACTTGTTTCATTATGTATATACCTTTGTATATACCTCTCTTATGTGACAGAAGCAAATTTTCTGGGAGTATGGGTAGATCAGCATTTAGACTGGGAGGCACACGTAAAGAATCTAGTAATAAAGTTAAATAAATTCTACTTCTCGTTAAGAGTAATAAAAAATGAGTTGAATGCAAGTGACATGAGAACCTTATATTTTGCATGTGCAGAAAGTCTAATGAGGTATGGCATTATATTCTGGGGGGATAGTAGAGACAGTCACTTGGTTTTTAAAGTACAAAAAAGGATTTTTAGATGCCTAATATCAGGAAAAAAATATGACTCCTCCAGGAACTTCTTTAAGGAATTGAAAATTTTGACTCTGCCCAGTCTGTATATATACTGTATGCTATGTTATACAAAACAAAATCTTGAAAATTTCACCACAAATAAATACACCATCATAACACCAGAGGTAAAACAGACTTGAGAACAATAACACATAGAACTACATTTTATTCCAAAGGAGTTAGATATTCAGCAGTCACTCTGTATAATAAACTACCGGCCAATCTGAAAAACATAAAATCCATGTGGTGTTTCAAGCTATCATTGAAAAAATTTTATTAAGCAATTCATATTATGACGTAAGTGAATTTCTAGATACACTGAAGCTGGCCATATAATTGTATATATTTGTGATACCATTTTAAATGCTGTAGCTGTAGAGCCATGCAACTGTATATATCTATGAGTTCATGCTTAGATCTTATTAATTACCCTTGATTTAATTTATTTTTGTATACTTTATATTATTTGTATAGTTGTAAATATTTATATTGACGTATCCAATGTCATTGTATTGACTTAAAGGATGAATAAACTACTATGTGTTACTTCCACCTTAGGTGTTTATCAATTACTACCCCCAAAAAAAGCTCTACATATATTAACCGGATGGCAAAAATCACTGGAAGTATTAAATTATCATTTAATATTTAATATATTTAATTAAATTATTAAATTAAATGGAAGTATAATATCCTATTTTATCAGAATTATTGCAAAATCTGTGACAATTGCAGTGAACTGTATCACCCTTATACAACTTACCTCAAAGTCATTCTGAATGGTTTGGGCACTGTCAGCTTCGGTGTTCTCCATCCCACTGTTTTGCTGTGCTTTAGTACAGGACTGTTGGGAACACTGTAAGAACATGGAAGATCCAAAACTTCATCCTGTCCGCTGTCAGATTCAGAGCACAGTTCAACTTTGGGAATGTAATCCTCAAGACTGTCCCATGTACTGTCTATAAGGGAGTTGCAACTTTCACCTACTATATGTGTTGAAACTGAGGGTACACCTCTATTCTTGATTAATTTCTTACCCCTAGTTTTATTATTTTTATTGGGTATCTTGGGGTGAGCAGAATTATTTTTTACTTTACTATTAACAGCTCTGATTTTATTTTCTTGGTCCTCATTATCAAATATAAAATTAGTAGTACCAGTTGAGCATTTCAAACGAGCGCTTCTACCATTCTTTGTCCTGTCTTCCAGAACTACTGAAGAGTAAGAAGTGCTTTCTCTTTCCAGTTTATCTCCAGAACTTTTATTTTCGTTTGAAGACGAACTATTCTTTAACATAGGATATCCAGATGTAGCACAAAGAGTTTTATCATTCAAATAGCACTTCCTTCCACAAATGTCCAAATTTTCTTGGTTATATTTTGCGTGGAGCATGGGAGTTTTGGAATATTTACCAGCCTCATTATGTAATATTTCTTTGTTTTTGACAGAGTTGCATTCCAAGCCTTCATTACCAGATACATTCAAATATTTCAAGTAACTTTTTTGTTTTGTTTTTAATTGCTGAAGTTTCAGATAGAAATCTCTATCTGAAAGATGGTTCAAATCTGCATAATCTGGAATATTTTCATAAAATTCAAGGAATGCTTGCACAGAATCTTCATTTTCCATATTGGTGTAGAAATTCTGATTCTTTGTTTAGCACCTATCTATTATTGTTCATTACTGAAATGTAGAATTTATATCCTGCCATTTTACCAATTTATTATTGACTTGTGTTTATTTCACTTACACAGGCCACCGGATAAAAGAGATCAATATATGCATTAATATTAATACATTCCAGCTTAACTGACAAGTTAAATACGTGATTTAACCACAAAGATACACCGGCGCGTAAATGTACAGTTGAGTACAGTGTACACAACTGGTTGCCATGGTAACCTCACAGGGTAACCTGGTAACGGCGTTCCGCAAATCTATTCAGCTGCGTTCAGCTGTAACTCCGTAAACATAGTGACGTCTCCTGCAGCCGAAACAAACGCTCACAACAAGGACTTCGTATTTCTACTCACATGAGTGGTGAATAATTTTGATAATATTGTAGAGTAGGTCAAATTGAATATATTTCATAATATGAACGCGGTTACAAAGTGTTTGAGTGTAAAGTAAAGCAGTTTTGAAGTTCAATCCCTAACGTTAAAACGGGTTATCTTTAACGTAGTTCTACACAGATCTAGCTTTAGCGTAGTTTAAGAAGTTGATACCCACATCATATTCGCATTACATTCTTTACCCCTTACGACGTCATATGATCCCTTTTATGTGTGTTAGAAAATTCATTATATACTATATTAACCCTATGTTACAATTGCTTAACAAAACAAGCATCCCGTATTATAAGCGGATGAAATGGATTGTTTACATGATACGGGAAACAAAATACAATTGTCCCAGACAAAATACAATTGTTTACACTCGAAAGTCAGTTTTTTGTTACTGGTGAAACCATGCGTGGTAGAAAGGAAGAATCGCGTAATAGTCTCAGCCCAAGAACAAGAATTTTAACGCTAATGTTCCCATGTGTGCATTGAAACATTCCAAGATATGCACGTAAATATGTCCATATAAAAAGTATTAAGATTCATACTTACATAAAATAATTTAAGGCAGCTTTAATGCGATCCGTATAAAGCTGAACCATTTCAATCGGCCATAACTTTTGAACCAATAATACGGCACACGTGCAATTTTGGGGGAATATAATACACAATTGGGAGATTACATTACACTATATACATCTCAGAGAAAATGTTGGAAGTGTCCTCCACCAGCATCTATACATGTTTGCACTCGTCTCACCATATTCTCTGAAGTTTTACGGAGATGATATCGAATTGAGAGAAGATTATTTCTAGTAAGATGGAGCAACGTGCCATACAACTGGCACCATGGAACTTGCAACCACTTTCTTTGATATTCGAATAATCTCAATAGGTACGGAATTTTTTCTTGTGGGAGTATCTAAAAAATAGAATGTACAAGAATAGGTCATGGACAATTGATGTTCTTAAGGAATCCATTCGAACTGAAATAAATAACATTGGCGAGGATACTCTCCGTAAAACTTCAGAGAATATGGTGAGACGAGTGCAAACATGTATAGATGCTGGTGGAGGACATTTCTCCGAGATGTAAATACTGTAATGTAATCTCCCAATTGTGTATTATATTCTCCCAAAGTTACACGTGTGTCGTACTATTAGTTCAAAAGTTATGGCGTACTGAAATGGTTCAGGTTTATATGGATCGCATACACTACACATTTCATTTCTCCGTACATCATTTGAAATGAATGTTCTCGGTTAGCAGTGTGTGAATGTATCCGAGAACTTGTTTTCGAATACGAGCAAGCAAGTATTCTCGAGTAGTGGCATTTAAAAGTATCCGAAAACTTGGTGGTTTTGAATACAAGCAAGTGTTCTCCATTATCAGCATGTGACAGTATCCGAAAACTTGCATCGAATACAAACAAACATTCTCGTATGTAGCATTTGAGAACTTCTATTCGAAAGAAAGTTCCGATTGTTTAAGGAATTCGATTTTGCCCGTCACTAGTAGTAAGCATTTCAGCATAAAAGCGCCGAAAAATTGAATTTATGGTTGGGGTGACAAGGCGGAGGAAATCACGCGCCACGTGTGTGTGTGTGTGTGTGTGTGTGTGTGTGTGTGTGTGTGTGTGTGTGTGTGTGTGTGTGTGTGTGTGTGTGTGTGTGTGTGTGTGTGTGTGTGTGTGTGTGTGTGTGTGTGTGTGTGTGTGTGTGTGTGTGTGTGTGTGTGTGTGTGTGTGTGTGTGTGTGTGTGTGTGTGTGTGTGTGTGTGTGTGTGTGTGTGTGTGTGTGTGTGTGTGTGTGTGTGTGTGTGTGTGTGTGTGTGTGTGTGTGTGTGTGTGTGTGTGTGTGTGTGTGTGTGTGTGTGTGTGTGTGTGTGTGTGTGTGTGTGTGTGTGTGTGTGTGTGTGTGTGTGTGTGTGTGTGTGTGTGTGTGTGTGTGTGTGTGTGTGTGTGTGTGTGTGTGTGTGTGTGTGTGTGTGTGTGTGTGTGTGTGTGTGTGTGTGTGTGTGTGTGTGTGTGTGTGTGTGTGTGTGTGTGTGTGTGTGTGTGTGTGTGTGTGTGTGTGTGTGTGTGTGTGTGTGTGTGTGTGTGTGTGTGTGTGTGTGTGTGTGTGTGTGTGTGTGTGTGTGTGTGTGTGTGTGTGTGTGTGTGTGTGTGTGTGTGTGTGTGTGTGTGTGTGTGTGTGTGTGTGTGTGTGTGTGTGTGTGTGTGTGTGTGTGTGTGTGTGTGTGTGTGTGTGTGTGTGTGTGTGTGTGTGTGTGTGTGTGTGTGTGTGTGTGTGTGTGTGTGTGTGTGTGTGTGTGTGTGTGTGTGTGTGTGTGTGTGTGTGTGTGTGTGTGTGTGTGTGTGTGTGTGTGTGTGTGTGTGTGTGTGTGTGTGTGTGTGTGTGTGTGTGTGTGTGTGTGTGTGTGTGTGTGTGTGTGTGTGTGTGTGTGTGTGTGTGTGTGTGTGTGTGTGTGTGTGTGTGTGTGTGTGTGTGTGTGTGTGTGTGTGTGTGTGTGTGTGTGTGTGTGTGTGTGTGTGTGTGTGTGTGTGTGTGTGTGTGTGTGTGTGTGTGTGTGTGTGTGTGTGTGTGTGTGTGTGTGTGTGTGTGTGTGTGTGTGTGTGTGTGTGTGTGTGTGTGTGTGTGTGTGTGTGTGTGTGTGTGTGTGTGTGTGTGTGTGTGTGTGTGTGTGTGTGTGTGTGTGTGTGTGTGTGTGTGTGTGTGTGTGTGTGTGTGTGTGTGTGTGTGTGTGTGTGTGTGTGTGTGTGTGTGTGTGTGTGTGTGTGTGTGTGTGTGTGTGTGTGTGTGTGTGTGTGTGTGTGTGTGTGTGTGTGTGTGTGTGTGTGTGTGTGTGTGTGTGTGTGTGTGTGTGTGTGTGTGTGTGTGTGTGTGTGTGTGTGTGTGTGTGTGTGTGTGTGTGTGTGTGTGTGTGTGTGTGTGTGTGTGTGTGTGTGTGTGTGTGTGTGTGTGTGTGTGTGTGTGTGTGTGTGTGTGTGTGTGTGTGTGTGTGTGTGTGTGTGTGTGTGTGTGTGTGTGTGTGTGTGTGTGTGTGTGTGTGTGTGTGTGTGTGTGTGTGTGTGTGTGTGTGTGTGTGTGTGTGTGTGTGTGTGTGTGTGTGTGTGTGTGTGTGTGTGTGTGTGTGTGTGTGTGTGTGTGTGTGTGTGTGTGTGTGTGTGTGTGTGTGTGTGTGTGTGTGTGTGTGTGTGTGTGTGTGTGTGTGTGTGTGTGTGTGTGTGTGTGTGTGTGTGTGTGTGTGTGTGTGTGTGTGTGTGTGTGTGTGTGTGTGTGTGTGTGTGTGTGTGTGTGTGTGTGTGTGTGTGTGTGTGTGTGTGTGTGTGTGTGTGTGTGTGTGTGTGTGTGTGTGTGTGTGTGTGTGTGTGTGTGTGTGTGTGTGTGTGTGTGTGTGTGTGTGTGTGTGTGTGTGTGTGTGTGTGTGTGTGTGTGTGTGTGTGTGTGTGTGTGTGTGTGTGTGTGTGTGTGTGTGTGTGTGTGTGTGTGTGTGTGTGTGTGTGTGTGTGTGTGTGTGTGTGTGTGTGTGTGTGTGTGTGTGTGTGTGTGTGTGTGTGTGTGTGTGTGTGTGTGTGTGTGTGTGTGTGTGTGTGTGTGTGTGTGTGTGTGTGTGTGTGTGTGTGTGTGTGTGTGTGTGTGTGTGTGTGTGTGTGTGTGTGTGTGTGTGTGTGTGTGTGTGTGTGTGTGTGTGTGTGTGTGTGTGTGTGTGTGTGTGTGTGTGTGTGTGTGTGTGTGTGTGTGTGTGTGTGTGTGTGTGTGTGTGTGTGTGTGTGTGTGTGTGTGTGTGTGTGTGTGTGTGTGTGTGTGTGTGTGTGTGTGTGTGTGTGTGTGTGTGTGTGTGTGTGTGTGTGTGTGTGTGTGTGTGTGTGTGTGTGTGTGTGTGTGTGTGTGTGTGTGTGTGTGTGTGTGTGTGTGTGTGTGTGTGTGTGTGTGTGTGTGTGTGTGTGTGTGTGTGTGTGTGTGTGTGTGTGTGTGTGTGTGTGTGTGTGTGTGTGTGTGTGTGTGTGTGTGTGTGTGTGTGTGTGTGTGTGTGTGTGTGTGTGTGTGTGTGTGTGTGTGTGTGTGTGTGTGTGTGTGTGTGTGTGTGTGTGTGTGTGTGTGTGTGTGTGTGTGTGTGTGTGTGTGTGTGTGTGTGTGTGTGTGTGTGTGTGTGTGTGTGTGTGTGTGTGTGTGTGTGTGTGTGTGTGTGTGTGTGTGTGTGTGTGTGTGTGTGTGTGTGTGTGTGTGTGTGTGTGTGTGTGTGTGTGTGTGTGTGTGTGTGTGTGTGTGTGTGTGTGTGTGTGTGTGTGTGTGTGTGTGTGTGTGTGTGTGTGTGTGTGTGTGTGTGTGTGTGTGTGTGTGTGTGTGTGTGTGTGTGTGTGTGTGTGTGTGTGTGTGTGTGTGTGTGTGTGTGTGTGTGTGTGTGTGTGTGTGTGTGTGTGTGTGTGTGTGTGTGTGTGTGTGTGTGTGTGTGTGTGTGTGTGTGTGTGTGTGTGTGTGTGTGTGTGTGTGTGTGTGTGTGTGTGTGTGTGTGTGTGTGTGTGTGTGTGTGTGTGTGTGTGTGTGTGTGTGTGTGTGTGTGTGTGTGTGTGTGTGTGTGTGTGTGTGTGTGTGTGTGTGTGTGTGTGTGTGTGTGTGTGTGTGTGTGTGTGTGTGTGTGTGTGTGTGTGTGTGTGTGTGTGTGTGTGTGTGTGTGTGTGTGTGTGTGTGTGTGTGTGTGGTTTTTTTTTTTTTTCTTTATTGATAACAATCAGCATGCCCCACTACATAGTAGTATTACATGCATTACATTACATTTTTCCAACATTTGATTTTACAAATTGTACATATTTACATGTTAATATTGCATTAGATCTTTTATTAGTTGATTTCACAAGTTATACATATTTACATATCTTTATAGGTTAATTGAATTTATGTATTTACAGAATGCTTTTATGTGGTGTTTTACAAGACTCTCGTTGGTTACTGGCCACTTGCTTCCATTTAGAGTTACATCTTGAATTAGCTTGGCTCTTTGTTGACTTTTGTCTACACATTCGTATATTAAATGGTTTACGGTTTGTTGGGAGCTGTTACATGTACATTTTGGATCGTCTACTATATGGAATCGGTGTAAGTAAGCTTTGGTTTTTCCGTGGCCGGAAGTTATTGCTGTGAAAATTGGTGTTAAAGGAAGCTTTCTCTTCAGCCTATCTTTTATTGTTGGAAAAAATAATTTGCTGAGTGCCCCCTTGTCCGTGGCATTCCACCTATTCTGCCAGACCTGATGTCCTGTTTCTTGTATTTCAGAAATAATTACAGATTTAGGTATCAAACTGTAACTATTGGGCAAATCTCCGTCCAGAGCAGCGGATTTCGCTAGTTTGTCTGCTAACTCATTTCCACATATACCTACATGGGCTTTAACCCAACTGAAGTGTATTCTCCATTTTAGTCTTTGTAAGGTATTACATATATTAAGGGTTTTCTCTGCTATGGAGTTATGTTTATTATTATTCCGCAGAATGGCTAGAGTTACTGTACTGTCTGTATATATCGCTACAGTCTTCTCTTCCTCCGGTGTGTTGTTAAAGTTTTGAAGTTCTTGTAGCGCTTTAAATATGGCCAGTTGTTCTGCCTGATTATTAGTACATCTTCTGTCTAGCTTGTATTTTATCTCTCGAATTGAAGTCCCTTGTTTGAATATTACAACTGCTGCACCCACTTGCTCTCCTATTTTGCTTCCATCCGTGTATATTTTGAATATAGAGTCTTCATCATCAGCTTCTTTAACTTCAGGTACTTCTGCAGGGTGGTTCCAGTCGCTGGGGGGCAAGGGTGCGTCATAGTCTTGTTTATTTTGCAAGAAGTTGTACAGTTTGACTTTCCCTTCAATCGTGATATCAATGGGTTGGATGCCAGCAATGACACAAGATGCGTCAAATGAAATTGTCCTGTATGCCTTCGTGATTTTTATGTTAAACAACCTTTGGATTCTCTGAATTTTTCTCAGATTCTTCGGGTTGTTTAATGCAGATGCCCATAAGGGTGCTCCATACGTCAGTACAGGTTCTATAGCTCCTCTGTATATTGTTTCTAGTGCTTTGCTTCCAAGTCCCCAGGTTAGTTTTGCTGATTTAGATAAAGTGTGAATTAGGCTTATAGCTTTATCATGCACTTGGTCAATATGATAATCAAACTTGAACTGTTTGTCGATATGAACGCCTAAGTATTTCATGATGTCTACTTGTTCTATAATTATGTTATTAAGATAGATGTTTATCTTCTCGTTTGCAGCTTGTTTCTTTCTTGATATCACTAATACTTTTGATTTAGCGTCATTGAAAGTAATTTTATTTTCTCTTGCCCAATATTCAATTTTCTTCAAATCATGATTTGCAAAGTTTTCTACGTCTAATATGCTCATTCCTTTCGTCATGAGAAGTAGGTCGTCGGCAAAAGCGATTAATTCAGTTCGTTTTGTATAGACTAAGTTGAGCAGGGAGTTGTACAAAATATTCCAGTAGCCGGGTCCGCAGCATGAACCTTGTGGGCAGCCCCTTTTGGCTTCTTTCTCAGTGCTAAATTCATTTGTGCTTAGACTTGTTGTCCTGTTTTTGAAATAGCTCTGAGATAACTGGTATAAATTTCTTGGGCATTTCAGTTCTCTTAAGTTATTTAATATGCTGGGCCACCAGGCAGCGTCAAAAGCTCCTTTTACGTCAAGACTTATGAGAGCAATATATCCGTAAGTATTCAAGTTGTTCTCAATGAAAGTTTTCATAGACATAAGTGCGTCTACCGTGCTTTTCTGGGCCCTAAATCCAAACTGTCTATCATTCATAAGATTTCTGGTGTTGATGTGATGCTGAATCCTATTCATCATAATTTTTTCTAAAATTTTCCCATTTATATTTATCAAGCTGATAGGTCTGTATTGTGTGTGTGTGTGTGTGTGTGTGTGTGTGTGTGTGTGTGTGTGTGTGTGTGTGTGTGTGTGTGTGTGTGTGTGTGTGTGTGTGTGTGTGTGTGTTATTTGTTCTGTTACATTACAAAACGTGTTTCACCATCAGAGGTATATCACAGCAAGGTTACAGAACAGAATACCAATTACAAACATAAACTGAACACTATGTTTGGTGCAGAAGCGATTAGACATAGTCCATAATTCTGGCATACGTATAGCAGTTGGTGCATTTCCAACAAGCCCTGTTATAAGCCTCTATGCTGAATCTGTAGAACCTCCCCTGCAGCACAGACGCTGCAAATTATGGCTGTGGACTTAAGTAAATGCCCACACATCTAACGTTTATGCCGTTCTTCAACACCTTAATGGACGCGTGTTATAGGAACACATCTGTTAAACCAAAGTCACCTGGTTTTCGATTCCGGGAGCTGCTTAGAAAACTCGATACCGAAATGCCCAATGTATCCTAAGGGGGAGAGGGCATACGCTCCTTGATTATGCAGAGCGTCCAACGTAGATCTGGGTATGACTAAATGCGATAAATCTACCATATCTAAGTCTAGTATCCGCACTTGTGTTTTTAGAATTTTTATCGCGTTATGAAGACCATTTCATAATTTATACTGATGGCTCCAAGAGCTCAGATGGTGTTGGCTGTGCTTATTTGTGTGGAGCCGAACCGTATACATTCGGATTCCATACTAGCACTTCCATTTATACTGCAGAGCCTTATGCAATATACCGGGCCATTTTACACGTACGGCGACGAAAGTTGGGGAACTGCTTAATCCTGAGTGATTCCCTTAGTGCACCTCAAAGCCTACGGCAGCTGTACAACTACCACCCTATTGTGCAGCGTATCCAGGATGCCCTCCACGTTTTACACGCCTCCGGCGTATGCATGGATCCCTGGTCACGTAGGCATGCGGGGGAATGAAATGGCGGATTCAGCAGCCAAGACGGCTACCATGAAGCCCAGGGTACCATCTGTGACATCGGAAGATTTTAGGGCCGTATTGCGGAGAGCTGTGGAAACCTGCTGGCAAGAAGTGTGGTCCGCTCTCCGCAATAATAAACTTAGATCTGTGAAAAAACTTCCGATTCCCTGGGTTACCTCCTGTCGTTCATCTCGTCGTGAAGAGGTGAGTTTGGCTCGGTTGCGCATTGGGCGCTGCGTTTTACCCATAGTTTTCTATTTAGAAGGGAACCTGATCGAGTCTGTCCATTTTGCAACGAAGCGTTATCTGTGCGACACGTGCTGCTAGAGTGTTTTTACCTAGCACACGTTAAGAAGTCTCTGCAGCTGCCGGCCAGCTTTTCAGAAATGCTAGCGGATGATAACAAAGTAGTGGATAAGGTTTTTAGATTCTTTTCTAGGTTAGACTTTAGGAATTAGTGAAGAGAATTTTTGGCAGTTTAGATTTATATTTCTTTTTGTTTTTGTAGTTTGTTATGTGCATGTATTTTTTGTAAGTTTGTTTACACTTTTATACAGTTTTAGGAACATTTATATCTGGCTTTTGCCATGACTAATTTTTTAAAGGGCGCTGATAACCTCTTCAGTCCGTCCTTATACACATCATCATCATCATCATCATCATCATCATCATCATCATCATCATCATCATCATCATCATTTCAGCAAAAAAGCATTTATAAGCATTTCGCTTAGAATTCCCGGCTTTAGTCATAAATAATCCCGGCAATGTCACATTTATTGCTGGAAAAAAAATAGTCTTCGTTTTCAACACGTTGAGGTTTTCGTTTGCGCTATCTTTGTCACTATTCTTAGACATAATTAAACATTCATTAAAAGACAATTGTAAATGCTCACAACACACGCAGAGATACACGGACTCAAACATGTGTAAACCAAGCCAAACTATCAACAAACAGAATGCAAAGAAACTTGCCAGTACACAATGTCTAACTGTTTAAAAAGAACAACAACGAACGTGAAAGCATTTGTGTTTATCGCAGCGTTTTCGGAAGTCAAAAGCAGCAAGGGTGTTTACTGCAGCGTTAACAGAACATATGCTTATCTCCCTCTGCCGCACGTAATGCTAAACACGTGTCAGAATATCGGCAATCAAGGTTTAGCGTCTAAGGTTGTCATGGTTTTTCTAATCGTTGCTATGACAATCGTTATGACGCACCCATCCCCTTCCATTTATATAAAGCGTTCCTATAGTCGTGCTGCTCGAACGGTTACCATGGATTTATCTTTGGTAACAGATACCTCTCAGATAACGCACTGATTACTCTTGTAAGAGAGGGGAACTGCTGGACTTTTCGGATCTGCACTAAGCACCAATGAACGAATCACTTCATGCAATGGAATTCGCAGGAATCACAAATGACAGATAGATGTTCACTCCATGTAGCGCAATCAGTGCGTTATCTGAAAACTATCTGTTACCAAAGATAAATCCATGGTAACCATTTGAGCAGCACGACAATACACATGGTTACTACGTCCCGGCCCAAAACAACACCTCCCACCACACCGCAGTCAGACTTATTGGCGTGGCTGTATCAATTGCTGCAGCGTCACTGCGAGTTGCTGGTGCGGTTCACCTCAGCATCTGACCCCCCTGCCCGCATGGTGACCACCGTGGAGGGGCTTGCTCTCCTGTTCTTCATCCAGCCGACCCAGAATGGCGGATCGAACTAGGTCTATGATCTCGTTCATATTCGCGTTCTGGGACGCGGCGGGATTGGTAGACCAGCGAGAAGAGCTCATGCAATTCGCGAGATCTTCTATTCTGGACCTCATCTTTATGTCAGAAAAACACCTCCGTCCCAATATACCCTTTCATGTCATGGACTTTCACTGTCTCAGATCGGATCTTGCGGGGCACCGAGGAGTCCATAGAGAAATCCAGTTTCCTCCACTTCAGGTCCTCGAAGCCACGGCAGCGTACGTGTACCTGGGCGGTTCCGAAGTTCTGGTTGTGGAGGGAGGTCGGTCCTTACTTTGTAAAGGACGCCCTTGTAGGTATCCTCGCTGCTAAATAAATGAATAAAATTACCTGGGCGGTACCGCAGTTCTGGTGGCCTCCACCTACAACCCACCACGTAGACAGTTCGTAGCCAATGATTACCTATCCATCTTTGCCTTACATCCTAATGTCATTCTGGCTGGAGACCTAAATGCGAAATATCAGTTGGTTACTCCTTGGTTGTAGAGGGAGGTCAGTCTTTACTTTGTTTAGGCTGCCCTGGTAGGAAACCTCGCTCCTAAATAAATTAATAAATGTACCTGGGTGGTTCCGAAGTTCTGGTAGCCTCCACCTACAAACCACCCCGTAGACAGTTCGTAGCCAATGATTACCCATCCATCTTTACCTTACATCCTAATGTCATTCTGGCTGGAGACCTAAAATCAATGTTGGCATAGAGTCCCCGAGCGGACAGAGGGGGCAGTGACATTATCCGCATGGTAGATGCGGACCCTGATCTTAGAGTTGAGGACCCCTGGCAACCCACTAGGGAAATTTGGGTCATCGCGGACAGAGTTCAACAGCTCCTAACCATCAAAACTTTCCATTTCATTTATCACTCACTTCGTTAAATGCACTTCTTTCAGAGCACAACAGAGTACTTGCTGAGGTTAACACTGTGGTCGCCAACCATAACGTATCGGTTCAACACCGGAGCGTGAACTGGGATTGCGTCAAATTCTGCCTTAATGACTCCATCCCTCCCAACTCCAACATCACGGATGTCCCCACCCTTGAGGCCGCGGTCTCATCCTTCACCTCCATTGTGGTGGAACTGTCCGTAACCTTACTGTTCTCTCCCCAGCTCCTCTCCATCTGGATGTCCTTCCACTTGATATTCTTCTCGATCAGCGACACCGCACGCCCCATAATCGAGCGCTTCTTCGGCGATTACGTCGAGTGGTTCGACTTCGTCTACGCGAGCACAAGTTATGCGCATGGGAGTACACGATGTTTCGTATGAACCTCGAGGATGGGGAAGTGTGGAAGGTCGTTAAACGACTTCGGAACCGCACAGGACATTAACCTCCCCTCTACAAGGCAAGCAAGGCCTGGCTTACGAATCCAAGGCCAAAGCAACTGTGTTCGCCGACTTCTTCGAGAGAACCAAGAGGGCTATAGATGACCCCCAGGACCTAGACTTCTCTGACCGCGTTAGGTGGGAAGTCCGCTGATATTTTCGACGTTCCTTGCTGAGGCGAATTGACTTCCGAATTTCCTTGGTGGCCGGCTTCCGAATAAAAATGGAGGGGACATTATCAACCGAACGGCCCATTGGCGCTGGAGTGCCGGAAGGCAGCGTGCTATCGCCGGCACTTTGCAGCTTACATAGCCAATAACCCTACACACCACAATACCCATACCTGTCAGTACGAAGGCGAACTCACAATCTTCGCAATAAACAGGAACCCCAGGTATGTTTTTCGGCAAATACAAACCCAGTTCCGGGACATTGGTGAATGGATTGCAAAAATGGCGAATGACAATAAACCCGGATAAGAGCTCTGCAATTATCCTGGTGAAAACCAGAGCCAACCGATTACACCGGTTGCAGCAAGGAATTTCGTTTTACGGCACCGTCGAATCCCATGTGTGCAAACGGCGAAGTATCTCGGGTGACACTTGACCGTATATTAACTTACGTTCCACACGTTCCAGCAAGGACATGCCACGCTCCGGAACCTATATCCAGTATTCCACTCCACTACCGTGAACCTCCGTCTAAAGCTCCAGCTGTATCGGGTGATCAATCCGCCCATGGTTCAGTACGGCTGATATCTGAGGAACCGTGGCTAATTACACTTTCGTCAGACCACAGATGCTGCAGAACAGGGCACTCAGAATCATCTATGATACAGGCTGGAGATTCCCTGCCCATTTCCTACACGAACATTCGGAGATCCCATACATTGTTTTTGTCATCCGAGAGAAGGCACAATCAATCTACGACAAAATTCAAACCCATCCCAATACTTTAATGAATACTCTGGGCAGATACGACCAGAGGGAACCAAGATGCTTGCCATCCCTCAAGCTCCCGAGAGATATCATGGGACCGCTCGGTTGATGCACTAAGCATCACTCTGCTCTGATGGTTCAAGCTATATGCGAACCGTAATCAATATGGAGTGAAATGTACCAAGGTGTCTCTCCCCAAATGGAGAAACGCTATACAACAGGTGCCTTCCGAATCTCAAGGGCCTTCCATACCAACATCACTACAGAAACTATACACCTAAGTTATCCACAATCTACTCCCAGCAGAAAATAAATTCCACCTACTCATCTTGCAGGTTAAGCCGCAAAGCAGCTAGGTACTGCAGCAAATGACACCCGAACCAGGAAAAATCCCGGCTGACTAGTAAATCCTCTGGTACCTCTGGTTCAGTTTGGTTGCTAGATCATAACCATATACATAGAATGAAATACACATCCGTAATTTTGTGACATATTTGTCATCTGGCATTTGTTCTAGTTCACATGTCTTTTCAACTACTTTCTATTGCATAGCATTCTCAACTAAAAGTCAAACCCTTCTTTGCAAGCAAGTTCATTTATAAACCCAGTGCCTTTCTGTTCTTTAACTTATTTTTTTTAAATTAAAGTTCTCCGACATAGCTCATACTGTACGATGATTGAAATGATGCTCAAATGAGCCAGGGTCCATTGTGTTTAGAGATATCTGACATTCATCCTTCAGGATAAGAGAAACTCCGGCAAAAAAGAAAAAACCCTATCCAGATAACTCACTCTGACTTGAGATTCAACATGGGACCTCCCGATTGTGGGACAGGCATGCTACTACTGCACTACAGGGTTGTTCTCCATTGATTAGCTATAACTCTGGTTCCCAAGATCACGAGTTTAAGATCCACGACTGTTTTGGGGCATAAAGATCCTTACCATGGCTTCCTTCGGAAGGAAAGCAAAGCTGGTGGACCTGTGCTGTACATTTAAGGCACGCAAAAGCACCTTAAGTCTGATAAAGAAGCCTTTCAGCAAAATAAGCTAGTTTTCATGCCCAATATAGAACAAAACGCTGAAAACTTAAGAGTTGGAAAACATCCACAAATTAAAAAAAAAAAAAAAAATACACTACAATGCAGGCTACAATGTGTTCATATTCAATTACACAGTTTAAACTCTGTTTAATATTTTTGTAATTTATACATGATATTAGAAGGTATTTTTTCAGAGAAAGAACAGGATTTTTCAAAGTTGACAGAGTTATCAACATCATTAAATGTCTTCTGATCACATGCAGCTGGTACTACACACATTCTCTCTCGTTCTAATACAGAAATAACATCAATTTATTGTTTTACTGTACCTTACGTATACATTTTGGATAATTCTGCTTTCCTCTCTAAGTTTGTTCCATAATTACTGACATGCTGTCAATGCACTGACATCATCAATATTCCTCAGTACATTTAAAATTTAAGTCTTATGTCTGCATTTGTGTTCTCAAGAAACTTGAGTAGTTAGTTGCAAGCTTAACTTTGCTCTTTGTTCATAATTATCAATTATTTTAAGTTATTCACTTGTATTACTTGAGACATGTAGCAATACACAGGGATTGGAGGTGCTAATATTGTGTCCGTTTACTTATATAACCTGTACTCATAGTTCCTCCATTAGCCACAAATATAAAAATACAATGCTATATGTCCCAAGTAATGTGTATGCTGGTGTGTTTTAGACTATGCATGCTACATGTTTCTCATGCTTACATGTCTCTGTCCAGCTAGCTGTGGTGGTATCAGTGGCAAAGCGTGGCGTCACGTTTGGGGAGGCAACTCAATATATATGTAACTCGTGGACTTGGGTTCCAAACTTGTTGCACGTATACAGTTAGTGCTTCCATAAACATCATACTATGCTTTGCCCCTTGGTGGAATGCAATACTTCCTCGCTTACCTTAATTGGAGAATGTAAAATGTGGGCATTCATTGCCTTGAACTACTGCTGCAAAATATGCAGTAACTACAGCATTCCACTAATATAAACATTGTCTACTTTAGATACATAGCTAGCGTGATCACATTATTTATCGGATCCCTGAATGTTTGCGCTTACTGCTGCTGGGATCCCTGCATTCATCTACCATTTTAAAAAAAGTGCTGTGAGAAAGTATATTCTTAAGTTCCTTGTATATATATATATATATAAAATGGAACCAACATTAAATGGCATATTTGGAAGTTAAGTCAGTTTGTAAATTTTGCTCGATTAATAATAAATAATTCATGAAGCAAATTATAATGTACAATTGTGTTTTAGTGCATGATAAAAATCAATCAAATGCCAATCATACATTTTGACCTGTTTTAAGTTGTAGTAAGACATACAGTAATAGGCCACTTAATTACAGACTAAGGTGCAAATAGCACTTTAGCTTTTATGCTCACTGGAAAACCCAAAGAATAGATTTATTTCTTACCATTTCAATTTTATATACATATATCAAAGGTAAACCATTTGCAAGACACAAAGTTACAATTTTACAGAACAGAAAGAGAACATTAGAGTGTGTTTATTTCTTCATTCATAGAACAATATATTTATATAAATTCATGCAAACAGATTGTTGTTATATAATTTGTGTGTAGAATAGAATATTAAATATAGGTGATGTCACATTTTAATATATTGTCATGGTAACGGGCATAAAAGTTTCAGCGCAAATAGATAACAGACGGCAGGTAGTGTTTCACGGTAATAAAGAGCTTGCATAAGCAGTTAACAATAGCGTGGCTAGTGTACACAAAGAGCCGGCAAATAAAGATAGCTGAGCTAAAGGAAGGTTCTAGTGATATCTTGATTGACAGAGAAAAGTTGTTTTCTTATTTGTACTAGAACCCACAAACTCACAATATGTTTTTTGGAGTTGAACTTTATATTCTGAATTATAATGCACTTAATCTTGGATTATATAGTAAAGTAATTTATTGATCCTGTAAATAATAAATAAATGATGCAATTGTTTTCATAACAGTACATTTTAATTAAATACAAATTTATATAATGATTACACATGCTTTTATTATTACATACTGTGTAGATGATGAAACTATACTGATTGATTTAAAAATTCTACAGTGGAGTAACAGCAGTGAACAATCAAATAGGACAGTAGTTTTGACCTGAAAGGTGCTATTTTCTTTATACTTTTTATTCATCGTGGTAATCTAAGGGTTGAGAAGTAATGAGGTAGGAATATGTGAATTTTGTGGAGATGAAAAAACCACTGTTCATTACCTGATAAATTGTAAGGAGTTAACAAATTACAGGAGAAAAATATGGGATAAGAAATGGGACAGTATAAAGAGATATTGGAGGTACGCATGCTAACGGGGATGGGAGAAAATAAAAATAGATGTATAGGAGATTTCTTATATAGGATAAGAGAAAAGTGGATTAGGATAAAAGGATTAAAGCTCAAGAAGAAATGGATTCAAGCTACTCAGGAATACCAGGGGACCTGAGTCAGCGAGTATTTGCCTTTATCATGTGTAAGTTACTGCATTGTCTGGTGTTTTGTTCATGAATATCTGCATTTATGGTTAATATGTAGTAGACAAAACTGTTAACAGACTCAACAAAGCTAAGAAAATAAAAGAAACCACCACCCTAGAACCTACAGGAGAAAAATAGAAAAAACTTTTTAAAAAATTCACCTTCCACCCATCAGCCTATAACAAATTCCAAAAAATCTTCTCAAAACACAACATAACTCTTGCACCTCAAAATAGGTTTAATATCAGAAATTTGTTAAAAGGCCCTCCCAAAAATTCAATCACTACGAAAGAAAAACCAGGAATCTATGAGATCAAATGTGAAACTTGCCCAAAAATTTATATAGGAAAAACAAAAAGAAATATTAACATCAGAACTAAAGAACATATGAGAAACATTAAAAATGGTGAAACAGAAAAATCAGCAGTGGCTTTTCATTTTTTGAATACTAGACATGACATCAATTTGGAAACATCTCTAATAAAATACGTTAATCACCCCATAGACCTTTCCGTATGGGAAAAAAATCTTCATTAACAAAAATCATCATAGAGTCATGAATTTTGAAACTCCACCACCGGACATCTTTGACAAGTACATCACGCCATCTATTGACAATACGGAGAAAGAAGAAACCACTACAACTTGCACTAGTCGAGTATCAGCTGAGGATAGGAGCAAGAGCTCTTGAAACATGTCCTGTGAATAAACAGTGTGAGTGAAGCAATGTGTCAATATATTCTCGATTCAATTTTGTACTAATTTAGGATATATTGAAATTCTCTCAAGAGCAGCTTTATTTAGCAATGCATCAGGGGTACTGACAAATAATTTGAAATGTTTTAAGTCATTCAAATACATATTACAAAAAGAACCTTTCCATTTGCATGACTAAAAGAATTGCTGCCACTCTTGTGGAATTACTATATGCATCAATGTTGAAATGTTCAGTATCAGCCTCTAAGTGAGGGTAAACCTCAAGATACCTTCAGTGATAGAGTTTCTAAGCAGTCAAAATAAGAACCCCCACAGTTGTCACTCCAGTAATTCTTCTACCATATAATCCAACTTACATGGAGCCCATTTGAGCATTGCTGAGGCTATTTTATATTATCCCATGTCCTCCTACTTTTTCATCCTATGTCGCACATGTAAACTTTTAACTAATGGCATCATGCATTAGGAGACTGAATGTGTATAGTTTCTCAGGCTTTTAAAAAGATATGGTGTTGGTAAATATTTCTGAATTCTACCATGATCATCTATTACTGCTTTTTCTAATACAGATGTTTTATCCTTCTTTGTGGCACAATTCAGCTTCTTCTAAATATTTCTCATACATAGCTTTTAATTATTGCCTATCTTGTTCATGATCAATTTCCTCTAATTTGATTATGAATTCATTACAAAACTTTGCTTGAGTCGTTGGCATATTACTTGAATGATAAGTTAAACTCTCTGTTGAATATTTCTTTGAAAAAAAATATATATAATAAAGTCCTCTTTGGCATTTCACAAAAAGAAGGTACATTTTCTGCCCGCCTCGGTAGCGTAGATGGTAGCATGTCTGCCTCACGTTCAAGAGGTCCCGAGTTCAAATCTCAGTCAGGGTGAGTTATCTGGATAAGGTTTTTTCCAGGGTTTTCCCTTATCCTTCAAGACGAATGTCGGGTAACTCTAAACTCCATAGACTCTGGAATCATTTTGAGCATCATTTCATCCAATTCATTCACCGTCCAATATGACTTAATGTTGGAGGACGTAAATTTAAAAAAAAAAAAAAAAAAAAAAAAAAAAAAGGTACATTTTCTATATGTTTAGATCATTTCTTAGATAAGCTCTTGACCTGCATTCCAGCTGTTCTGAATCTTGATTGTAGAAAAGGATGGCACATGCGTTTTAATATTATCACGCACATCATCTCAGATCTTAGTGAGTGGTGTATGATGTCCATCTTGTGCAACAAATGCTGCAAAAACAAATTTTCTTAGCTATGGCACACTTCACTAACATGTCTGAAATACTTAGTTTGCTAAGAAAGGTTTTGCACCCTTCACTTACGACCTGGATAAGGCCTGTAACATTCTGCAGGGTCATTTGCAACATTCTATGGACACATCTGTTGATGACATCAGAGACCTTATCTGCCAGGCATCACATTCAGAGTGATGAAGCAATTCATTCCAAATGGATAAGGTGCCAAAGTCTCCTCCCCCTCTTCTTGAAGTGGTGGAGTGCAACAGTGACCCAGAGACCAAGACAGTGTCCAGATAGGTAAGTCCAGGTAAACTGCATCTTAAAACTATGGAAAGACCCTGTCCATCCTGCAAACTATCATTCCATCAGCTTCCTGTCAGTGCCCTCTTTTGGGTGACATTTAAGCCATCACTTCTATTAGTTTGATTTTTGTCTTGGACATGCCTCAGCAGTTGCTGTGAGTGGCAGAGACCTCTGTTCTGGGAGTACAGGTCCCTAGTACAGGGCTTACATTGTGAGTGTCGCTGGATGCCAAGGCTGAGTCTATGACTTGCCACATGGTCTCCTATTTAAATTCACTCACCTGGAGTTCCCTATACACCTAGCAGACCCAATACACATTTAACGAACACAAATCTAGAGTGTCAGTTGCAGAAAGCAAACCTACACAAAGGCCAATAATTCAATTTCTTTATTGTTCATATAAGTTTTATCACAAGCCTAGATTGTCAAAATTCAATACAAGTAAAACACAAGATATTAACAATTAAAAATGGTGCCACTTTCTAGTCTGTATACAATTTATTTTAGTTTAATAGCTCTTCTAGGCACTTTTCAATTAAATCCTTTATCTTTGAGGCCTTATTTGTGAAAGTTATATTACTCCTAGAATGAATAAATATCAGCATTTTAATTACTTTATATACATAAATAGTAATGATTGTCAAAATTTTATTCTTTTTAAAAGTTTGTTTACATGTAACTAGTTTTTAGTTGATAAATAGAATACATGGATCTTTTCAGTATTAATAATAAACTATTTAATTTTGTAACACCACACCTCCCCCAATTTCAATGCCAAATTGCTCTTACACATGTTGTTCTTAATTAAAGTACTTTGCCAAGTATTTTAGTAGATGTATTTTTTTATTATTAATTATTATTAATTATTATTATTATTATTATTTTTTGTCTTGCCAACTTTTGTTTGTATGATCTTCACATGCTGGGTGTTTTTCAAGGTATATTCTTCAGAAGTTATGGGTAAACACCTGTTCTAATCTAGTATTATCAAGTCTTACATTTATGTAACTCTGTTTTTACTTGTTTTGCTGATGCTGAAAATGAATCTGTTTGTTTTTTTAAAATTTAATCGACTGTCCTCCACAGGAGAGATAGTCTCCGATGGCTGAGACGTAGGGGGGTTGGCAATGGTTCCCACACCCTCCCTGGATAGGTTTATGACACCCCATGTCAGTTCAGTTACAGACCATTCAAAAACATTCTGACGGCTTCTACTTTTGTGAATCAATCTTGTCGATTTTAGTAAATGGAGTGAATAGGGCGCAAGTTTTTTTAAGGGTCTGCTTTTTGTGTAGCAGAGGTTCTCTGCAACACACATTCGCTGTCCTTGTCTCACTGTGTAAGGCAGCACATACCTTCCAGGGACATTCTTTGCGTTGCCGGACTGTAAGAGAGTTGACATTAAGATAAATTAAAATTTGTGGAACCCCAACTTTAACACTTAAGAATATGTGATTGCACTAATTCTAGATTATTTCCAAACTGCCAACAAAGTTCAAAACACTGTTTACCATTTACTAAATAGGACTGCTTATTTATTTGACCTCTTAGCCCTTAAGTTGCTAATTTTGTTAATATTTCATCTTACACAGTCAAAGGATTTACAGAAGTCCAGAAACAACCCATTATTATTTGAAAAAACTATTTGTGTAGCTTTTTTGTTGTTGTTGTTGTTGTTGTTTTTGGTCATTTTGTCACTTAAATTTTTATATTATTGAGGGACTAGTTTCAGAAGCCATTGCCTCCATCTTCAATGGAGGTGATGGCTTCCAAAACTATTACCTAAATAATATAAAAATGTAAGTGATGAGGTTTCAAAACAAAAAAAAAAAAAAAAAAAAAAAAAAACTACAAATAGTTCTTTCAATTAATTTTGATATTACTGTTACTAAATTCCTCCAACATTCCATAACGCATATTATGTTCACTTTTATCAATATTTATCAGTATTTCATGAATTCTATAGAAGCACTAATAGTTGAAATTCCCTTTTGAATAGCATTTAAGAAACTTACGCATTTTTCTACTCTCTTTTTCATTTAGATTAGCAAATACCAACGTCAAGGTAATAGGTCTGTAGTTGGTTTCATCCATTTTATTGCCACTCCTAAATACAGGATGCACTGTTGTACTGCTCTTAAGTTTTTCAGGGAAAATATCTTCATTAATTTAAAAATATATCAAGTCAATCTATTAGGGCATACATTGTTTAAGCATAACAGGTGAAAAGCCATCCCATCCAAAAGAGCTCTTGCTCTTAAAGCAGTTTATTAATGTATTTAGTTTGGAGCATTTATTCCATTTATGTACATAGATTTGGATGTATTTCTCTCAAAATTAACAGTTCATTTTGAGCTGTAGTATTTACAATATTTACAAAATAATTATTGACCATGTTACTAATGTTAACAGGATGTTATAATTTTCCCACCGCTGTCTAGGTAAATACTTTTTGCCATTTTACTTCTGATTTTTTTTTTATTATTATTATTTATGATTTTCCACATTGTTTTAATTTTGTTTTCAAAATTAGCAATTATGTTTGGATAGAAATTGTTTGCTTTCAGTGCTGATCTATTGTTTTTTTATTCTCTATATAATTTTTTTATATGCCTAGCTTAGGAACCCTCATACATTCTCTTTCACTTTATTTAACAGTATGCTCATCTTATAGCTTATTTTAGGGTTTAGTTTACTAGTCATAGTGTTACAAAGTTTCCAACAAATTTACACAAAGTGGTTTGAGATATTTAATATCCTGATGGTATTGGTTACATGTATGAAGAATCAAACTCGCATATTATTAATTAAAATGACTACCTCTGGCATGCACATAGGATTCAAGTCTTTGTGGTGACCCATCTATTGAATTACGCAACATTTCCATTGGGAAATCTGTTGCTGCCTTCCTAGAACACTTCCAACTTTCAATATTAGGATGTATCTTCTTCCAAGACATTACTTGAAGCTTAGACAAAAATTTATAGTCCAAAGGGTTCAGGTGTGGACATGTAGAAGACCAATCTGAGGTCAAAATAAAATCTACAACATTAGCCCTGAACCACTCTTGAGTTGTCTTTGCCTTATGCGCTGGGTCTGAATCTTGTTGGAAGCTCCAGTGGAAGAGGGTGTTGCTGAGAGGCTTGACCACTCTCTCCAGTACTGTCTGCTGGTATACTTTGGCCAAGGTTTTCGCAACTTTTTCTCGGAAATGGAACTTCATGGTTCCTTCGTTGCTCACACCCCACCAAACTATGACAGATGTAGGATGGTCCCTCTGGACCCTTTTTGGTAGCTCCTTTAGATGATCTGGCATATACTCGGTCATTTTGGGCATCGAAAGCCTCAACTCTCAACATTTTTTCATCACTGAAAAGGATTCTTCTGTGACCATTTACTTCATAATGCTGCACTAGCCATTTTGATTTTAGGAGCCTCCGCTGCTTCAGCTTATTTGTGGGGAGGTGCCCTTTCTGCCATCTGTACCACACAGAGCCAGGTCACTGCAGAATGTACACCACATTGACATTTTAGAAAATTTCAGTTTCTGAGCCATCACCATCTCCATACAGGATTCCTTTGGATACAAACTGTCATTGCCTGGAGTGCCTCCGGTGCATGGTCTTCCTTGTAGTAGTAGTAGTTGTCTGTTCTGATCTTTTGTAGTTCTAGTATCAAGGAAGCGCTGGACAGTGCAGAACAAGAACCTCTTGTTTATTTTTTCAACTTCTGGACAAATTTGAAAATCTCACCTGGGGATTGGTCTACCTTGTACAAGGCTTACTACAGCTACACTATTTTTGTAATTGCCCCATTTCATTGTGACAACAGAAACAACCTATTTCTTCTTCTCAATGTCAGCACTGAATAGCATTACAAAGGAATGTGCATGCAGGCAGACGCAGGAAGTACAGCCACTCTCAGAAGTTGACAGTATTTATGGTAAGATTGTGTACTATGTTGGTTTCTAAATTTTTTTTTAGTTGTGGGGCATACAATAGTAAGTAGCTGAGTATACTAAAGAACAGGTTCCATTTTTTTTCCTATTTTATCTGCACAGTACTCGTTATTCCAATCTTCCACTTTAGTTCATTTATTTCATTCTCACTTGTAACCCTTATAGAAGAAAAGTACTCCGCATAACTTTTAGGTTGACAATTAAAATATTATGTGAGGGGTTATATGAAATCATTATTAATGCCCATATAATTGCTTTCTTTTAAATTAGTTATAATGCAGTGATTCAAGAGACTTTAAACTCTTGTTGGACCCAGAAGCATTGTGTAAATTAAAATTTTTTAGAAGAATTTATAACTGCAGTAACCTACATGTAGGTATATTAAAATCCCCTACAAGAATAATATTTTGTTTATGAGACAGTGTAAAAATTCTAGCTGCTACAATTTATTTTTGATTGGGTGATCTATAAATTCCCATTATAATTATACCCATTTCAGTTATTAACTTCATACCTGCTATTCATAACTCCATCTCTATGCAGAATTTTGATTGATTCATTGGATACATTTATTCTCACTACCAGCATAAAGTGCAATGTCTCCAATTTTATGCAGAGTAAGAGGCAACTACACAGTTTATGATTACTGAATATATGTATTTTTAATTAATTTTATATTTAAACCATGTTTTGAGAACATATGAGAAGTTGATGTAATATACTTCTTATTGTACTATTTTATTACTAATATGTAAAATCCTAAGCACTATAGAATTGATAGTCAACATGAAAAACCTTAGCCTATATACGGATGGTGTGAAGAAATTATCAATTTCCATCAATTAACTAAAACTGTAGAATTGATTTCAACACTATTGCAGGAGAATTTAGGCATCTCTTGTGGGCATACAGTTACATCCAGAGTTTCTATCCATACAATCTAGAATTACAGGATTACTTATCTTCACTTTAACACATCCATTTATTTTATTAATTACTAACCACCTTTTACCTTTATCATTCAATTGGGATTCACATTTTGTATTACATTCACGTTTTGATTACATTCTCATTTTCTAACAAGAATGTTTAATTTTCCCGTTTGTTTTCTTAATTTCTTGTTTATGAAAGAGTTGTAGTCTATATCATATCTATGTGGAATGTTTATAATGATTTAACTCCTGATGACTAAATTTAGTTCTAATTGCGGTAAAACCAAAACCAGGGCAGGCATGCAGCAAAAGCTTTCGGGCTGTGAACAGCCTGTCAGCATCCGATGCACTGAACTAAATTTAGTGATCATTTCATCATATGAACATCATCTCACCTTAAGCCCACTTACTTAACCATAGGTTCCCAGCTATTAAAATACAATTGTTTCGTTTACATACACAGTCGAATATAGAGTTTACAGCATTTATTCATTTACTCATTTTCTTCACAATTTTTTCTGGAGAAGTTGACGAATGATCAACAGTCCCTATATGCAATATTATGGCATCTGTATCATCTTAATTTTCCCCCAACTTTCTAATTGCTAAATCTTAATACCTGGGTGTCTTTATCCAAGCATACATAATGAATCACTGAATCCACCATTACTATAGCAGCTCTTCTCACTTGATTTTTCCAAAACACTTGAACTTCTTCATCTTTATGTTCAGTACTTCCGAAGGTACAACACATTTTCAAGAAAATCCCTTACCCAAAATTACCCTGTGTATGGTACAGTTTTTCTATTTTATCAAAAATAGCTGAATTGATTTAAATATCATGTATTTCAGATATTTAAAGACACGTATTTTGAGTTCTCTGGGAATACGTTGTTAAGTCCCTTACATCCAGAAGAAATATTTGATTGTGCAATCTATTTTATTTATTTTTGTCTGTGGCATTAGCCATTTCTGCCTGCCTTGGTAGCATGTCTGCCTCATGTTCAAGAGGTCCTGAGTTCAAATTTTGGTCAGGGTGAGTTACCTGGATAAGGTTTTTCCAGGGTTTTACCTTATCCTGAAATACAAATGTCAGGAGAAGCTCCAGATACCCCAGACTCATATGAGCATCATTTCACCCATTTCATTAATCATCCAATATGACTTAAGGTTGGAGGACATAAGTTAAAAAAGAAAAATAGCCATTTCTGAGAATTCCAATCATGATTTGAATTCTTCAACACTCTTAAAATACTATCTTTGTTCATTTGCTTCACATCAGGTCAGAGTATGTAATTTCAAGACCAGCAAGAAATAGCCAACTATTCAGACACCAGCATGCAACTACTCAATTTTCTCTAACCTCAACTTGTTACTGCAGCAAAATGTGTAACTGAATTATTTCTGCAAATGTTTACTTCCTTGAAAATGAAGCAGATAGAAGAACAAGCTGTTGTAAGGAGAGTTTGTACAGAGTGATTTATATAGAACTGACAATTTCTTTCTTCAATTATTCCATTGGAAATTCCTTCAATGACCCAATTTTAGCACCAAATTAAGCAGAACATTCTGGAGTTTAGATTACTTGAGACTAGATGCGCAGATGTTACGTTTTATTCCTAATTGGTATTGTTGGTAGCTGTTTTCTACACTTTGTTGTCAATGTGAAAGTGCAAAAAAAAATGACGACTCTTCCTTGTGAAGCAATACTGTATTACCAGAGAATTTGGTGTTCACAATCCTCCCAAAAGAAACAATACTAGAACTGGTAAACAAATTGGAAACAACTGGATCTCTGGCGAGTGAAAAAGGCAAGCATCATTCATCTAGGCTTCCCATAGTGGTTGTTGACATGTGAGCATGACTGGAACAGTCACCCAAAAAATCATTAAGATTAACTTTAAAGAGAGTCGATTAAAGACACTAGACAACACTTAGTAAGTGTTGTCTAGTGTCTTTAATCGACTCTCTTTAAAGTTAATTTATCATAACAACACTGTTTTCAACACTTCCAAGAAAGGAATCAAGATGTTTGCTGCAGGAGACAGGGTACATCTACTCAATGTAAGAGGGCTGCGAAAAGTGCAGGCCTAAAACCATATAGGGTTACGGTTGTTCATCAGCTACAGGAACCAGTTAAGGATAAAACATTGACTTACTGTTGTTGGTTTCATACATTCATTGCGTAAAATCCGCCATATTGTACATCACTATGGTTCACAGATGAAGCATGGTTCCATTTACCCGTTTTGTGAATTCACAGAACTCGCGCCATTGGGCCATTGAAAATCTACATGTCATCCATGAAGCACCTATGCACCCGATTAAAATTGGAGTATGGTGCGCAATATCTGCAAAGAGAATAAGGTGATCAATTTTTTTTTTTTTTAACCAGACTGAACACTGCAGAGTGCTGACTCATTCTCATGGAGATTGTTGAGCAACTGGACAATGTAGTGCTGAGTCCAGGATATTTTCAGCAAGATACACTACATGCCATACATCAAATGAATACATGAATCTAATTGCAAGTTTGACAGTCTGATAATTTCCAGGAACCAGTGGCCACCAAGATCTCTGGATTTGACATTGTGGAGCTTCTTTCTATGGGGTTACTTAAAAGACAGGTTTTATGCAAACATTGGACGATCTGAAGCACATCACACAGGAGATTCAAGCTATTGACAACAGAGTACTCGAAGTCGCCAGTAACATGGAACGTGTTGAGTTGTGCCTTATGTAGCAAGGAGGACATTTTCAACGTTTGCTATACAGGTGAATAATCTTCAAAAATTCCTCTACATTTTAGGTATAAGTTGTCACTAGCACAGATTTGTTTTAATATATATCTATGTAAATGGATACATTCTTTTTTTCCTTATTAAACTGTTTTTATTGTTTCCATTTATTTTACTATCCGTTTTAATTTCACACATATACACGATGCACATAAACACCCATGCCCAAGGCAGGACTTGAACCAGCAACCCTCTACGTGGAGGAATGCTAGAGACAAATGCTCTAACGACTGTGGCTACAAGGGCCGGCAAAATTTTGAAACAATTAATGAAAGATGTGTCAGTTCTATATAAATCACTCTATAAGCTACATGAAAGTAAACAATAGAGGCTAGAAAAAGTCATGATTTTTACTTTCCTAAATATTTAGTAGGATAAGCAGGGGATGTATTGCATTCCACCCAAAAATTAATAAAAATGTGTGGGGGCCCCACCACAGGTATGCAACTGTGCATCCAGTGTAAGTAAAAAGAAAGTTGGTTAAACCAGAAATTTTTAAGTTCACCATCCTCCAAAGAAGTCAAGATTTTCAAGAGAATCTCTACCCAAACTACCGTTTATGTGGAAACTTTTTAACTATATTTTCCTTCTAAAAATGGCATTTATGAACATTTAAAATCTATATGTTTAAAATAGTTCCATAAAAAAAATATTCATCTTAACAAAAATCTTACTATTTACAAAAATTTAAGAACTTATTAAAGCATATATTTTGTCAAGATTTACTGTGGCATTGTGTAGAATGGCATTTCAAAGTCTGTATATAGTGAATCGCTTTTTAAAACTCTGATTAACACTTTAGCCTACTGAAACAATATCCACAACAAATTGTGCAATAAAGTTTATCTTGATTAACAAGTATAAAAGCATAAAAATAAGTAAGAATAGTTTGTATAAGGCTAAAAAGGGTCACATGTCTGCAACACATCAAATTTCAAAGTATTTTGTACAAACTGACCAAGTAACACCTTTAACTCATCTTAACAGAAGTATATTCCAGACTTTGGAAACTTATGGTATTCAAAGTTCAACTACTGGTCTTTTAACTTGAGTTTGTATTTTTTTGTTAATGGATGGAAATTAATAATTTCTTCACACTAGTCGTATATAGGCTACGGTTTTTGATAGAGCCAACATGAAAAATTCAATGCCATGGCCAGGATTTGAACTACAGATCTCCAAGAAGTATTACGGTATATTTCTGGAGTCCAAGTAACATACACTCATTTCCAAAGAGACTTATTAAACAAATCCCTCCTGTCCACCCAGGTAATGTAATGAACCCAGGGTCTCTCAAGTTATAAACTACTCAAAACACTGGCAGCATACAAGCATTCATATTTTTACAATTCAACAGTTGTGTTATTTCACACCATAAAAGCAGATGACTTCCACCACACAATTCTCTTTTCTGTTTTACAGCGTTTCTCTATCAAATCTACACAATTTTCTTACAAAACCACATTCTGCTCTTTGCTTCTTTTTAACAAAGATAAACATTTGCAAGATCCACAGTCGTCATGAAGAAAGCATCTCTTATAACTTACGTAATCCAATTAGAAGCAAGATTTCACCAGGTGTTCATGGAAAACTTCTTACACAACTCAACTTACACATTTCACTTATGCAAATATCTTAAGCTTATATTTCAGTCACAATTGGGTCTCCTTGTAACAGTAAATTTTGACACATTTAACTAAGAATCATATTGAACCTTTGTTGATGCTTATCTGAAATGGTAGTCGTATCAGTGGGCTCAATTTGAAAGCTGTATTTCCATGTACACAAATTTAGTTTCAGAAAAGAAAAAAAAAAAAGTCAAGTTCTTAATATTTTGGATTTTCCTTTCACCCGAAGCAATAGAAAAACCATTATTTAAAGATATGTTTAGCACTTCTCATAATAATATGACATTATAAGCCACTGCTCAAGTCTGTTCTAGGTTCCTTTTACTTTCTCCACCATATATGTAACAGGCAGAAAAGGTATTCCTTTCCACCCAAATATTCAATACAAGATTCCATGAAGATACATTTTTTATTTCTTGATAGACTAGTTTCAGGTGTTCCTTTTAATTTTCAACCTCAAAAGGCCAGACTAGCCCACTGTTGCTGCCTGTCATCTCCACGGTGGTGGAAATATGAACTCGAAACTTCCAAAGTTTATCACTTCGAGCACAAGCCATCTCACCTCACTGCCAACTGCAGTCACACTAGAGTATTTTATTGCAATATAAGTGCTAGAATGGAAATGCTAATAAGTCTGGTGTTCTTTCCAGTCAACATGACCTTGCCCTGAATCTTTAACTAAAGCTTTGGTAATACAGAGCACACACATGGTACTGCACCAAAGTAAACTAACAGTCATCAACTGAAGGATTTTGACTAGACACGGGAAGATGACTATAGTTCAACTGGCTTTAGAACATGTCTAAATGCTTTTAGACATTACAAAATTTTAGGTTTCAAGAAAATATTTTCTATTGCCTGCAGGGTTTTAAAAAGTGCCGGTCAACTTAATTGTTTCAAATGTCTTCAGTTTTTCTTCAAGTATGCTCAAAGTTTGTCCTAATTTCAATTGTTTCACTGTTTTTAGCATTCCTTCCTACCCACCCCTCCTTTATTCTACTCCCTGCTTGTCAAATTGCATTTAAGGCTTAATTGCCCTTTAAAGATTTGAATAACACTATTCCCCTGAAAATTGAATACAACTCTGTAAAGCTTTATCCTGATATAAGATCATGCACATAGAAAAATAACTGAATGTAATTGTTAGAGCAGGAAAGTACCATTATTTTTAATTCAGGGGAAAATGGATCTCCATTAGTCTCAAATTGATATTTAAAAGTAATCTACTTCTGATTGTAATAAAACAGAACATTTTACTATCCGTTAACATTCATAATCTTAAATTTGGCATTACTCATATTCTTGATCATAATTTACCCCATAAAAGGAAAGATTGAACAATTTATTAATGGACAAAAGACCACATTGAAATATATTCAAAACAGCCAGGCCCTCTTTACCCCAAATCTTGTAATTGAATAACCTCTAATATTAAATAGTGTATCTAGTTTGTGGACAAGGATTTCAAGGAAAGGGTTGGGACATCTAGGTGAGAATTAAGAAATCCAATGTTCCATTTTCTTGAATTTTATTGAAACTTTTAAATCATTGCTTGCAAATTAATTTCCACTGTCAACAGATGTGTCAACATTTCAAAGCAGGTCTCGCACAGATTTAACAAAATTGCACCATTTGTAGTATTGCATGAAGTGCATTAAGGTAATGCATTAGTGAAGTATTTGCAAAACATGATACAATTTGAACTAGACATGCCTTAATCACTCATTGATATACTGTGCAAACGATCTATTTAATATAATTAAAAATAAAACGAACAGTGATAAATACACTATTTGGTTCCAATACACAATATAAGGATTGTGGAACAACAAAAAAGTTAAAAAAAAATACTGGTAAGCTGACCAAAAAAAAAAGTCAAATGAAACAGCATAAAAGTACTAAATAACATTTTTAAAAATCAAAAAGAACAAATCAATTTATTCCAATTTACATTTTAGGCCAAATTTTTCACTAATGCATTTCCTTAAGCCAAATTTTTTTTTTTAACCGGCCTCCTCATCACCCCTTATAGCCGGCCGATCCACCCACTCTTTATAAATATATTTTTTTTTTTATAAAACTTATAATTACTTTTTTCTCCTTTAACATAAGTAGTTTTCATCTGGCCTCCTCACCTCCCCTCACAGCCAGCCAATCCACCCTTTTTTTTTTTTTTTTTTTTTTTTTTTTTTTTTTTTTTTTTTTTTTTACATATATGTATATATATATATATTTTTAAATTTTTTTTTTCATTAATCTTGAAAAATTGGCTTCTTTCAGTACAAACAGACCATTCGTAATTTGATCATGCAGGTTGTACATGGATCATTCTTCACATTACATTGTCATGTAAGTCATTTAGCTTAGTTCATAAGTATAAATTCGAGATCAATTTAGTCTTAACTGACATTGCATACTAAATTAATATACATTGCAGCTGGTAATTTCATTTTCATGGTTAGAAATACCAAAATTAAAATCAACATTGAATTTAACATTTCCAAGTTAATAAGAAGACCGTCGCAATCTTCTATGATGAAGCAAATTAAATATATTAGGGAAACCAAAATTGGGATAACAGATTACCAAGAGTATAATTCAGAAATGCTATGTAAAAAAACTACTTTAATTTGATGAAATGTTATTTTCGGCAATTTTAAGAATAATTATACATAAGAATAACCGTACATGCTGCCAGATTCTTGAAATTTCTACTAAAAATACAGAACAAGCCATCAATGCACTTCTGTAAGAATTGAACAGAAGAATTTCCTGCAAAGATTAAGTCAAACAATTTCCAAACCTATCAATTAGCCAGTACATCTCCAATGAGTAAGGGATATAAGGGTATCTTTGATGGTTGAAACTAGTCTGCCAAATCTAAACATAAATGTGCTCAATTGCTTGCTATGCAAGAAAGGAACCATCAAACCATATTTTGGCAAGGCTGCCTTTTGACTGACCATAAATGAATAACCAGAAGCTCGAGGCCATGTAACCTAATCACACCATAAGTACCCAGTAAATTCAAGATCATGTGTTGCAGTTGGGAAAACTTGAAACACCAGCAACATCATCCAAGAAAGACCTCCAACGCTGCAGTCCACAGGAACCTACTACTCCAACGCCGCCGTCACCCAGAATCTGTCATGCCCACGCCGCAGTCAACAGGAACCTTACCGCTCCCGCGCCGCCGTCGCCCCGAAACCACCGCTCCCGCGCCGCCGTCGCCCCGAAAACACCGCTCCCGCGCCGCCGTCGCCCCGAAACCACCGCTCCCACGCCGCCGTCACCCCGAAACCACAGCTCCCATGCCGCCGTCGCCCCGAAAACACCGCTCCCACGCCGCCGTCGCCCAAAACACCGCTCCCACGCCGCCGTCGCCCCAGAACCCACGGCTTCCACGCCGCCGTCAACTCGGAATTCACCGCGCCCACAGCCAACACCCAGAATCCAGTGCTCCCACGCAGCCGTCATGTCGAATCCGTCGTTCCCCGGAATCCCCCACGCAGCCGTCTCCCAAAATCCAGTGTTCCCACGCCGCTATCTTCTGGAAATTGGATGCACAGCCCTGATGCTGGCAATTCTTCACCATCCAACTCTTTCACCCAACCCAATGCATTTCTTCAGATGCTCTTTATACGGAATCTTTTTCACCATGGACCGACCATCTTCACTCTTCCCACTCTTCTTCGCCGTGGACCATCTTCACTCTTCTTCGCCGTGGACCATCTTCACTCTTCTTTGCCGTGGACCATCTTCACTCTTCTTCGCCGTGGACCATCTTCACTCTTCTTCGCCGTGGACCATCTGACCATTTTAATGTGGAAATTTACCTCCTATTAAGCTCTCCTCAAATTTACTTCTTCCCTCATTTAGCAAATGCATAAAAACTTCCAAGATTAATGTGGAGAATCATACAATGAATACTGCAGTTAGCTTTCAGATCTCTGCAAACAATCCATTCCTGCTCTTCCAATTACAATATTAAAAAAGTAGTTCCAGTCAAATGACTTTCAGACATGCTGCTAATTAATACTGCAACTGATCTTCAAGATGAACGTTCCCACTTCCCCCTGCTTTGCCACATGGTTCTCCAGATGCACATCCTTGCAAGCTACCATTCAAAACTCATCAGCCTTCATACAAGCACTCAATCTCTCATCAGCCTCTTGCTTAATTGATATCCCTCAGCTTCTGATCCTTGCAGTGTGATAAGTGGGACACCTACTACCAAGTCTTCACATCTCTTGCAATATGACTTTGAGTTAACCAATGAAAAGAAGTTCATCTGAAAGGAAACTAAGGCACGGACAACTACCAAAACACAACTTATTCACATGAAACATGCACAAGATAGCCTGTTAATTTCCTACACAAATACCAGTGCTAAGTGCAATTGGACTGTATCCAAGACCAAATTATTTGTATAAATGCAATTGAGAAAATTCTTCCTGCATTACAAAAGTTAACTCTTGTCACTAAGTTAAGAAAGCACCAAAAGCAGCAGCATATACCAAACTCCCTACAGGCTTTCCAGCACAATTTACACTGCAGAAATAGAAGATTTCTTAAAAATAAGAATAATACTCAAAGGTCACCTGCATCCAAAGTGTAATTCATGTTAATAGCACTCCATTTAAAACAAAAAAAATATTAATTGCAACAGGTAAAAATTACCTACAAGGAAAAAAAGTGCACATTAATAGCATGAATGATACACAATGGAGTGGCTTGCTTTAATGACCAGCTTCTTGCACAACAGCTTTCAAGAATATGCAACAAATATTAATCAGTAAGTTAATATCTTGGTCCCGTTTCATAGGAACTTCAAGATGAGTAAAAATCCAAACTCACATCAAATTAACAGCTCAAACCTGGCCAATCATTCTGTTTTGCAGCTTTAATACACTGAAAACCATACAAACATCACACAATACAATTCTTTCACACTAACAACTCATTTGCATCATGTCAAATATAAGCCATTTTGTGGATTTGGAAAGAAAACCAAGGGAGTGAAGAAAAGAAAAAAAAAGCATCCAAACATTAACCACTTTGAATTGTACAAAAAAAACTATCCTGCAAAACAAAATGTTAGCAAACCATACAAGTTTTATAATTGTGACCTGCTGATAAAACCCAGTGTGCAAAACATTTCATCCAGATTTAAAACCTGATACTCATGCAAAACGTTTGCAATTATGAAAAGTTGTGACAAAATAGCTTCAATACAAGAATAATTAACTACAAATAACAGTGGTTTTTAATGAACAGAAACAGCTATAGCTTAACTACCACCTAAACTGCAGCTCACATTAATAAAACAGTGCCTTATAAAATTGGTTATTCAGAAACCTATTAAAAATATTTAAAGGGTTTGAAATACAAAGACATGAAAATTAGTATCAGTGAAGAATGCATAAAGAAGTTTTAAGAAAATTAACGCAACATAGCACTAGTACTATATTTGGTTTCAACATTATAGTTAAAGCTTGGCATTTAAGTGCTTCAAAATGAACAAAGTTTACATTCAGATTGCAATAACTGCACAAGAAAGGTGATAAAAGTTTACAGTATCCAAGTAAATATTAAAAGTTGGTACAATATTTAGGAATGGATTCATGCAGAATAAGCAGAGTAAGTTAAAACTGCAACCAGCTTAATTCACCTCCAAGGATGATTTAACATACTAAACATGAACTATGCTGTTATAAGCCTAAATTTAAATAAAAAGTGGAAACCTTTACATGCAAAATGTAGAATCAACTTTGTGTAAGTAGCAGCAACATTTGTGTACATATACTCACATTAAAAAGGATATGAGAAAGAGCATAATTAAAAAAGTATATTTCTGCCTGCTCTATTGCACATTTGAATTACTTGAAATAATGGATGTTAAAATGCAAATAATTATACAGGAAATAATGCATAAGACTTAGATGGAAGATTTAAAATGCTGCATAACCTTAGATATGTAATGAAAAATTCACATTAGTTTAGATTACACAGAACAGAATATACTTTAAAAGGCTTAAGCACGATACATGTAATATACAAGGTAAACATTTAGGGGTTCTCAGCTTGCATTAATTAATGAAGGCTGTGAACATAAAACACTACAACTCAATGCCCTACATGCATACGTAGATGTATTCCTGGAAGCCTGTAGGAAGTTACACAATCAATTAGGATTTCATCACTTGGGCCCACACTTCACCAGCACCTACATCACTTTCTAAACTTAAAAAAGCTTTAAAGCCACAAACACCACAAACTGCCACTCATCTGAATATGCAGAAATTTAAATAATTTTTTTCACTCCTGTCATTCGAGAACATTTGCACATGCTAGGGTGCAATCACAAAAACACTGTTACACTTATGAACCTGGTAACCTTGCCGTCATCCAAACTAGTTTGCCAAAGGCTATATCCATGCAGTGAAATGGTAATTAGTGAAGTATAAGAAACTTTTATAGGCATTAAAGAGACATGTAATAAGTCTAATTTAAACAAAGCGAAGGCATACAGCATTAACAGGTTGCTTCCACTAGAAATTACAAATATACAACATTCTTTGGACCTCGTGAAATGTGCCACAACCTAATCCTTCCTACAACACTCAATTCCAAGCAGCATAATTGTTCCAGAAGTGTGCATGTAACACCTTTACATGGAGTAAAAATCATAGTTGCAAAATGCATGCACTGTGTACAGAATAAGTAGATATATGGCATATTCATTTTCTTTCAATTCCTGCACCCCCACCCCACCATGACCACGAACTCTTTCAGTTAATCATTACATAAACCTGCCATATTGCTCTTATTATGTTCTCAGTGCTGGAGTACAGCAGGTATGTGTGTACAAGGTAAATTAATTATGCAACCTAACAAACCGTTAGCAGTTATAGTTACCAATGGTGAATACATAGAACAATAAATACAGGGCAATAAATAAAGCCCAAGCAAGTCTTGTAGCTTAGACTGGTTTTCTAGTTGTCTGTTGCTATATATACATATGTACTTACATAAGCCAGGTCACAATATTGAAAAAACATTAATGAGAACAGATATTACAAGAGAAACACAGCCAAAACGCTTTCCATGCTTAACATTACCTCTCCCAATGCTTAGAGCTGTTGTAAAGGCATATTTAAAAACTGTTTACCTTGTAAAACAATTCGGAGATTTTCCCAATTTTTTCACTATGCAGGAAGAACTTATTACTTAATGCCCACTTATGCAAAGGCAGAGGCTGCAGTACAGTGTACAGTTTTGTGACTAAGGAGCAATTTGCATGTTTAATGTTAAAATAGTAAATAACATCTGCAGTACTCTACTGTATATGAACCCTGCTACCATTGCACCAATGGCCATTTAGATTACAAAATGTCATACTTCCATAAGTTAAAGATGTGTTCCATTGGCATTGCTACGAAAACTGCATGGAAGAAAAAAAATGAATATCTTTATTCCGCAATTATATAAAGAACTTTTTTTTTCCACCATCAGCTTTATCTGCAGCTAAATTTAATAAGAAATTTTAAGTGCAAATGCAGATCTATATTTCAATTAAAAACAAGTAATTTCACTTAGCTTGCCAAACTTCTGGAGGCATCAAACCTGGGTCTTGCAGGGCACTATTCCTATCCATCACATAAAAGTGAAAACATTCATACCTTTGTTACAGAAGAGTACAGAATACAAGTGGTTCCAGCTGGGTAATGACAATTACTCAAATTCTTTAACAAAGTCACGAACTGCAACTTTCAGTATTAACCCTTTCACCATTCTATTTGTCAGCACACTAGCATTAACATGAAATCTATGTAATGAGCTTTAAACCATGTTACAGTAGCAGTAGATCCATAGCTTACAGAGAAATTTATTCATGCAGCCAGCATTCCTGCAAAGAAATTTATTTTGGCCAGCTTTTGATCCAAATTAATGTTTATATTATATACACATAATGGCTGTTTTAGAAAATTCCTTTAAGAATCACAAATTTTCCAAAAAAGCTGGGCAAAAAACTGTAGATGCTAACACGTATCAACCCATGCTTTTGATTACTAACAGTACTTCAAAGAAATACATCAGCAAATACCACAAACTATCTGTAAGCACTTTACATGTGCTATCAGTGCTATAGAGCAAGACAGATTAGTATGGACTAAATGCAAACCACGTAATACCCTGAATATTCCCATCCATTCCACAACTGACAACTTCAAGCAAACAAATCATGTGCTTAAAATACTCCACAATTTCATGTTACTCCAGTTAGGTGCTAATGATTTACTTATCTAATGCTTTACTTTAGCTGTTGGTTCACATACTAGTGCATTACTGCATTGGTAAGTGCATGATTTTACCTTTGAGGCGACTAAGTTCTGCTCAGTCTTGCTGCAGCCAGACAAATCTGAAGCGAAAAACATACAATTATTTAACCTAACACCCCCCCCCCCCCCCAATGAGATAGTCCCTTAAAGACCTGATAAATTCCCCAGCACATTTAAAACGATAAATATAGTTTCAAATTAAAAAAAATAAATTTGAGATAGCTCACCATGCCTCTCCACTTAAGCAAACTTCTGAAGCCTAGGACACTTCCAGTTTCTCCAGCAGTCGGAATTCTGCAGCGAAAAATAAAATTTAAAACCGAATTCTCACCCCCTTCCGCACAAAACTGAGGGGGGTGAGATTAAAATAAACTAGTTTAAGATAAACAAGTTAAATATAATGGATCGCTCACCATACCCCTGGTATAAGCAAACTCCCGAAGTCAAGGAAACTCCCAGTTTCTCCAGCGGCATGAATTCTGCAGCGAGAAATCAAATTTAAATCCAAATTCTCACCCCCTTCTGCACAAACTGGGGGGGGGGGGGGGGTGAGACTACAATAATCAATTTTAAGTAAAATAGTTAAATGTAATGGATTGCTCACCATAACCTTGGCATAAGCAAACTCCCGAAGTCTAGGAAACTTCCGGTTTCTCCAGCGGCCCGAGTTCTGCAGCGAGAAATCAAATTTAAATCCAAATTCTCACCCCCGACACAGAAGGGGGTGAGACCACAGTAAATGTTACTATTTAGAGTTAAAAAATTAACGGATTGCTCACCATCCATTGGCATTAACGAAACTCCTGAAGTCTTGAATGCCCCAATTTCCTCAAAAAGGCCTGAATTCTGCAGCGAGAAATAATATTATAAACAAAACTCACCCCCAATTGAAATTGGGGAGCGAGACTAGATTGCATACAATATTAAGCAAGTTTTAAATTACAATTGCTCACCATGCCTCCGAGTAAGGATGCTCCCTATTTTCTCCAGTCTGCAGCCAGAAAAAACATGTAAAACCGAATACTCAATACCCTGGACAAAAAACTAAGGTGATGAGGTACAAGTTTATCCTGTTAAAAAAAAAAAGATTGCTCACCCATAGCCTTGGCATAATAAACCATTAGAACTCTGATGCTCCCAGTTTCTGCAGCAGTCCAAATTCTGAAGCGAGAAACAAAATTGAAAAAAGTTCTCACCCTCCCCTAACAAATTAAGGGGGGGTGGGACTAAGAGTAATTTTGTGCAGTGAAGGTATGCATGACTTGCAAACACTTAACATAGTTCTCTATTCATTAATAGCTCACCGTTAAGAGGACTTCGCAAAAACTTCGCCACTCTGTCGAACTTCACTTCAAGCCACATCCTCATCTGAAGAGATATATAAAAAATATATCCATTATAATCCCCCCCTTTCAACCCTTTAACAATATAGCAAATACAATTTTGCAGTATATATATAAAATGGTCAGAACTATGAATTTCAACTTACTTGTTGCAGTATGTTACTTCTTCAAAAAATAAAACCCTGATGTAGATTTCAATGGCAGTACAAAACCTGATCACAACAGAACAAGGTACAATATTCCAATACTCAAGTTTAAGTATACAGCTAAAATTAATCTTTTGCAATCTAAAAACCAACCTGCAACTAAATAACCATTTCACCTCATTTGGGACACCATTCCAATTTGTCAACCCTTAATCCGCACCAATCTGAAACTGCAAATCCATCTTGCACAACCAAACACAAACGCCTGTCATAATCTAGCAATGGAATATGAAATACCGACCTCCTTCCATCGTTGAATTTAATGCAAAATGCCCATTTCCAATTTCATATTTCAACAGTGCCTATATATTGTATACAGCATATTCATATACAGCGCAAAAAAAAAATTGTCGATCTTCCCGAAACACTCCAAGCAATTATCTGTCTGCTTTGACTTATCCTGGAAAGAACAAAAACTCCATTTCTACATTTTTAAAACACCATTTTGCATGGCCAGCAACTATCCTTGGAAGAGTCTAAACCGAGTATAAAATAAAACAGAACTAAAAATATGGGAACTTCTGCAACATAAATACATATGAATGTAACAGAATTTGCTGAACATGCATAAGCCCAGGAATTGTTAATATGCTTCCATCTGCAATTAAAGATATTTAGCCTTTAAATTCGGGTCTCAAGGTGTGGCGATGCTTGTTGAAAATTCTGAAAGGAAACAAATACCAGAACCCTTCCCACTTAAAAGAATGGGAGAAAGCAACTTATTTTAAATCTAAAAAGAAAAGTAATTAAACTTATACAAAGTAACTCCAATTGCTCTGCATAAAATTGCCCCCCCCTCCCTGAAGAGTAGTCATTGAAATATCTAAAGGAAATAAACTTTTAGAAACAAATCTTATTTACATCTTCTAGTCGCCAAAGTTCATCTTCTATCTGTTGAAGCAGCAACACAAATCTAGAACTTTACAGTAGGCAAATTTGCACATGCTAGCCACATTGGTATCAGTCTAACAATCTTTTAAAACCGTAGGTTACAAGAATAAAAAAAGATTACCTGAAGTTCCTTAAAACCGATATTTTGCTCCCCTAATGATGATTGTGCAACAAATCTTGCACATCTTTTGCGCAACGACAATCCTGCATTAAACATAGTCCGAGGGTTATTTTCACCATTTCTGCCACTCAACATAAGCATACCATAATGTGCCTTAAATGTTCTAGCCTTCATAAAATCCTGCGAAAAGGAGCATCTTTAAAGCGAGGTACGATTAAAAATATATACTAAGTAAATCCAAATTTTTTCTTCCATCAAACAGCAACTATGTTAATCTGCAAAATCATTTGAATTAGTTATTTCATTTGCTCCTTTAAACAAAAATCTGCCTAAACTTTACAATGCAAAACATGTTCAAAGTACTACAAAGAAATGAAAAACTCCCTGTTAGTGTGTACTTGCCGCCTATGCAAGCGCCATCCTATGCCTGCTGCACTCTGTGGTTAACATCTTATTTGATGATCAACAAAAGACAAACCAGTATTCAAGTTATACTTCCATTTCAACTTATTTTTACAGTATTTCATGGACCACAGATGTTTACCATACTAGCTGGTTCTCGTGATTAAATATCCACTTTCTGGTACAAGCCCACCTTTCCAAACTGCAATTCCTCAATGAATGTGTGATCGTTCATTTTAGTCCTAGTATAAGCTTCTGCATATAACGAACCTGTTGACCAGAAATAAAAACAAGCCATATGCCAAATTCTCTCCCATAAAGAGAAGGGGAAAAAATAAAATTAATGTGACCTTTGATCTATTCTAAGTATACTGTTAGCTCTGAATTGCACATTCTTGAGTGATATACAGAAATATAAAGCTCCTTAAATAGATCAAAAGCTTTAGTTGTAAATGTGTAAATTATCAAATAGAAAATATTCTTGAGCCAAAAGACTAAAGCAAATATTTTACTCCCTGGTAAACTTCCACAGCAAACTTTCCATCCAAACCAAAGCGTTGCTAAACCGAACTATTCAAAACAATGGCCACGTTTGCTACTGCTCTCTGGGGGTTCGGTCACCTCAATGTGTGTATCTTGGGAAAGCACCAATTTGCAACTGTAGTCAAAGGGTTCTGTCAGCTCAAAACGTATCTTGGTATCCCATTTATTCTTCACTTCCCTCAGGTGACATTCCGAAATCAAACCTGCTGACGAAAAAGCAAACAAACCACTTCCCCCTCCCCTAACCCAATGCCCAACAACAAAATACACTCCAAACAAATTAACTTAATAACTTTAAGCAGCATCTACATATCTGTTTAAAAAGTATTTTCATGTCATAAATCAAAATGTTAATTTGAGTTAACTTTATAAAATTGAATAGCAACTTTCAAACCTTATTACTTAAAGTAGCAATAAAAGTTTTTAAGACAGTTTGTGTTTATTTTAAAAGTACTTATCTTATTTACTATTTCTTCATCTGCAAGGGTAAACTATTTCATGCATCCAATTCACTGAATGAACCATGATCACTGCTCCACTTCCAAAATTTTTAAAATGCATTTAGCAATATTAACTTCTACTGTGCTATATACTCTGCACATTAACTTAAGCAGGAAAGTTTATCCAAAGCTTAAAAGTTTCATTAACAACCTACACTATACTTCAAGAATCAGACCTGTTGATGAAAAAACAAATCATTAACAGTCCCCCCCCCCCACCCAAAGAACCCTATTGAAACATGATCCAAAGGAACCATGTATTTAGTATACCAATAATTTCAACACATCAAGTACTTATCTTGGAACATATTGTCACTTAGCTGTGAAGTGATGCAAGATTCTGATAATGTTACCAGCTACAGGGATGTTTCCACAGGATCCCAAATACAGTAATCAGCAACTGCACCAAATGCAATGTAGGATTCCCATTTTCTGCCACCATTAACCAGTCATTTCGCTTAGCAATAACGTCGATTTTGCACTTTCTGCTACCAGAATAAATGTTAATGGGAGTTTCTCTGGTTTAGAATTGCCGCAGAGGGCAGGATACCAGTATTCCTCAAGTTACACCCGCTGTCCTGCACGATACAGAAAATACAAACAGAAAACCTTTTGTGGAACCAAATAATACTTCAACTGCCAAATATTATAAATCTCTGAATAAGTACAAACTGTAAATATAATTTCTCCAGAATGAGAATTTGTTGAAATTCTAATGTGTTTTTTTTTATTATGTTACTTTACATTCAAATACTGCTAGAATGTTTTAGAATTTACAAACTAAGATTTACTGCTTTAACACGTTTGAATTTGTACTTGCCCTGCAGCAAGAAGCTGCATTACTTTTCCTGTATAAACTGTTCTTCAGAAACGGTCAATTTCCTGATCAAATTGGTCCTGGATCTTTACAAACTTCGACTGCAAAAGTAAATGTGCTAATATTGTCTTCTGTCAAATAGTCTTGCTAGCTATAAATTGGCTCCATTTCCATTAATAAACAACATCCAGCAGAACCTTTCCCTTCAAACTGGGCTTCAGAAGTCAGCTTTCACCTTTAAATACAAAAATAACAATCTTCCAGTTACCCCAAACCCACCCCATTAACAATAAACTTGCGCATAAACCACGAACCAACAGACTAATTATTAAACCCTTAAAACAGCATTCTCATCCCCAATTAGCACATGTTCTACACACTTGAAGAATTAGACCTGTTTATGAAAAAAAATCATTAAGTCCCCCCACCCACCCAAAGAACCCTATTGAAACATGATCCAAAGGAACCAGTATTTAGTATACCAATAATTTCAACACATCAAGTACTTATCTTGGAACATATTGTCACTTAGCTGTGAAGTGATGCAAGATTCTGATAATGTTACCAGCTACAGGGATGTATCCACAGGATCCCGAATACAGTAATCAGCAACTGCACCAAATGCAATGTAGGATTCCCATTTTCTGCCACCATTAACCAGTCATTTCACTTAGCAACGTCGATTTTGCACTTTCCGCTACCAGAATAAATGTTAATGGAGTTTCACTGGTTTAGAATTGCCGCAGAGGGCAGGATACCAGTATTCCTCAAGTTACACCTGCTGTCCTGCACGATACAGAAAATACAAACAGAAAACCTTTTGTGGAACCAAATAATACTTCAACTGCCAAATATTTTAAATTTCTGAATCAGTCCAAACTGGAAGTATAATTCCTCCAGAATGAGAATTTGTTGAAATTCTGAGTTTTTTTTTTTTTTATTGTTACTTTACATTCAAATACTGCTAGAATGTTTTAGAATTTACAAACTAAGATTTACTGCTTTTTCAACACATGTTTGAATTTGTACTTGCCCTGCAGCAAGAAGCTGCATTACTTTTCCTGTATAAACTGTTCTTCAGAAAATGTCAATTTCCTGATTAAATTGGTCCTGTATCTTTAGAAACTTCGACTGCAACAAGTAAATGTGCTAATATTGTCTTCTGTCAAATAGTCTTGCTAGCTATAAATTGGCTCCATTTCCATTAATAAACGTCCAGCAGAGCCTTTCCCTTCAACTGGGCTTCGGAAGTCCGCTTTCACCTTTAAATACAAAAATAACAATCTTCCAGTTACCCCAAACCCACCCCATTAACAATAAACTTGTGCATAAACCACGAACAGATTAAATATTAAAACCTAAAACAGCATTCTCATCCCCACTTAGCATATGAACAGGAGTAAATGTTAAATTCAAGAGCTATCTTTCATTTCAAAGCAAGATACAACCAACCTTCTGTTTCTGACAATTGTACTATACACCCCATCTGTGGATTTACCAGGCTGCACAAGTGCCTAACCATGCTTCTATGCAGCTAGCAAGCATTCTCCCCAACTGTGCAGTAACACAATCTCCTGCTTCGTCCAAATCTCTGGGAGCCTGAAGGATGTCAGCAGCAACCTGCCAATTATAAACAAAATGCCATTTCAACTGCCCCTCCCTCCCCCCCTTCAACTTATTCTATTTTAACCACAATATAAGGTATACTCCATATATATAGAAAATTCGAATGAACTTAAATCCCTCTGCTTGGGTTCTGTAATATACAATGAGGAAATGCACCTGCAGTAAGATTGACCATAATTTCAGTCATTCAACGTAACATATGCCCCTTTTTAACCCATTAACTTACAACAGGTACACTTCCTATTTCCCTTCTTGATGCTCTTTAATGAATAGCATGCTAATACAGCTACTAGTACTTGCCATTATGTCGACCAAAGCCTGCACACTTTTCTTGCCATTCTTAACGACGCTATGTTATCACTACCAGCTGTATAATGCAGAATTATTTGAATAGGAAGTTTACTATCTCCCAAATTACGGCCAACCAGGACTGCGCCTCCCCAGATCCTCTCCGCTTCCAAAACGAACACTTTCAGAACTCCAAATACATTCATGCTGAAATCCAGGGACAAGGACACATCGATTGCATACAAGAAAATAGAGCACTAAAATGCTCTGGTCTCTACAATACTTTACTACCGATCTTTTACCGCTCCATGCTTCAGTAATCTTTGCAATTCTCTGCTTCAAGAGAAACATCTTCCTACAATTTTGTATTTGCTATACTTCTTAGCTGCAATATAGTTGGATATCTTTTACTCAATGAAAAGCTCCAATAACAAACCGGACATCTTTTCTTTGGACAACTCTGCATCAAATTTCATCTCCTTTTGTTCAACCTGCTTTGCGATAGAAAGGGAACAAACGTTTTGTTTAAATATTATGATATATGATTCACAATTACAAATATTAAACAAATAAATGCATACAAACCTTCCAATTCCCCAAGGTCATTTAGCCATTCCCATAAATAGCTAGAGAAGCTGCATTTAAGCAAAAATCTAATGTCATTTTTCCTATAGCTTATACTGGCTTCCAAATGTAGAATGCCCGAGTTTAATACTTTGGATATGGTCTTTTTCAGTTAAGTAATTGGGCCATGTCAATTTTCAGAGTAAATCCATAGATCTCGCAATATTTCCGTTTCCAAACCTTCACAAGCCTGATGAACAAACACATCTTCAATTACTTCTAAGAACTTCAGAAACTTCAAAATACAGCATGCATAATTTCTTTTTTCCTCTTCTCCCAAATTTTCCAACTAAGTCTAATTGTAGCTATGCAGGCATATTCTTGGCATATTCAAGGCATATTCTTGAAAGGAATATTAAAAATACTACTTAGAACATTTCTATGTAAATCTTAAACTTGTTCAATACTCAGGGTTTAGCTCCTATTTGCTGATCAAGACCTCTACAATCAGAAAATGTTGCATTATTTTCAAAAATCTCAGCATACATAGTTCCGTATCTTGCCTATGGAAATAAAACATTCTATTTGTTCTTAACCTAGGCAGATGCATGAAGCATCTTTCTTGTAACCCTTGTGTTGAGTAAAAATGTTATACTTATTTCTTCAGTACTAAAAAAATTGCTATTAGCTAGGTTTAGTATTCCAATAGCAAAAAGTTCAGTTCTAAAGAGCATTCAAGTTTAAAAGCACTCTTGCTCTATATTTTCAGCAATATATTCTGAATTAAAAAGGAAACATTACTTAGAACAAATATCAAAAGTGAAATCTCAGCTAATACACTCACAGCACCTTGCTGGAACCTACTCCTCTCAGAAGTATAATTATTCAGCATGTTATCTTGATCCTCTGGCAGAAATTTCAGTTCTCAAAGTGGTAATCTGGATCATACTTCAGCTTCAGGGCTGCAAGATTTAATCTGTAGCATACACATACAAACATTCGCAACTTTCTTTTAAATCCTGCCCTCCCTCCCAACCATTAAAAACATAATTCAAGCAAAGTACCTTCACAGTTTCAATTGGTGTTTACCTGCTTAATTACTGTTTACCTACTTAAGCAATCCATTTAGCTCAAAATAATTCCAAATAAAATAAGCTTGAAATATTGACATCAAAATTCATTGCTCAGAAAGTTTCAAATTAGCTTGAAAACTGGACTCAAAAAAATTCATTCGCAAAAAAATTTGTAATTTATTTTATATTAGGCAACAAAAGAAGTGTTCGTTAAAAAACTTCACCCCAAAAGGACCAAGATACACACATAGCTGCATGATGGTATTGGTTTTCTGTCAAATTTAAAACTTACATTAGTACAAAATGTCATGCAGATGCAATCTGGGTTCCCTGGAATAAAGCTTTTCATATTTTACTGTGTTATGTCCAACAATAACTTGCAGCCTGAAGTCTTCCGATATAACTTGGTTTAACTCCCGTCATCTGGAGATGAATCCAGTAAGTATATGCCCATCAGCATCATGTTTAGCCCTCTTCATTTTCCTTTCAAAAACAAGGTGCAACAACAAAGCCACATGCAGACCAGACAGCTTCCTTGCAGGCACGTTCAGGAAAACAACTGTCGCGATAAACACAAATATTTAGGACTTATTGCTCAAAGTTTAAAGCATATAATGTGCTAAGGATTAGGGTAAGAAATAACTTATAACTTCAAGTTCATTACCTTATATTTTTTATTGTCAATATGACAAAAACATTATATCTTCTGGAAATAAATTTGCTCTAAATATGACCAGTACCAGAAGAGTTACTTTCTTAATAAATCAAATATCACAGTCAAGTTTACAACAGGAACTAAACTTTCTTTAAACATTTAAATGTCTCAACATTTACTTTGGTTTAACTTTACTTGCAAAATATGCAACAACAAAAAATTCTAAAAATATTAAAATATACATCAGGCTACCTAGACCATTTTTTTTACAAACCAAACTCCTGATCCTGATGAACAGGTCACTCGCGTCATGGCTTGTCACCTGTACCCACTAGTCGCCCACGGGGAAGCCATGCCTTCTCAAATTGGAGAGACTGGAATGAAAAAATACCTCAATAGTATCACAGAATAAATATTTTGCACTTAACATTAATGTCTATCTCTGAAGTGGGTTCTTCACTTCCTTCAACATGGACATGAAACTATCGATGGCATTCAAATCTTCACAAGTCTTCTCGTCCAAGTCTACAGGACTGCATATGGAAGGATTTTGGCACACACTATTATATTCACTTTTAAGTAGTTCAGTTTTCAACACCTGCCAACGTCTGTATCGAAGTTGCTGCTTGGCCCGAAGCTCAGTCTCTGCCCTGGAGACTGCATTTGCCAACACTGCTTCAATTCGAAGATCTTTCCTCCTCTTTTTAAACTGATTTTTTTTAGTTTTCATCTTAGTTATCCATTCAACTAAATCATCAGTTTGTCCTTGTAGATTTCTATAGGATGGTCGAACATCTCTAGCATTTAACGCAACACCCATAATGTTGCCTTACAGTACACAGCTCAAAGCCCTACACAACTAAATAGGTGTTATGATAAGTACAAACACACACCTGGTTTCCCAAGTCTTCTGTGATGCTGTAGATACTCTGCTGTTGCTACTTCTTCCAAATCAAGCTGCTTATTGCGTCGGTAAAGTAGTTCGTACGGGTATTTATTCTCTATCGTTCCAACATTTAGGTGCCCTTGCGCCGATTCTGAAGAAAATAGTTCTAACGTAATCCCTTTATATGTGGTGTAATAGTACTTTTAGGGAAGCAATTATAAATTTTTATATAATAATAGAATTACTTATATGTTCTAATATAAGTAATAAATATTAATAACCCTCTGAAAGAAAATTAGTTCTTATTGAACACATCTAGGGCGGCGGATGCACACGCACTTGTTGGTAGTTATGATGGCAGCGGCCTGTGACGTCATAACATGGAATCGATGGAGCTTGCTAGAATTTTACCACAATTTTACCATCGAAAAATACGTCGTTTGCTTTGGTACTTATATATATTTATATACCTAGCTATTTTATTTCATAAAATTCAGTTCCTCGTTTCTTGTATTGCAAATCACAGAGCATACCAAACAAAAATATTACAATATAAGAAAAAAAGACGTAGTATAGCAAGGAAATAAATAGTATGCAAATAAATATGTGCTTTCAGATAAACGATAAGTTATGTATATATTTTTATCTAATAATTATTTATATTATAAAGGACATGTCAATATTATAATTAAAAGTAATTACAAGTATAAATTCAATTTACAAAAAATTTAGTGTTTTCTATGTACTTAACTACAATTAAAGTTATATACAAATTGTTTCCGTTGTATGAGGATAAATCACCCTCTCGGATAAATTATAGAACGTGACTTTCAAAAGTGGTCATTTGTGGTATACTTACATATCTAGGGAAATCAAAGAGCTAATAGTATACAAATTATTATTATTATTATTATTATTATTATTATTATTATTATTATTATTATTATTATTATTATTATTATTATTATTATTATTATTATTATTATTATTATTATTATTATTATTATTATTATTATTATTATTATTATTATTATTATTATTATTATTATTATTATTATTATTATTATTATTATTATTATTATTATTATTATTATTATTATTATTATTATTATTATTATTATTATTATTATTATTATTATTATTATTATTATTATTATTATTATTATTATTATTATTATTATTATTATTATTATTATTATTATTATTATTATTATTATTATTATTATTATTATTATTATTATTATTATTATTATTATTATTATTATTATTATTATTATTATTATTATTATTATTATTATTATTATTATTATTATTATTATTATTATTATTATTATTATTATTATTATTATTATTATTATTATTATTATTATTATTATTATTATTATTATTATTATTATTATTATTATTATTATTATTATTATTATTATTATTATTATTATTATTATTATTATTATTATTATTATTATTATTATTAGTTATTATCATTATCTATTATTATCATCATTCATTATTATTATAATAATAATAATGAATAATAATAATGAATGATGATAATAATAGATAATAATAATGATAATAACTAATAATAATAATAATAATAATAATAATAATAATAATAATAATAATAATAATAATAATAATAATAATAATAATAATAATAATAATAATAATAATAATAATAATAATAATAATAATAATAATAATAATAATAATAATAATAATAATAATAATAATAATAATAATAATAATAATAATAATAATAATAATAATAATAATAATAATAATAATAATAATAATAATAATAATAATAATAATAATAATAATAATAATAATAATAATAATAATAATAATAATAATAATAATAATAATAATAATAATAATAATAATAATCTATCCAAAATCCAGCTGGTTCGTCATGGGATATACTTTGTAGACCTCTGTTCACAAGGGAAGATGTGAAATTTAAATATAAGTAGCTAAGTGATTCTGCATTCCTTTTTGCGGCCAATATACTATTTTTATTCATGGAAACAACCAAATATGGATCACAGCATTCTTGTGTATAATACGTAGCATTTATTTTCTGTTAATCCAAATCAAAAACATATTCCAAATGGAAGTTTAACAAAAACATTATTTTTCCCTAGTGTATATGACAGAGGAAAATGTGAAACTGTTGTACCAAATTTTGTTTTGACACAATTTTTAAGTGGACATGGTAAAGTTGGTGAATACTCATCACGGTTTCACTTAACATCCAACCCCCAGTGCATGTGTGGTGAAGAATTTCAAACTGTGGTTCATCTCGTTTTCTGTTGTCCCATTTTTTGGAGAGAAAGACAAGAATTAATATTCAAGCTAGACTCTCTAGGAAGTGAATTTTCTGCTCCGCTCACATCTTTGCTAAGGAAGCCACAACAGTATAAGTACTTCATGATGTTTATAAACTCAGTGTTTAAACGTGTGAAATAGTTTAAATTAATATGCATTAGATTAAAACATCATCTCTTCCTTCTAGTATTTAAAATATTTTTGTTAAAATTGTGTATTTTTATGTATCAACTCTAACTTTAATATACCACTGTGTAAAATAGGGTTCAATAAATCTGGATAAAAAAATCAAAAACATAATTTTTTTTGGGGGGGGGGGGGGAATTGTGTATATGAATGTGTATATGAACAGCATAACTCAAAAACTAAAAACACGAGACGTCGATTAACGCTCAATCTCAGCGCCAGGGGTAATATTACATATATATTGTCTGCCCACCACAAGAAGGCAAGGGAGGCCTGAGAAGCGAGAGGGGATTGAACTGTTTATCTGCTCCTTTAGTGGAGCTGTTTACTACAATATGAGTGTATGAGAGTGCATATCAGTGCATATGAATAATCCATTCTGCCAGATCTAATGCTCGTTTCAGTAACTGCAGTGATAGATATTATGTATGGATGAGTTATGTGACAACACTGTGTATTTTACTTGAACCTAGCACCCATATCATATGCGAAAGGCAAACATAAATACGGCAAAAGTGAATACGTTAAACATACTTCTGCCTTGCCTTCTTGTGGTAGGTGGACAGTACAGTATGTTTCAGAATTGAATCAATTACCTTCAAGAGGTTATAGTGGGATGTTGGGGAAGAAATTGGAGATAGAACACTTATGGTCCCAGAGCACATAATTGTGTGCAATAAATTTGAGCCATAGGCCACTGATATCACCTCAATATATTAAGGCAAGGGTTATTAGTTTGATTTGCTGGATTGCATTTAATAGCGGCGGTAAAATTACTGGCATACATATACAAACATTATTACTAAAGCTAAATAAATTCTACTTTTCACTAGGAACAATGAAACATGAGATAAGTGGGAATGACATTAGAACCTTACACTTTGCTTGTGCGGAAAATGTAATGAGGCATGGCATAATATTCTGGGGAGGGAATACAGATAGACAGTTAACAAAAATTATAAGGCACGTCATGACAGCAGGAAAATCGACTTGTAGAAACTTTTTAAGGAACTAAAAGTATTCCATTTAACAAGTCTGTACAAAATTATAGAAACTTGACCACAAATAACCAAATATACGATTGTGAACACTGTAACAAAACAAACTTAAGAACAAAGGCGCATAGAACTGCAATATTTTCCAAAGGGGTTAGATATACTGCAGCTGTCCTGTATAATAAATTGCCTGCCAGTTTTCCAAAGCATAAAATCCATGCGAAGTTTCAAGATGTGTTTGAAACATGTTATTGAGAGATAGCTTTTACGACGGTGGTCTGAAAAATTTCTGATCTCAACATGAAGATGGCAGCACTCGTAAATAAAAGCTAGTAAATTTTGTTATACATCTGTTGACAGTTACCAAAGTTTCAGCCATTTTGGACGCTCAGTTGTTATGTAACAATCGTTTGGGTGAGTTGATGTGAGTGTTTTTATGAAAACGGACAAATTCGAGTATCCAGCTGTCATTAAATATTTGTTTTTGAAAGGCAATACCCCTACGCAAATCAAAAATGAGTTGGATTCTCTGTATGGGTACTCTGCACCATCATTTACCACAGTGAAACTTTGGACAGCTGAATTTAAACGTGGCCGTAAGACCTTGGGAGACTATGAACGTTCGGGACTTCCAAAACTACAACTACCGACGAAAACATCGCCAAAGTTCACCAAATGGTGCTAGACGACCGCCGAATTAAAGTGAGAGAGATAGCAGAGGCTATGAACATGTCAAAAGAACGTGTTTGTCACATATTAAATCAACATTTAGATATGAGAAATCTGTCCACGCGTTGGGTGCCGCGTTTGCTCACGTCAGAAAAAAGCGTGCTCGAATAAACATTTCCAACGTTCTGTTGGCGCAGTTTAGGCGCAATAAATCCGAGTTTTCGCGCCGCTTAATTACTGCTGAGGAAACTTGGATACACCATTATACGCCCGAAACAAAAATACAGTCCAAACATTGGACTGAAAAGGGGTAACCGACTCAAAAAAACTGATTTTTTTTTTTTTTTTTTTTTTTTCGTCTGGGAAAGTGATGGCCTGTTTTTGGAATAGTCATGGAGTTATTTTAAAAGCTTATCTTCAAAAAGGAAAAACCATTACCTACAGGAGCATACTACGCATCATTACTTGACAAGCTGAAGGCAGAACTTGTGCAAAAACGACCACATATGCAAAGAAAATCCTGTTTCACCAAGACAACGCACTGTCTCACACCTCAGCGGTTGCAGTGGCGAAAATCCACGAATTACGGTTTGAACTGCTTGACCATCTGCCTCACTCACCACATCTAGCCCTAAGCGACTTCTTTTTGTTCCCTCATCTGAAAATTGCGCTCGGAGGAAAGAGATTTTCGTCAAATGAAGAGGCAATCACCTTCGTGAGCAATTATTTTGCAGAGAAAAACGCGGAGTACTAATTGAACGGGCTACAGAGATGGGAGCATCGCTGGGAGAAGTGTGCGGAGTTATAAGGAGACTGTTGAAAAATAAAATAAAATAAATCTGATAAAATGTCTTGTATCTTTATTAGGTCAGAAACGTTTCAGATCACCTATGTATAGCGTGATCTAGTTTATGGAGGCACTGTATTAATCGCTTTTTGCAGCCATACCTAAAATAAATGTTAATTCATGTTAAAAGTAATTTTGGCAAGTTAACAATGAATACAGATGTAGATATACATAACAACAAGAACATTGGCTTCATGTAAAGACTCATAGAACTAATTTTTTTTTTTTTTCCAGAAATCATTTAAATACAGGCAATACAAATATTTAACCAATTATTTGAATGTTTAAAGGCTATTAAATCAGCATTAAGTTTAAAAACGAAACTCACAAATTCCTAAACCTCTGAAAGATAGTATATAACAATCCGGAACATTTTCAGCTAATGAGTTTTCTTTTTTCTGTTCATGTGACTGGGAGTTAAACTGTTAGAAGTCAATAAAGAATTATTATTAGTATTTTAACACTGCTTTACTGATATATTGTTTTACTTTAATTATCAAATAATTGTATTTCTTGATTGTTGCATGAATGAACTTCTGTAGTTTCCTCAAATTTTTGCATACCTATATTCTTTTAATCATTATATTGTATCATTTTATTATATATTATTTACTTATTGTACTCCTTTTAATTAGTATTGTATCCTTTGTTCATTCATGTATCCCATATCATGTACAATGATTAGAAGATGAATAAATAAAAAGAAATAAATGCAGCACTGCAGTAGTGCATATCGTAATAACTTAAGTAATTTGAAGAAAGAAAGGAAGGGGCAGGGCTTGAACTCCGAATCTATCTTGGATACAGCTAACTTTACCATATGCACACATTTGGACAGTGCAACCACAGTGCAACAAACGCTAGAAAGTAAACTTTCCACTAATCAATAATGTCCCCAGACGTTTCCAGAGGATGCTAGCAAGAAATGACGCCCAGCCTTGGGTGTGGCACAGACGCCCGTCCTCAAACGTAATCCTAACGCACACAAGTTCATTTGTTTCTCCTTTCCGTATTTTGGGCAACTGGAACATTCGTTACTCACTTTTCGTGTTACACTATTTGATCCTAAAGATAAAACATCTCTGTAGTATTTGAAACTTTATATTAACGAAACAATAATAAAATTCCTCTTCTAAGTGCTTGATTCAGCAGGTTAAAGCGCATGAAAAACTATTTTTTAATTTTCCTATTAATGACCTATAGTAGAGAGAATAAGTATTGCATTTCACCAGAACATTTGATACCAGATTGCATCAGAAATACATCTTTTGGAGCTTCCTGTTTCAATAAAAGTATTTTTAAAGGCCGTTCCATTCTATTTGGAGTGTGAAAGGCCGCTTAATTTTGCTCAGAGGCCTCTTTAACCGGCTTGAGTTTATTTTACGTGCCGTAAGTCTACGACACAGGCATGTGTTTGTATGTGTGTGCACGAGTCTGTGGATAGCATAAGTAAAATAAAAAAATACAAATAGATAAAAAACAAATTCAGTATTTAAGTAACTATCTTTCAAGGATTTCGATAGTTTTTGTTTTGTGAAAACCTCTCTTACGATTTTGATAAAATACGATATATTGAAGGTATTTATATGACAAATAAAATGCATATATTTGAATTTTCTGGATTCAAAAAGGATAAACTATAAGTCATAGACAATATATATATATATATATATATATATATATACGCTATTTTAAAAAATGTATAGCCGAATATTTACCTTACAAAATAACATTACAAATTTTCCTTAACGTGAGAATTACTTGAAGATATATTAATTTGCAACAGTCAAAATACCTTCCTGTATAAAAAGTGGCTTGCGGTGGTTATACATATGTGATGTGGGTCATTGCATCTGATTTTCTTTTGTCACGTTAAGCTTGAACTTGTCTCTCTTTATTTGAATTATATACTAATACGTTGAAAGATTGCACAATTAAAGTGTTTTTAAATATTTCACCCGTGTTTTATGTATAATGTCACGCATACGATAAAACCTACATAATTACAAAATTTAAATTACAGTTAATTGATGGAAATTAATCATTTCTCCACACTAGCCGTATATAGGCTAAGATGTTTGATGGATAGAGTCAACATGAAAAATTCAATGCCATGGCCGGGATTTGAACCACGGATCTCCTGGTTTCCGTCCAGTCGCTCTTAACCTTTGAGCTACCATGGCACGTTGGCCATTTATCCATTTAAATTACAGATTTGGATAATATAAACAAATTAATAATTGTGTTAATTATTTTTATTCATACTTTATTAGTTCACATTAGAAAACCAACGTGTGTAACATTTTCTGGGCCTTAAAAAAATGTTAAAATTATTTAAATTCCAATAGCAGTTTTTAACCGTTGCCGAATATTTTAAACTAAACATATAATTAAGTAGATTATAGTCTGGGTAGTCTGAGGTGGAAAGATTTACTTCGAAACCTTCGTGTCGCATCCATAAAAGAAGTTGAACCCAACTTTTCTCTTATGTTAACTTTTTTAATATTCAGAGTATTCCAAAACATATATTTTCGGTGCAATCTCGATATCAAATTTTCAGGTGAAATGCTAAACTTTCTATACTTACTATATGTGGTAGAAAAAGTACACATTTGCCGCCTCTGTAACCTGCTGGTAGTGTCTGCCTTACATTCCAATTTCGGCCAGGGTTAGTTATCTGGATAAGGAGCTTTATGGACCCTAAACGTCATTTCGCCGGTTTCATTCATCTTCCGCATGACTTAAATTGGAGTTCGTAAATTAAAAGAATTCAATTCAAATTTATTCATCCTTTAAAATCAAATCTGTACATAGTACCTTGAATATAGGATACGTCAGTAAATTTACACTTAATATTACAAAGTTAAACATCAAATATACCTAACCTATAGTCAATTATAATGTAACACAAATTGGATATAATTATACATGAGAGAAATGAACAAGCTAAGTAAATTCATGTTTTATGGTTATCTGGATTTGTTAAGTTGCAGATATTCCTTTACTGTGTAAAAGCAGTGCTGCTGCAAGAAAGCCCTTGTTCTAGTTTTAAATACGTTGTAGTTATCTGTGCTTTTGATGTAATTAGGAAGGGAATTATAAACTATTGTACAGGAATGCAGTACTCCATTATTAAACATTGTAGTTCTGATTGAGGTTACGTGTATATCCTTAATATGCGTCGTGTAATGCATATGAACACCTCCGTTGTTTTGAAAGTTAAATCTAAGGGTACAAATTTAAAACAAAATTATATACAAGGTTTTTAAAACGACCTAAGAGGAATAGAATGATTCCTTAAAATATGTGATTGTGAAATTTTAATATGTATTAAAATACTTATAAAACTTAAAGCGCAAAATGTAGGAAATATGCAATAAACAGTAGTGAGTGTAGGGAATAGCTGCAGTTGAGAAAATTCACACAAATAGTTCATATCATTTGCAGTACAATAAAATTATTATTAGTAACTTAATTGGACTATGCATCCATCAATTATCTATTGCATTCATCTTATGTTTTTCGTTCTAAAACGTATAACTATGTTCAAAGATATTAAAACTTCCCAGATTTTCAGGATAATCTGTTGGGGATTAAGAATCTGTATGAGATAGGAGAAATTATTTTATAATTTTTAGTCCGTTTTAAAAACGTATACTAATGTTTTTTATTTAAATATTTGCATTTATTTCTTACACATAACTATTCGCCTGAAATAGGATAACATTTTCAGGGACATTTCCACCTACTTGCATCGTATTTTGTTTTTCTCTCCACTTGTACAGGAAGAAATAAGTTCATGTTTTAGGTTAGAACATTAGGGATATTGCCTACATTTAATTCATAATGCAGCTTTACTTGTCTGCTAACGCTCATTATTGCTGAACTATGACACTCCTCATTAGCAAGGGGTAAATTGTCTTTCCACCCTTTCTTAGAAAATCATACATTACCAATACCTACCCATTGAGAAGCCATTACTAAAAATTTTGCACACGTCTTTGTGTTACAGAAAGTCTTACGTCCATTATCTTCTTCCTTGGAAATAATTACTATGTATTATTTAAAGGCCACACAGGAAAGTGGCAATATCAACCGAGCTTATTTTGCTCCATTGGGTTCTTGCAATCAATGGTAGCCATAGTACCGTTTCAACTCAGTGTTAGTAACTACAATTTTACTTTATCATGCAATGCATGTACCTATTTACTAGGTAGAAGAACTATTCTATCAAAAATTCATATCGAGATTTCGCCAGAAATACATGTTTTATTTTGCCTAAATGAAAAAAGGAATAAAATAGTTAACCCCCTCTAATGAAATTAACTAGGAATAAATAGTCTTCAAATAAAGCTGCATACCAACATGGAATTAGCACCGATTACACCCATCTTCACCATCTTGACAGCATTCTGACGATTTGCCATTGTCAGTTTTTAATGATACTTTGAATTGCATTTTCTGAATAAAGTTACGTATATGAAACTGGCTAGACAAGATTGTTTGATCATATTTTAAGAGAAACAATTTTAATTTATGTATATAACTTCTAGATACGTAGCGTAAATTACAACAAATGGCGTTAATCCTGTAAAGATTTACATTTCATTCATTCAACATTTGCAAATATATTACATGGTATTCTAAAGAAATGGTGTTATTTACAATGTATGATGATTAATGTGGCTGAATATTTAAAAGGAATTATGGTGTAATATGGTACAACAACTGTTCTTACACATTTTAATTGCATGCAGTGTTAAATTCGTCAGTTGAGTAGAATACATTATCTATTAGGTATGATTTTGTTACCTTTAGTTTTTGCTTATCTTTTAAACATTTCATATTCATATTTATTGCAACTTAATACGGTGTTTGAACACAATTAAGCCCTGTCATTTGTAATACATACTTTCTCTTAAAAGTAAAGGATTAGAAATAACAAAATAATGAAGAGATCAAATTACGAGGGCTGTTCAATAAAGAATTGTCATAATTTTTTGCGGTCATAATTTTTCGCTCTAAAATTCAATCTTATTATATTCTATTAGCTTAATGTGAAGCAAACACGCCGTAGTAGTTTCATTGTTGATAGTCCTAGTTCCCGCCTGTGAGAACCAGGCAAGTTCAGACATGTTCAGTATCACCTACCGCTGCAATGGAGGTAACATGCAGTTAAAGTTGATGTTAGAGGAAGATCCGAAGTTTCTTTCAAACGCCATCACTGCTGATGAAACTTGGCTACATCATTTTGATCCTGAGAGCAAACAGCAAAGCGCAGTGTGGAAATCTCCTTCATCACCAACCCCCCAAAAGGCAAAAGAGGTTGCTTCTGCTGGGAAAGTTATAGTCTTCTCATTTTTTGATATCCATGGAATGGTTTGTCAGCAGGTTGTACCTACACACACATCAGTAACTGGACAATACTACAGGGATGTCCTGAAAACATTGCAAGTCCATATCAGGCGCAAAAGACCACATTTCCGTGAAGTAGGCTGGGTGCTGCACCACGATAATGTGCGGCCGCATATTGCAAATGTTGTTGCTGAATATCTTGCAAAAATCAACGTGAAGTGCATCCCTCACCCTCCCTATAGTCCGGATTTAGCCCCATGTGACTTTTTTCTATTCCCTAACTTGAAGAAACGCCTTCGTGGGAGGCATTATTCATCATCAGAAGCAATGGTGAAGGCTGCGGAGGCGATTATGAGGGATCTCTCAAAAAATGGTTTCCAACATGTCTTTGGCAGAAACGCTGGGACAAGTGCATCGCATTCAGGGGACCCTATTTTGAGAAGGACCATCAAAATTATGAGGATGAGTAAAGGTACGTTGTCAAAAAAATTGTGATTATTCTTTATTGAACAGCCTCGTAAATATACAAGCTAGTCATAAATTGCTTATTGGTATAGAATTTAAAAATAAATACAGTATGATAAAAATAAATATAATATGCTAAAATCATCAATAAAACCTAGTTATTTTTACAGTGATGCATAAATTCTTTGAAGGTATAAAATACATTATCTATTAGAAAGGCTTTTAAATGTGTTTTAAATGTATTTAAATTATTAAGGTCCTAATTGAAGCGAGAAGTACATTATAGAATTTTATTCCTGTATAACTAGGCATCTTTTCATACAAGTGCATTTTGCGTCCTGGAATAGCGAGATTATTTTTGCCCCTTGTATCATAGAGTTTGTTTTCATTGGAAACTTATGATTAACCAAGTGAAGAATACATCGGGAGTCTGAGTATCTTTGTTTGCCAAAAAGTATTTCTGCAAGAATCTGTATGTTCTAAATTCCCTATATATCTGATAGCACCTTGATTCTTATGTGTATTAATCTTGCACAATTTTCTATACATAATATATATTTGAATTTAATATGGAGAGTAATTAATGTTTTAATATATTGTGTATGAAATAAATTAATACTATTTTTGCGTTTTTATTGCCACGCCCTAAATGTGGCGACGTGCGCCATTCCGCGCTTCAAGGTGCCTTTTAGCACTCCCCGGAAAGCTCTGGAACAGCTATCGATTAGATGAAATGTTCCGAGTACGTCATCCTCGACAATGAAGCAGTGGTGTACCGTGTTAGAGATTTTAACTTACTGGGCTGTGGTTTTGCTCCTAGTTTTCAGTTAAAATTGTCTTATACAAGTCCTAGTGAATAAGTTGCCTGTACACTAAATAACAAAATATTTCGTTTTATTTACTGTTTTATATTTCCCATACGAGTTCTCTACAAAACATCAAACGTTTACAAGTTCTGGAATATGTTGCGTACCATCGTATCAGGAGCCTATAAACAATATAGTTCCTATTACACTGTCCTTTATTATTATTATTATTATTATTATTATTATTATTATTATTATTATTATTATTATTATTATTATTATTATTATTATTATTATTATTATTATTATTATTATTATTATTATTTTGTAATTTACGTCCTCCAACGTTAAGTCATATCGGATGATGAATGAAATGGATGAAGTGATGCTCAAATGAATCCGGAGTCCATGGAGCTTAGAGGTACCCGACATTCGTCAATCAGGATAAGGGAAAACCCGGAAAAAACCTTATCCAGGTAACTCACCCTAACCGAGATTCGAACTCGGGACCTCTTGAACGTGAGGCAGACATGCTACCACCACGCTACCGAGGCGGGCTTCCTTAATTATGCCCGTTATATTTATATAAATTACACTGGGCGACAAAAAAATAATTTTTGAATGTTTCGAGCACTTCATGAGGCAATTCCTACTAAATTTGGGTTGAGAAAAACAAATATGGCAATGAAAAATTTTTATTGGCTCTAGTTTCTATGATATACACAAGGTGGAAGTATTACATATTAACGGATTGAGAGAAAAGGACGCATTTTAATTACATACATGCTAACAACAATGAAAGTGCATTTAATTTTTTTAACTGGTAATTACATGCTAAGAGTTCTAAATTGCCGGAAAAATACTTCGCAGATAGTCGTGTCTGAAGAGAATCATGTGGTGACCTATTGACTTCGTCGTCTTTTAGCTTGCCTCTTGTGATGGAGTTCCGCAGAATCCCTATACAAAGACCAACAGTAATCCGCAAGCATTACTTCATTCCAACGGCCCTGATATATTTGTTCGATAACAGAAATGTCATGATGGAATCTCTCCCCATGTTCATCACTAACAACTTCACAACTAGGAGGGAAAAAGTCTAGGTGGGAGTGGAGAAAATGGATCTTAAGGGACATATTGCATCCAAGGTTACAGTGTTTTTGCAGGACTGTCGCCAAATGCTTGTAGCTGTCAACTCTTTTGTTGCCTAAAAATCAATGAATAACACCGTTGAAGGCTTCCCAAGTTTCCTTTACTTTCCCCTCCAAAATTTGGTCAAATGCAGGATCCTTTACAAGTTCTCTTATCTGTGGTCCGACAAAAATGCCTTCCCAAAATTTCTTTCTGATTGTGTTTTGTTATTTGACAGGTGTGCCAACTCCCAAAATAATCCCCCAAATTTAAAATCTTCACTCTAAAAAATGAAATGTCACTTTATCTTCAAAACGAGCTAATATATCATTTTATGGTGCTTTTTTTAATTCAGCAGATGGAAATACATGTAAATTGGCTATTTTTTAGCCCGAAACATTTTCATTGTAGCCCAGTGATTCTGCTCGAATCTGTAGCGTATTCCAGAGATTTGTTCTTCATCTTCACAATAGTTTTCATAATGTTTAGTGAGGCCTGAAACTGTTATTTCTTCTGATTATTTTAACCCTGTGGAGTATATTCGTTAATTTGGATGTAAAAAGTAATAGATAAGCAGATATTCATTATAAGACATGGATACAATAGCAAAACTCATCAAGATGTTAAAAAGTTATAGGTGCGAGCTGGGCAGTTGTCTGTGATTAACAACAGTAAATTAATTAGTATTAATATGTCAGTAATACTTTTAAACTGTGGTGAAAGCAGTAATAAAGATACAATGACAACGAAGTCACGTGGCCGAAAAATGCCCATTAATAAGATTAATTGAAATTAAGTCCAGTATTTCTTATGAACAATTCATTTATTGAAATATAAGCTCTTTTTTCGAGAACTAGTATATTTACGTTTATTGGGCGCTGCTTGGTCTCGGCGGGAAGTTCATTAAATAACTTATACCTTCGTAATGTTATGGTAATTGATATTTTAAGCGTATGTATGGTATATTAATAGCATTCCTTGGTCTATTTCGTATCTGTGCACCTCACTGTGACAGTGGTAGTAAGTTATACCATAAAACGTATAGCATACGTATGTAGAAATGTTCAGCTTTCTTAAGGATTATTTGGATAATTTCCTACTACTTACTCCCTTAACTTTTCTGATGGTTTTCTTTTCAAAGGAAACCATTTCTTTAATAGAAGTTATACCCTAAGAAGTAGTAAACCATGTTGGAGATGTAGGTGAAAAACTATTTACCTAAAGTACGAGTTTTCGAAAGCAAGAATTTCCTTGACGAACTTAGACAATATGATGAATACAAATATGTATTTAGTTTTTTTGGAGAATAAAAGGATGCACATGCAGACACGTGTAAGAAGCTGGAATGTTATACGAGAAGAGATATGTACATGTCATTGCACTTTGTAGTTATGATATCTGAGAGGGAAATGAAGAGCAAGTTCTCCTACATATATATTAATTGTAGTTTTTTTTTTCGTTAATTTACGCCCTGCAACGTTAAGTCATATCAGACGATGAATGAAATAAGTGAAATGATGCTCAAATGTCCAGGGTCCTTACCCAACATTCGTCTTTCAGGATAAGGGAAAACCCCGGAAAAAACCTTATCCAGGTAACTTGTCCGGACCGAGATTCGAACTCAGGACCTCTTGAACGTGAGGCAGACACGCTACCATCTACACTAGGTGATTGTAGAGAATGTTTAGTTACTATATTATAATTTTAATTATGCTTTTTATTTTCTTATTTACTTATTATTATTATTATTATTATTATTATTATTATTATTATTATTATTATTATTATTATTATTATTATTATTATTATTATTATTATTATTATTATTATTATTATTATTATTATTATTATTATTATTATTATTATTATTATTATTATTATTATTATTATTATTATTATTATTATTATTATTATTATTATTATTATTATTATTATTATTATTATTATTATTATTATTATTATTATTATTATTATTATTATTATTATTATTATTATTATTATTATTATTATTATTATTATTATTATTATTATTATTATTATTATTATTATTATTATTATTATTATTATTATTATTATTATTATTATTATTATTATTATTATTATTATTATTATTATTATTATTATTATTATTATTATTATTATTATTATTATTATTATTATTATTATTATTATTATTATTATTATTATTATTATTATTATTATTATTATTATTATTATTATTATTATTATTATTATTATTATTATTATTATTATTATTATTATTATTATTACTATTTTGGCAAATACGATACAACACATGTGTTTTCATTTCTAAACCTTAAACTACTGTTAAAATACGAAACTGTCTCAAAAAGCGAAAAGTATACTAAAAAATGACATAAATACAAAATGTGTTACAACTCGTGGGTACTCTTTTTTAAGTGAAAATGTAAAAAGCAAAATTAAAACAGTTCCTGAAATGTTTACTTAAATGTAATACAAGTGTAAGCAAACAAGATGAAGTAAACCCGAAAAAGGTTAGTCGCGCTCAAGATGTAGGTACAGCTTTATAGTCCTTCAGTAGATTTGAAGATTTAAGTGAAATTAAAAGCAAATTTCTTTCTTTTTTGAGTGGTTAACACGAGTAGTTTTTTAATGAATTTATTCCTAATATGGTAGTAGAGATTTTGCTTAAGGAATTTTGCACTGTATTTGGGATCTCATCTATAAATTAGATGCTGAAACATATTTCAGAAGTAAAATTACGTGTACTGACAGAATAAAAGTAGCAGCAAAATAAAATACTGAGATATATCACTCAAAAGTTTACTGATATATAAACTTGCATGTTTTTGCAATATAATTTATTTCTTCAGTGTTATGCTTTACTGAGTTCTATTTTACTCTAGTTGGTTTAATCTATATTAACTTTTTAAATATGCAGGATTTATTTTATGCCTTATAATTGTTCTATTAATCGTTTACAGATTCGATAACATTGTATCAAAGTACCACCTGTTCTTCAAAACGATATAAAATGATAAATTGAAAACATATGTACCTCTAATAATAAGAAACTAATAATAGTGGTGATTATTGTTAGCGACTTTAGTTGCATTAATTAAATATATAAGTTTTAAATGTTTTTCAGTTCACCAAAAGAAGGCGTTGATGTAACAGCGTCAAGAAATGGACTGTTCCATGGGATGGACTGTTCCAAATGACGATCAATACTCTGAAAAGCGAGCAGTGCACGTGTATGCTGCAAGTTCACGTTGTAAAGCAGGTTAGCCCAAAATCTTCCATGCTGAATCATTGAGTATTTTGTACTTTCAGCTCTTGTGGCTAATAACTCTAACAGAGGGGTATTGGACGAGTCCGTTACTTGTCTTAGTAATCGCCATTCTCTAGAATACTAAGATTTATTGTGAATAAAGTTGGAAAAGGATTTGTACTAGTTATAAAATGTAGCTATTCCATGAGATCGCAAATGAACTATTTTGCGCTGGTACTGTTGGGATGAGCCATCGTAGGAGATGCTGAGTTGCTATGTACCACGCCTTCTTCTATTAAGATCAATACAACAAACTGGTGCATCGTCTCCCTGCATTGCACCAAAGTGGAATTTAAGGGCGTTGAGTGAAAATAGTTTACTGTCAACATGTTTTTCACTAACAATTAATTTCAGTTGCTATTTATAATTTCAAACTTAGGATGTTCAACTACTTTCACACAACATTAATACTGTTTGTAAAGAAGTTATTGTTTCGTTCCTATCATGCTTCACGACTAATCTCTGCTCAGATATGTTATCAGCAGATGTCAGCTAAGGAACCGACAGCACGAAAACATAACTCAACAGTATATTACAAGCCATTTGGAGGAAAAGAAAATTTTCTAAGATGGCTAATCCTATAGAAATAAATTGCTACAAATTATACTAATGAATTTTATACATTAGTGAGCTCTATCTCCTTTTCTCAACACATATCTCACCCGTCATTATTGTGGTTTATACTTGATTTAGACTTCGCTTACTCTTGACTGATAGGTTTACATTTTATTCATTATATAAATACATCAAACATTTTATTTCAGTGTTTGCTTTTTGATAAAATCAAACACAACGAAAATGTAAAGGGCTCTTTAAATGTGAGGATTTTTAGTTTTTAAGGGACTTCAAAATGTATGTTGCCGTAAAATTTCAATATGGAGTTTTAAATTATAATTCCCCTATCTAGTGTAGCAGAGAAAACAAACAATATTAGCGAAGCATACACACGTTAGTATTAAGATGTAGAAGCATAGCACTTATGCAAACATATGTTGTTTCCCACAGAGAATTGTCTAGAAAATGGACTAGAAGAAGTTATTTGTGCAACACTGCACTCTTGATCGGCCATGCGTGGCACGACGTAGCGGAAACGTTCCGCTTCCTTTCCTAAAAATGGGCGTTGGCAGTACAGGATGCGACACTTGCATTTGATATTGATATCCCAACGTTTAATTCTCGTCATTAAATAATCGATTACTTTTTCATTCAATGGTTTGAATATTTTGAAAATTCGATTGTTGTATTAAACTAGTTCGCTCGGAATTATGAAAGAATATAGTTAATTATTTTAAATTAAAACTGTGAATAATAGGAACGTATAAACAGCGTGTACTATCTATACCATAAAGATGGTAGCAATATTAGGTTAATTATTATTATTTTGCAATTTACGTCCACCAAAGTTTAAGTCATATTGGACGATGAATGAAATGATGCTCAAGTGAGTCCGGGAACCATGAAGCTTAGAGTTACCTGACATTCGTCTATCAGGATACGGGAAAATCCCGGAAAAACCTTATCTAGGTAACTCACCCTAACCGAGCTACCATCTACCTTACTGAGGCGGGCAAAGGAGAATCTACTTACAATGCATGCAGATGTTCAAGATGTTTTATACATAATTCACATAACTTCATTTAAATTGGAGTTTGCAGTATTGGAAAACTTTGCAGAGAAGATGAAGAGAAAGAAAGTTTAACTCGGAAGTTGTTTTTTCTTCCTTTCTTAATTTTACGCCCTCCAACGTTATGTCATATCGGACGACGAATGAAACGGGTGAAATTATGATTCCATAGAGCTTAGAGTCACCCGACATTCGTCCTTCAGGATAAGGGGAAACCTTGGGGAAAAGCCTTATCCAGGTAAATCACCATGACCGAGATTCGAACTCGGGATCTCTTGAACGAGAGGCAAACTAGCTACCATCTACGCTATCGAGGCAGGCTTTAACTCGGACGGAAATTATTGTACATTATGAATTTATATTCATATACACTATCTCATTTCATTATGTTCATACTTGATTATTACCATTATGATGAGATAATAGTGATAAAAACGAATAAAACAAATTACTGGCATGTTATGCACTCAAATGCAAACAAACAAATGCGTATTTTCTTAGGAGGAGCTAAAGTTACCCATTAATTCTATTTTGGAAATAATCAATAGAGCTTATAATAAAAAAATAAGAAAAATTCTTTACTCAAGAAATTTGTGACTTTGCTCAGTATCCTCAAACGGAATTACCTACAAAAAGTACAAAGGTTTGCTGACGCCTGTACTGGGAGTGACTCATTCTTGAACCCAAACACGTTTCAATCATTTGCCTTGACTGCATGACGTCACAATGACGTGTCGGACATATATAGACAACCTCTGACGTTTAGGCTAGCAAATGAATAAGCTATAAATTCCATACATATCTTTCAGGCACTGTAAACCCAATCCATTCACTAGGTATCAGCGAAATCTATACCACAGGATAAATAGAAAATTTGTGTGCAATGTAGATGTAAATATAATGCAACATAGTCTTTAAAAAAGTCATGGTTTTTCTTTTTATTTCATTCACCACTGGAAAATCCCATTCTTTCTGGCGAACGAACTGTTATAATTATAAGAACATATGTAGGTCTTGTTCTTTCTCTTCTTCCTCAACACGGTTTAAGCCATTTAGCCTGTTCCGGCTCCAAAGTCTTGCTCCTTCCATCTTCTCAGACTTCCTAGGTTTTTTCGTCCTATTAGGAATTTTCTTTTAGGAATTTTCTTCCATTCTATTTATATGCTGCTTCCAGTTGTTATTGTTTAATTTAATTCTTCTATTTTTAATTGTCATATTTCATCATTTTTGTCTAGTCTTCTATATCGAGCTATGCTTCTAAGGAACTTCATTTCTGCTGTTTGTATGTTTCTTTTCTGTTGTAATATCATTGTCCATGTATCTGAACCATACGTTACAATTGGGAGAGCCATTGCTTTATACCATATTATTATTGAATCTTTTCTTTCTTTATTCTTTAGGGTTCTTTTTATTGTACCTGTTATGCAGTTGAATTTATTCTTTTATCAATGTGTGTTTCCAATATGTATGATATTTCACACCAGAGGAAATTAAATTTTGACACTTCTTCAATAGGTTTATTTTCTATAACTATTTTACACCGAACTGGGTGAATACCTCTAAATGCCATAGTTTTTGTATAGCTTACAGATATTTGTAATTTATATGTTTTTTTTTTTCTATTTGATATAACTTATACACAATTCTTTGAAGATCATTCTCGCTTTTTGCTATGAATATTTGATCATCCGCGATAACCATTGGTTTTACTGTTCTTTTCCCTAAATTGATCTTCCCTGTCGTTTGCTGTTTCCATGATTTGATTATATATATATATATATATATATATATATATATATATATATATATATATATATATCAAATAAAAAGAGTGGTTGACATTGGACAACCTTGTCTGACCTCTTTTTAAATCAGTATGGTTCTGGGTTATTTACCGTGATTTTCGTTTCTGAATATAATCTTTTTATTAGGTACATTTATTAAATGTTGTATGTAAAGGTTATAGCTGTGATATTTCCAAAATCGTCTGGGAGTTTACGGAAATCAAATGTTCCGCCGGAGTTTCAAATCAATTTTCTGAACATCGGGGGGATTTTCTATCTGTTTTTAGGAATAATCAGGACGATACCAAATTACAAATGAGTAAAGGAGAGAATTCACCATGAAATTCCTCTACTTACATCATTGTTCAATGATTTCATAAACAACGGGAGTGGGGAAATTAAACCGACATTTGAGTTTACAAAGCTGTATATTCCTGCAACGTCGAATATATCAGCTATTTTTAAACAAAAGACGTTCTGTAGTTTGGTCGCGATAATTCAAGCTTATAAAATCTTACGTTTACACTTAAATTACTTTCTCTACACACTCGTATACAGACTGTTATTAAAAGTTTTTATTCTTCTATCAACTTATGTTAATTGAGATAAACGTTTGTAGAAAGTTTTATCATTATTTCCTTACAAGTGCAATGGGAATAGAACAATACAGTGGACTTAAACGCGATAGTCAAATGTTTTTAGAGCTGGTCGCTATGCCCAGCTATGCAAAAGTCATCTAATGATGCTGTTTTCAGAAAACTCCAGATGTACATTTCATTTGTCACAAAAATCTATCTTAAGCATGTGGTATTTTGATCAAAATCGTTACAGCCATTTTTGAAAAAATACATATTTTTGAACATGTTTACGTGTAAGGAGTAATTTGACATGGTGAGGATATTTTTAGAAATCTTATCGTATTTGTAAAATACTGAATTAAAGTATAAGTTTGGTATTTAACTGATTTTCCATTTTTGAGTTATGCTGCTCTCTCTCTCTCACTCACACACACACACACACACACACACACACACACACACACACACACACACACACACACACACACACACACACACACACACACACACACACACACACACACACACACACACAAACACGTTGAAATTTCTCTGAACAAGTTTTTTTAATTCAAGGGACCTCAAAACGTGTATTTACTGAGAAATAACTGTATACATTTTTGGATGAAATGCAGAATCTTCTTTGCCTACATATATCAGTTTTCAATTTTTTGTTTCATTTTTTTCTTCAGCATGATCAGACTTGTGCTAGTGCAGTGTCTTGACTTGTACATAAATCCTGGGTCTAAAAGAGGCTGGTAATCAAAACTAAAAAAGAAAGAATAAAGCATTCACATCTCAATACTAAAAATATAATTTATGTCTTTTTTGTGTGTATATATTAACATTTTTTATTTAATGAATGGACAAACAAAACTTTGTAATTTTAACCTTTATTTTCCTCAATGTATTTCAAATGTGTTTACAGTAGTTCTTTAACGGTTCCAACTTATAAATTAATAAGATGCAATATTTCAAAACCTTATATTAAGCTCAGTGCTTACTTCATTTTTAATATTCATTACGCATATACACAATAAGCATATTTATGTTTGTATATGCGTACTTATAAGACATGTGAATGACAATAGCATAGCAAATTCAGTTGCACAGAAGAATGTTTCAAATTAACGCTGAATGTTCTCAAGACTGAATTCAAATGAGTATTTAAAATTAGAATAATTACAATAATGTATTGAAAGAACAGTTCTTTATGGATAAACCAGCTTTATTTACGTATTTATTATGATTGAACCAGCTTGACAATCTCTCAGCATATTTATTGGTTGCAGTGTACCCAAAACTTCATAAGGCTAGACTATACAGGCTATTGCTTAAGCACCTTCATTGGAGGTGCTTATTGCAAAGGTTTCGTTTTGCTGCAGCAAACCTGTTCAGACCACTTCATGACCAATTCGCCCCTCTCTTTCTTTTTTCCCCTTTCGGTTTATTGTTCACGAATACCTTTACTGTGAACAGCTGCCATATAGCTACCTGGCATGCGAGCCGTTATTGTACTTGCTCCCCTAGTACACAAATGTATTCGACTTCCAACATGTTCTTTACTGAGAATGCGCCTGGAATCCGCAGACCGGTCCGGATGAATCATCCCTGTTCTTGGTTGGAACAGGTTTATCTTTGGCCGATGGGAATAGTAGGAAAACTCAGCTTTGCTGGGAAATTAGTTTCCTTATCATGAATGACGTACATATGTGTATAATCTGCAAATACGCAGTTAAGATTCTATCCAAGAGGTTAAACGATAAGAATATTAGTAGTAAACAATATACTTGTTAATTTCTGATAAAAGTTTCACTTGTGTACCTCGATTTAGACATAATATTACTTACAGTTTTTTACCATCATTACGACAGGGCTTTAGCATTCTGCTCCCTAAAACAAAAATTGTATCTCTGAATATTTTTTCTCAAAAAACCAACAGCATTTTTATATTAGTTAACTGATGGAAATTAATCATTTCTTCACACTAGCCGTATATAGACTAAGGTTTTTGATAGAGTCAACAAGAAAAATTCAATGCCATGGCCGGGATTTGAACCACGGATCTCCTGGTTCAAATCCCGGCCATGGCATTGAATTTTTCATATTGACGCTATCTAACATTTTTATAGTTTTTAGGATGTCTAATATTTAAATAAATGTAATTTGAAGTCGACACAAATAATTTCCAAAAGTGCCTAAAAATAACCGATATAATAGCTATGTAGACACCATCCTAATGATAAGCTTTGAATTAGGCACAATCATTTGTTAATTTAGCACCTAAAACACATTTTGATATCATAAAACAGCACAGAAATATCAGTCATATATCATAAATTACATTTACTGAATTACATTATTTTCTAACGGAATGTAAACTGCAAACATTATTCTTTTAAAATTGCACTCCTTACTCATGTCTCTACCATGTTCAAGCAGATATTAGAAGATGCTAGCTCCACACAATAATTCCATAGTTAGATTTTACCGAAAATACAACTTTTGAGACTCCCTGAAAACACAACAAAGAAAAGCATTTCTAGAAAATGGTCCGTGTGTGTGTGTGTGTGTGTGTGTGTGTGTGTGTGTGTGTGTGTGTGTGTGTGTGTGTGTGTGTGTGTGTGTGTGTGTGTGTGTGTGTGGGGGGGGGGGCAGCATAACTAAAAAATAATAAATGCTTAACTTAGCACTAATTCAAACTATATTCTCTATTTTTGTCATAACACCACTGATCATAATCTAGCCTCACGTACATATCTAATCTCTCTTTTCAATTGTTATCTATCTTATTTTATTATATGTGTTAGTTGTCCTGTTATTTACTTTATATTTTAGTCTCTTTCATTTAAATGGGGTTTTAATTGTTAATATATATTTACCAGCTATTGTGTATGTTAGATGACAGTAATTCCTCCGTTGTTAATTTGTATATAATACTTATGTAATTTATCAATGGCTTGTATAGCAACACTGCTGATCAGCCAAGTAATACATTTAAAAAAAGAGAATTAAATTAGCCTCTTTCAAGGATATTTTTCAAGAAAATCCTCCACTGCAAAATATCCTACACAAGAAAATGTTTCCGATATGTTTGATTTTTCTAAAAAACGACCAACAATTTTATGGAAAAATAAAGTGCATAACTTGAATGTTATGGTCATAGCCTTAATTTCTGAAAACGATATCTCGAGTGACTTTTGCCCGGTAACTGGTAAGGGATAGACAAAATCTTACAACACAAAACAATGTAAATAAGCACACAAAATGTACATAAACTTGAGTTTATTTACTGTAAAGGAGGCCAAGGACAATTTGCACAGAGGAGGAATAAACTTAAATTTATTTATTTTAAAGGAATATGGCACCTGCAATTTGCTTATAAAAGAAATAAACCTTAATGTATTTATTTTAAAGAAATGTGGAAAGTAGAGTTTTCATATTCATGGAGCTATTTTTATTCTTTTAACGGAATAGCAAAATAAGTTTACACAAAGACAACATATGTTCTATTTATTTTCAAAGAATGGTAAAATGAGAATTTTCATAGGAAAGAAATAAACTTTAACGTATTTATTTCAAAGTAACAGTGAAAGAACAACGCTGGAGGACGTAAACTGTAAAAAAAATAGCGTACTAACAACTTATAGCAAGCACATTTCGGCCTGTATTTAATTTTCAGCGGTGTTTACAAACAGTTTACACCCTAATATTTTCTAAATTTTCTGAAAAAATTAATGTACTTTACACATCAGTAATAACAAAGAAACTGAACCAATCTACAGTTAAAACGCTGTTTTACGTAATAAAGTCCTATCTGTTTTGCTTTTGCATTCTTGAAAAAGAAGTCAGTATTCTTAAGGAATGTTGTCAAGAACAGCCCACTGGCTCAAAGAGCAAAGTATTAGATATTTGCAATACTAGGGTAAACATCAAATTAATAAATAACCGTAAATAAAAAGAGATGAAACTAGTAGGCAAAACCTTGATAACAGTTTTCATTATACAACTATAATAGAATATTAAGCTACGAAAAGTCACACACTATGAAAATAGGTAATTATGAGATAAAGCATGAATAAACATGATATCCACAAGTACATCCTGTCTTTTGGAGAAGAATTATTTTATAACTGCTTCTTGGTTTATAATTTTAGTACGATTAAATAGTTATGTGCAACTTTAAAATAGTGGTTAATTGGCTATATCTATATACGCGCTTTTAAACCGATCTACATAAAGGCGTTGGTTCATGATCCTAAACTGCAAAAATTTCATTTCTTTGGAAACTTCAGAAACGTAACAAACAAATGATAACCATGATATACTTCCATGCGGTTTCGTTCATAAAGCAAGCAGAGGGGTGTGCAAACGTGTCGATGGCAGCCATATTTTAGGTAGCGAGAGCCTATGTACTAATAATAAATAAGTTATAAAATGGGTGTCAAAAATAATTCCATTTATTGTATCAGAAGTTTTCTTTTTCCTATAATTTTGTGAACCTTTACTAATATATACGGTTTTGTGTCATTCAGCTCATACATTCCAGAATTTACATTATTGTACAAATATTGGGGGACTTTAAAGTTCGTGACTGCAGTGCAGGTATTGTGACTTCTCAGGGAAACTATACATATACAAACGTTTGGGGATACTAATTCATGGCTAGAATTATTTCTTAGGAAATGCGTACATACATACAACGCACTATTGTGCAATTATGCATTCAACCTTCGTCATATGGCTGGATTCATAAATGATGCAAAATACGTTAAACGAAGCAAATTATCTGCAAAATTCTTAGTTCATCTTTTTCTTTAATTTTTAATTAACGATTTATAACGAAAGCGAAATATCGAATGATGAATGAAATGATATTCAGATGAGCCTCGGGTCCATAAAGTTATCCGACATTCATCTTTGAGGATAAGAGAAAACCCCGGAAAAACCTTATGCAGATAAATCACTATGAACAGATTTGAACCCGGGACTCTTGAACGTAAAGCAGACACACTACATCTATCTACCTTGCAGAGGCGGGCATTTTAGCTTTCGTTTTTCTATTTATAATTCGCTAAATTACAAATACCGGAATAGTTTTAAATATTACATTTCAGAACGAAGATATTCCCTTCCAAGTTGTACTGCAACTGGCTTTACATAGCAATGGATCAATAATTAAGTTTCAGCTTCACGTATTAGAGGTATGTGTGTGTATTTAACACTCGAAAATATGTCCCAACGAATCTATTTGACTATTTAAGGAAGAAAAATGTTGGTCTTTTCTAGAGCAATAAAATGAATCACACAGTATGTAGGTACATGGCCAAAATACTTTCGGGATATGGTTATTAATTTTCTTAGAATGTTCTTGTCTAGCCGGATTGCCTGTTTTTGCTTGAATAAAAGAAAAAACAAGATGTATCTTCCTGTTGTAAATTGCAGAATATATTTTGCTGTGATTATGTGGTATATTGCATTAAACATCAGAAATTCGCTGCCAATAGGTTTCAGTTTTGTGTCCCATTTGGATACTACTTTTAACAGATTAAACCATTTGTGGCGCAATAGATTCGAGGCTAGATAAAACGTGGGAATTACTTGGCAAACAAGGACATATCTAATGTAATCAGGAAATTTTGCGTTGTAATGAGATGAGAGAGATCAGCTACTGATATTAATTCTAATATTTCAATGCCGTGAAACTTTTTTGTAATAACAATAAACTGGTTTCAGCAGAACACAACATTCAACGTCCCCAACTATTTCTGGCAAGCAAAGTCTTTGTCCTGCGCAGCAGATACACACCAATATATATGGCAACGCTGTGTGCGCGATCCCCCCCAGACGGAAGTACAGTCTCAGAAAAAGTTTGTAGCCACGTCTGACATCCAGTTCACGTGTATTAGAAGTTTGCAATTATTGATTTTCTTTTAACACAGAAAAGCGCATGCCCATACACAAAACAATTCGCATTGCTCGGTTAGTCAAAATGGAATAATACCACCATTACCTCATATAGGAGAATATAAAACAAACACTGTGTTCAGTGACTGCAATATGTCCACTCTGTTGATATATTAAAAATTGTTCATTTATTCGGCATTGCAGAACCGTATTTCAGGAATTTTGATTCATAAGACGAGGTTGTTTTAGTGTTAACAAGTCCATGTTGCCGAAATGTACTTGCCTGTAAAATTGCTCAATTAGTCGGAAATATGGACGATTTATATATGTATATTTAATTTCTTAATTATAGTTTTTTTTTTTTTTTTTTTTTTTTTTTTTTTTTTTTTTTTTACCTCTGAATAGGTAAACCAATTGTAGCATTAACCATTTCAGATATATGTATTCCTTGTTTTGGTTTGAATTTCCAAAAAGAAACATGCTTTTTTGAATCGGTCATTAGCCATTCAGTTATTTCCCATGGTCATGTATATAGAACAATTAGAAAAAATATTTTACTGTTGCTTGAGCCTTCTGTACCGTTCGACCTACAAGAAAACATGTAACAAAAAAAGAGGTCTTTCACAAACTTTTATCTCAGTTAACAAGAAATAGGTAGAAGAATCACTTTTGTATGAATCACTGCTTTAGACCCCGGGTGTTTCGCGAACCTTAATGTGTCTCCTGGTTTCCTATTTGAGTTAACAGGCCTTGGTATGAATAGTTTAAGAGAAAGTCATTTCAATGTAATACGCGGATTTGTAGAAAAAGATCCACGCTTATACTGGAGACATTAACTCATATAAAAAATGTGCAATGAACTTGAAACAAATCAAAATCTCCATAAACACAACATTCGACATTAGAATTACCTTGCATATTCAATTCTGTAGAACCAATATCGCTAACAAAAACATAAGAAACACGGGTATCAAATTATTTAACGTACTGTCACATAATATTAAACAAATCACCAAGATTCATCACTTTAAAAAGCAATTAAAATCGTTCCTACTACTGCATACTTTTTATTCTATAAATGAGTATGTAGAGTGCTGTGGTTGGCATTTGAACGATTCTGTCCTACAATGTGTATTCAAGTGTACATAGTGAACAAGTAGCTCTTAAACTTTGTATAACTAATCGTCATCTTTTAATTATGTTTTAAACCGTTGTACATATGTACAAAATTACTGTTTCAAAGGATTAAAATACAAACACCATAATTCAAAAAAACGAAATGTCGAATACCACACTTGGTCATTTCCATTTAGAAACTTCCAAAGATAAGACGCAATATTTAAGCAAAGTACCCACTCCAAACTAACCTTTATAATACATTACTGAACACTACTTTTTTTCTCAAATATGTAGTTCTGACGGTGCTGTATGTTTGATGTATTTTTATCTACCTACATCTATTAAAATAAAATTTATATCTTGTATTTTTTATGATCAGCAAATTAAGCCTTCTTTCTTCAGAAGAAATGAAGTTGATAGAAAATATAATGTAAAATGTTTTACAGACAAAATAAATGAATATGGGAAGTAAGTGATACACATTACTTTTTATTTTGTCTATTGCACCACCAGTTGCAACAGTTTGCTTCACTATTAGTACTTCTGTGTGACTTGGATAAAAGCATGGTTTCCTTTCGGCAAAACTAACTTGAATTGAAATGATGGAAAATGCCACTGTTTGACCCTAATTAGGTTAATCTCATGGACAAACATTACTGGGACCTTGGGGACGTGACGCCACGCCACGAGAGGAAAGGACAGCTGTGGGCTGTGGCTATGAGATAGCAGACAAGCCTGCTTGGCATTGTCTCGTTTTCCTGCGTTGCCATATTGCATGAAGAGAGAAAGCTGGGATTCCTTTCCTGTATTATGAGCAAAACAACTTTAAACGTAGATGCCCATCCTTTTATTCATAGGTCATGACCCATTTGTGTTCCTGCAAATATTGAAACTATTATTACGAATTTTTTATTTGGTTAATGGGAATTCCTGATAACACAATTTACTTTTGATGCCTTTTCCAACCCTCATACCTAGAAAAAACAATCCATTTGCATGTATCTGCTCTCTCGCCGGAGAGTAATACATATACCCGTAATTTACCCAAATTTACATTTAAAACTCTCTCTAGCAGGTAGAGGAAGTATTGCATTCCGCTTAAACATTCAATATATTTTGAGAAACAGAAAAGAATGCATTTTATGAAACACCGTGTTTTTATTTGAAATCAGCAATTAAAGAATTAAAAGAAAAATCTAAACGTCTGATAAGTATCAAATTTGGTATTTAAGTACATCTTCCCAAGGATACAATAGTAACATTTTCAGAAAAATCCCCACAATCCCCACTCTACCGTTTGATTTCTAGTTACTTTTACTTCCTCAAAATGGCTCTAACAATACATATTTAGATATTTACGTCACCAATTTAATGTATATCTTGAATTTTCCACAAACAACCTATAACATTATCTTTATTCAAAATGAAATTTTTATATTGGTAAACTATAAGCGGTAGAGAAAAGCTTATCACAAAAAGTAGATCGTTTAAACATACAGAATTTGTTTCAAATAATTTTTTTTTGTGGTATCAAAAGTACTTTTTTGAACTGCTATCACCAGTTATTTCATGCAGTGCCACGTATTGAATTTCAAAGCATATGTTGACTTGCTTTTTAAAGATTTGACTACTGTTTCATTTCCTGCATCCCTGTTTTAGAAATGAAGTGTAATTACATTTTTAATAGTAGTAATTTATTGCATTGTAATACTAGAAACAAAAATTCAGGATACAAATGAAATAATGATGTAAGCCTTAAAGGTTGACTCATTACAACGTGTTGCTGTGCACTGCAGCACCCAAAAGACTTGAGTTTGTTGAGCTGTTGGGCCCTGCTTATAGTTTAAATCTACTATCTAATACTTCCTAATATTTTCAGCGGAAGCACAATATACAGTTACTTTACTGTATTATTCAGATTGTATACATTATATTCATTATATTGAGTTTGACAATGTCATGAATTTCATGTAAATATTTGGGTAATAACAACAGAATCTAAACTATAGCCTTTATAGTGTAGCCGAATTTCATTATGAAATATGGTAAATTCTTCGTTCATAAATGATTATTTAAATAACTCAAATCTGTATAGTTAGTCTTTTTATGTATCTTGGTATTTTCTTCCTTTGTATTTTAAATTTGCATTTGTAACATTTATGTATCTAGGTGTATTTTTCTTTGCATTTTAAACTGATTTTAACATATGTAAAAAGTTTCAACAGAGAAACTAAATGCAATAATTACAATGTAAGGTTATTCTTTGCCTTGCTTACCAACTTTCTTCAGCCATTTTTCCCTTTTTCCCCTAAAATGTACTCTCTCTTTAGCTTTTTTTTTCTCTAGATTTTAATTAATTATAATTCTCTTGAATTTATTTTGGTAAATTTAGCAACTCCTTTTTACCTATCATGTCTCCATCATCTTGGTTTCCTCACATTTCAAAAATACCAAAATTATGTGCCAATTATTATCTTAAAGGTTACACAATTGACATTTTTCCAGATTCTTCTTCTTAGTAGTAGTTGTACCACTTACAGTGGTGTTAGGGGATTTCTGTACCTCTATCCCTTAAGCTCAGGCCTGAGGAACCAAAGCTTTGGATCCGATAGAGAACCAGGATGGGTAATCATCCTGATGCCTGGTGAAAGAAGTGAATGATAGTATGAGGGCGAGATGAATGATAGGAGATGATGATGGAGTAATTGGTGGTATGCTGACAGGGAAAACTGGAGGACACGGAGAAAACCCGCCCCAGCGCCATGTTGTCTACCACAAATCTGACTTCAATTACTTTAATTTCAATTACTTTACAACCTCCTTGTTATTGAATATTGGCACTGCTACTGCTGTTCTCCATCTCCTTGGAACATTACCTCCAAATACTTTAAAAATCTGACCAGTGAGCCACATCATCAGTGCAGAGTGATCTTTTGAATCTTCATCTCCTAGAATGAATCTGGAGTTATTAAATAGTCCAATTCTAATTCTACACAATTTACTCTAAATTTCCATTACTCGGCAAATGAAGACATTTCTGCACATATTTATCTTAATTTTAACATGAAGTAGTTAGAACGTAAACTTTTGTAATTGTAGTCTATAGAAGATATTAAAAATAAATGATGTTAGCTATTATGCTGTTCACAAACCATAACATACACACACCAAAGATGTGAACTTTCAGAAAGAGCAATTGGTAACAATTCCCAACTGTGCCCGCCTTGGTAGCGTACACGGTAGCGTGTCTGCCTCATGTTCAAGAGATCCTGAGTTCGAATCTCAGTCAGGGTGAGTTAACTGGATAAGGTTTTTCCAGGGTTTTCCCTTATCCTGAAAGACGAATGTCAGATAGCTCTAAGCTCTATGGACCCTGGACTCATTTGAGCATCAATTCAACCATTCCATTTACCGTCTGATATGACTTAAAGTTGGAGGATGTAAACTTAAAAAAAAAAAAAAAAAAAAAAAAAAAATCCCCAGCTATGACTGATTCTTCCATTTGCTCTATGAATGATGTTGAAATTCATTACTGCGAGCTCGCTTGCTCTGCTTTACCTCTCACACCAAACTCTCAAATATGTATGATTTGAGTGTTCCACAAATTTTTGGAGCTGTTGTTATATTCTGAAAAATATTACTCTTATTAACTAAGGATTAGGATTAATGTGGAGGGGATTCGGCATCGAAACCTATGGTTTATTGTACCTTAGCCCCAAGTGGGGCATCCCCAGGAGAAAGGATGAGGCGAGAGGAGACAGGGCAGAGAAACCAAGGAGTCATGACAGCGCTGAGACAACCACCAACACTTATACCCTGAAAGTGACAGATGAAAGATGATGTGAAATAATAATGGACATGAAATGGAAGGACAGGAAATTTGGAGGTTATGATTAATCTACCCAGCATTTGCCTGGCGACCCAGGAAAATCCCTGAAAAAAAAAAACCATGGGTCAGATAGGTTTCCCATGGGAAATGAACATGGGCAGGCCACAGACGAAACTGCCTGAGGCATCCCACTTGGTAACTAAATATATTAGTTGAAAATGAAGTAAATATTGACATAAAGTTGTTCATTGCACTGTACATAGCTAAAAATACAAATATCTGTACTAGTCGGCCAAGATATGAATGCACTTGAAGGAGGGCGCCACTATTTCTGTTTACTACTTGAAGCTTAGGGAATCGCACGGAGCGAGGGAAGCAAGGGGAAAGGCGATACTGGGAATGTACAGTCACACAATTAAAACAGCCCATGCCTGCTGATGTCTTCACGTTAGTTCTCGGAAGCAGCAAGCCTGGGAATGCTTGTTTCAGGTCCTTCATCTGCTATATCTATGTTACTGTTCCATTTATCAGCTGTATCAGTGGCACTGCGTTCTTTTGCTTCAATATTCATATTCTCGAAATAACATTAATTATGATTGCAATCTTTATCGTCATCATCGTTGCTCTCTAGACCCATGTTTATAATTAGATCTTCAATTGTTTCCTCAATTAACCCATCTTGGCACTTAAAATCTTGCTCAGTTCCTTTCACGTGTCTGCATACTTCTATCCAATCATTTTGTGTACTTTAAGCTATGCAGCTTGTTGTCATAGCCTTCAGATTACTCAAAGTAATCGATGATACATCTTTTAATTAAATTCCAGAAAACTCTATAGGTTTAAGGTCACAGTGGTATGGAGGAAAGCGTAAGACTGTAAAGCCCCTTTGTTCCATTATTCTATCAAGCCAATAAACAGGCTTTTAATTTTCACTATCTCTAGCTCATTTTTTGTCTTTTGCAGATCATGTTTAATTTTCTTTTGTGTTAGCCAATGAATAATCTGTGCTTTTAGAGATGAAGTGTTAGGGGCTTTATTTTCCTGTACGGTATGGCACAACAATGCTTTCAGGTGGAATATTTTATATTAATTTCTCTTCTACCCACTTTTTATAATTTTGACTATTCATTGCATCATGGTAATTCGTTGATTTGGATTTTGAATTGGAAATCAATTCGGCTCCGTCAATAAATCCCATGGATCCCTCTGCATGTACAACAATTGCTCTTTGACCAGCACTACTAGTATTAGTCAAAATACCTAGTACTTCGTAATATTGCCAGCACTTCTTGACGGCATAGTATGGACCCAAGACTCGTTTGTATAAACTCCTGGTTTACGTGTGCCTTTTACATTTTCACTAATAGCCCTTAGTACTCTGCAATTTTTGCAACAATTTGTGGTTTCTCCATTAACACAGATCGTTTGTTTTTGCATTTCTTACATTGAAATCCCATTTTTCTTAATATTTTTCTAAATGTTTCTTTGCCACCCTGAATGTTTACTCTTTAGCAAAGTTCAGGAGTTTCCTCAAAGTAGGAATTTCCTTTTCCTGTTCATAGTACTCCAAAAATTTTCTATGCACAACGCACTTATCAAACTCATCAAGAGATATGATTGTGTCTGATTTTCGATTTTTCCTCGAAGTTGTAACCTTAACCCCAGTTGTTGAAGCATTTTCTGTCCATGATGGCTCTCTCAAACTTTCCCACTAATTTTGCTGCCCTAACTGTTGCTTTCTTAAGGAGTAGGAGTAAACTTTTCTCCTTTATTTCTTGTCTACAGAACTGTATATATATGCTTTTCATAAGAATGGGATACGTTTCTAGTTTTTAACTTTGTAGGTGCCTCCGTAATTAAACTCTTCACAAGCACACACCAATTTTCTCAGAGCGAGCACTGCAACTGCCACTATACTATTAGAATTTCAACTGCACAAGAAAAGGTTCAAAGAAATACCGTGTTGAACTGCACTACATCTGGGCGTCACTTTGGAAGCATCTCAGTCTTGTTGATGTTTGCATTATCCGCACTGTACCTGAGGTACTCCCCCCACTTGTGTCGTAATTGTTTAGTAACGCTTCTCGCCGAGTGCATTCATATCATGGCCGACTAGTAGTTATACTCCTAATATTCTGTGTTTAAGAAAACATATACAGAATTCTTATTATAAAAATGTTTGTGTACACTAATGAAATATAATGAATAAAGTAGCCAAATATGTCTCATGAAGGGCAAAGGCCTCCTACCCTTTTAGGGATAGGGTTAGCTCACTTTTCCTAATGTGGTGAGCTACTCCATACCAATAATAGAGTCCAAGCACTAAACAACCTGACTTTTACGTATTTTTGCATGTTTAAAGTAAAAATCAACATAAGAAGTGCGTAACACATACAGTTTTTTCATAATTTTTTATTTATGGTTCACAGCTTATTGTATGCTTATGGTTATCATTAAAGTACTTTTGTTTTGTTTTTGTTTTGAGAAACTCTACCACTGTAGGTTATATTACTGAATTACATTAATCATCAATAACACAATATCAATGAGTGGAGTGTTGAATCCGAAGTGCTCTAGCATTTCAAAAAATCTCATTGTGAGTTTGTGTGTAGTAAGGTAACTCGTGGTTGTGTGAGTTCTCCACATTCATTCTGTATATTTGTGGCAAATGTATGGTACGTAAATACCAATTAAAGATAACTCTGTTCTTATGACGCTGGCCATGAGAGCCTCAAGAAATATAAAGATGACAGACTTCGTTAAAAAGATGTAGTTTGCATATTTTGGCATACAACTGGGTGACCAAGAGAAATCTAGGGCAACACATAAAGTGTGTTATATTTAAGGAAATGATAAAAGAGAATGCAAAAAGTTCAGAATCGGCATTCCAATAGTATGGCAAGAGCAAACAAACCACAATGACAATTGCTACTTTTGTTGCACTTATGTTAGTGTCTATAATTCTAAAAACAAAAGGAATATTGTATATACAAACATTGCATCTGCCATCCCAATTTCTCATGGTCCAAGCCTCAACCTCCAGAGTCTGTGCAAAATAGTGTAGCTCTCACAAATATGATAAATGATAGTGGTGATCCAGCAGATTAAGATCATGAGTTTGATAGAAAACCGAGCTGTGAGGTATTTACTCCATCTGAAGTCAATGACCTTGTGAGAGATCTAGACAGAACTACTTGCCACTAGATCGAAAGAAAAGAATTTACAGGCTGAATTTATATCTGTTCGTTTCTATAGGAACAGGGAATTGCAGTTAAACCTTACTTCAAACAGAAAGGTAATTTTATATTTTGTTCTGATATATCTGGATTAATGTATGAAATTTTAATAGAATATGAAAAAGACACTGGCCTGCTTCTGTAGCATAGGTGGTAGGACGTGTGCCTCACTTCAAGAGCTCCCGAGTTCTAATCTTGGTCAGGGTGTGTTAACCAGATAAGGTTTTTTCCAAGGTTTTTCCTTATCCTAAAATATGAATGTCAGCTAACTCTAAGCTCTATGGCCCTGAGCTCATTTGAGTACCATTTCATCTATTTCATTCATTGTTCGATATACTTAACATTGGAGAACGTTAAAAAAATAAAAGGAGAAGAAGAAGCTTGGAGGTTATTTAACGATTCTTATAAAAGAAGCTTAAAAACTGTTCATTTAAATAATGGTGACAAGTATGCATCAGTGCCAATTGGTCACTCAGTGCATTTAAAAGAAGGTTATTAAAACACACAACTGACCCTTACAAAAGTAAAATTCTCAGATGTGAATGATCTGTGGGGACTTTAAGGTTATATGCAAGGTATGTGGCCAGCAGACAGGATTTATGAACTACTCATGTTTTCTGTGTGAGCAGGACAGCAGAGTCTGAGAGCAACTTTGGATCAGGGACATATGGTTAGTTCCCCAAAAGCTCGTTCCGGGAACTATAAATGTTTTGTGACTGAACCTCTTCAATCATGAAAAAATATATTTCCCCAACTCCACTTTAAGCTAGGTATGATGAAGCAGATTGTAAAAGCTTTTCCGAAAACTGGGAGTTGTTTTAAATATGTGTGTGAAGGTTTTCTTAATTTGTTAGATGCAAAACTTGAAGATCTGTTAGACCCTACATCTGCGAATTGCACCGGATTTGTTGCAATAACATATGATGAAAAGGAGTCATATGCCTGCCTCGGTAGCGTAGATGGTAGCATGTCTGTCTCACATTCAAGAGGTCCCAAGTTCGAATCTCGGTCAGGGTGAGCTACCTGGATAAGGTTTTCCGGGGTTTTCCCTTACCCTTAAAGACAAATGTCGGGTAGCTCTAAGCTCTATGGACCCTGGACAATTTTGAGCATCATTTCACCCATTCCATTCACCGTCCAATATGATTTAACGTTGGAGGACGTAAAATAACAAAAACGGGGAGGCATGGACTACATTCAGACATGTAGTTTCCTAATTTTTGGGGAATATAAAGGATGTAGATTACAACACTGTCCAAATCATGCTTCAGAGGTTTGACAAATTCAGTTGTCTAATGAATTTGAAACCACTTTCTTAAATCACATTTGGATTTCTTCCCTGAAAACTATGGAGAAGTCAGTGATGAGTAAGGTGAGAGATTTTATCAGGACATTTGTGTCATGTAGAAAAGATGTCAAGGGTGTTGGAATGTTTCATCTCATCATAGAGGAAGTGCACCATCTCATAAGAGGAAATGCAACATACAAAGTTTTATAGAGAAGAGAAGAACAGATTAGTGGAATAGTGAAGGTGGTAAATAAGTTCTAGAGAGTTAGCATGGATTATTGATAATAAATAAATAAATAATACTCCCAATAATAAAATCAGATCATAAATAAACCAAAATTTAAACTCTACAACATATTCCAGAGTGTAAGGTCTATGATACAATGAAGCACAAACTTAATATAATTTTGAGTCAAACTAATACTCAATGCTCCACTTATTGCTAGTATTTACCTAGAATGTGTTTCGTTAGGATCTTCCTAACATCAGCTGTTGTCGACTAATGTATGTTGGTTTGGTGAACTCATTGGAGGCGATAGGTGCGTCTCTGTCGGTATCTTGATGAACTTGAAGTTTGGGTTTTCTTCAAAGGTAATGTCGAAATTAAACAATTTTCTTTCATATTTCTTTATGAAGATTTTTTCTCATGTTGTTAATGCAGCTGGACCTTGGACACTTTTTAATATGTGGATTTCTCGTTCTATATCATGAATCTCCTTCCAAAAATGGTATGCTAACACCGATTTATCTATTTGAAACTTACAAGAAAACATAAAAACTTGAATTTGTCATACATAGGAAGGAAACACACACAGAAAATTTCATAAAATCAGATGGATATAACCCAAGACAACACAAGCATGCTGTTATCAACAGTTTAACTTGCAGGCTGGTTAATGTACCCTTAAACAAGATGGAATATATCAAAGAGTACAATAATATCATTCACATTGCAGAATACAATGGATTCAGTGCTGGATTGGTCAAAAAGAAAATTGATAAATTCAAAAGACAACAAAGATGCAAACAAGTAACTACTCTTTCCCCAATCAGCAATGAAACTTCATACAGAAAATTTACATATCATCCCAGAGCTACACACCTTTTCCAAAAAGTCTTCAAAGAACACAATATTACTTTGGCCCCACAGAACAAATTAAGTGTACAACACCTTTTGAAATCACGTAATACAAAAAATCAGGTGTGTACCGGATAAACTGCAAAGTTTGACAGCTTTTATATTGGAAAAACTAAAAGGAACTTGAACATTAGGCTTAACGAGCATTTTAGGAACATCAGGAACAAAGAAATAGATAAATCGGCGGTGGCGTACCAGTTTTGGAAGGATAATCATGATATAGTACATGAAATCCATTTATTAAAAGGTGTCCAAGGTTCAGCTGCATTAACCACGTGGGAAAAAATCTTCATAAAGAAATATGAAAGAAAATTGTTTAATTTCGACACTACCTTTGAAGAAAACCCAAATTTCAAGTTCATCAAGATACCGACGGAGACGCACCTATTGCCTCCAATGAGTTCACCAAACCAACACTCATTAGTCGACAACAGCTGATTATGATAGGAAGATCCTAATGAAATGCGTTCTAGGTAAATACTAGCGATAAGCGCAGCATTGAGTATTAGTTCAACTCAAAATTATATCTACAACATATTTTCAAACAATCTGGCAGAGCAATTGGCTATAATAAAAGCTAAGCTCTGGAATATTTACAAATGGCAGAGATAGCAGACAACAAAGAAAAAAACTACTATATATACAGAGAGCAGAATGACAATTGATTCCATAGCTGATTACAAAAATCATGATAAATAGAGAAAATACGGAACAATTTATATATATGCAATGAGATGACTGATAAACTGGAAAGGAGGCAGCAAAAAATCAACTCAGTACAGAAAATATGAACAAATGGCAACAGAAGTGGGAGAAAACTTCAAAAGCACATTCACAGAGGAATTCTTCTTTTTCCAACAACAGAAAGCAGACTAAGAATTAAAATCAGTCTCACATCAAATATGATAACAATATTAACTGGACATGGGTAGATTAACTTATATCTTCAACAGCTCAAGATACTGTGCAGTTCAAAGTTCTTGCAATAAAGGACCACAAATCACTTATTATTCGAGTGTAGTGCAGTGAATAGTAAGGGATAAAATCTATTTACTATGTATGTTAATGTCGCAAATCCATTATTACGACTGGCGGCATACGCGCATGAAGGGTTCGGCGCGGAGCAATAACAGACAGATAGTGCAGTGCGGAGATAAAGAGCCTGCAAAAAAAAAAAAAAAAAAAAAAAAAAAAAAAAAAAAAAAAAAAAAAGATAAATATAGCCCGGAGATAAAAGACTTGCCCACACAGATAAAGTTAGACATCTGGAACGTTTGTGTGTGGCTAGTTTATCAACAGTCGTAAACAGAGTCGTAATTGAAACTGGAAAGTTTCAATTTGAAAGTGAGCTCTTTGTTGTGGTCAATGACAGTGGTAGATTGTAATTGTGTATGTGACGTAATTCTGCTACTGTAGGGATTGACCAAAGTGTATTTCTATGGAAATAAAGAACATTTTGAATTTCTGCAAATTGGAATTTTAATTCTAGGAACCCACAAAGTCATATTAATAAAGAAGGCCATTGGCCAGTGCTCAAATCTGTCCTAATCAAAAGATTTGTAAAGCAATTTACAAAATTTGTAAACTCTTTAGATTTTGTGTGCTGAAAAATTAATCAAGAATTATTGCACAATTCACTAAAGAGCACTAAATTATAGACCAAGAGGACAACAAAGTCAGAGAAGCCCTGCAAGAGGATGGATGGGGTAACTTTACTTTGGGGTCGGAATGGTCTAAATGCTGTTTATATTAATTAACTTCAGTAGTCTTTGTTTATTATTTTCACACTATGCCAGTTTGTTAATTAACTTTGGACAGCATATTACTAAATTTCTTCAAATATAAGTTAACCTTATTCTTAATGAGTAAGGACTAATACAATGAAGCACAAAATTAATGTAATTTTGAGTCAAACTAGTACTCCATGCTCCATATATTTCTAGTGTTTATGTGGAACATGTTTTATAAGGACTTTACTAACATCCTCATCTAATGTTGACTGCTGAATTTTGATTTAATAACTCGTTGGAGACGATAGGGGCAAATTGGCAGTAGTGTACCATTTTTGGAATGAGAATCAACCCATTTATTACAAAGTATTCAAGGTCCAACTGCATTAACCATATGGGAAAAGATATTCCTAAAGAAATATGAAGGAAAAGTTTTCAGTTTCGACATCACCTTTGAAGGGAACCTGAATTTCAAGTTCAGGACACCAACAGAGATGCTCCTATCGCCTCCAAGGAGTTCAACAAATCAAAATTTAACAGGCAACATCAGCTGAGGATGTTAGGAAGGCCCTAACAAAATGCATTCTAGGTAAATACTAGCAATATAATTATGGAGCATGGAGTACTAGATCAACTCAAAATTATATTAATAAGTTAATCTATTTGTATTTATCATTATCATAATGGAAGATGATCCAAAATGAGTGCTCATAGCAATAAATCACTGTTGCAATAACTGTTCTTTGACAAATAGTTAACTTACTATACATGGGAAGAAAAAAAGAATGGCATCACATTTTACACATTTTCAGTTTAGAGTAACATATAAATCTTTAGAAGAAATTTACTTCTTAGTCAAGACACTATTTTTATATGGAGAAGTAGAACCTTTTAACTAATGTGTAAAGGTAATTTGCAGGGAGGAAGAGAAAGGATAGATTTAGACAAAAATTGCAGTAAGTATTATACATGGGAGGGTTCCATTGGACTTGAACAAAGCAGGACGTCTTTTACACTGACTCCCATAAATAATCGGACACACTTTGCATTCCATTATGGAGTGCTCTATGAAGCAGAATAGGTACTCCTCTCAAGGTACTCCTTGTGTTAAGCAAAAATAATTTGCTATGAATATCCATTTTAGAGACTGAAAATGTGGCTAAACTAAGAGCTTCCACATTCAACCTTGTTTACATCATGAGTTTACGACACAAAAAGAATCAGACAGCACAAATGAAATGCAATACAAACGAGTAGGCCAAGTCTGTCAGTAGACAAAATAACATCGTAGAAGTACGTCAACTTGCACCAAGAAGAAGGCAAGAGCATAGTATGGGGCCCAGAGGTAAGCAGAATACCTTTGAACAGAGACAGTTGAACTTTTGAACAGTATCTATCACTATGAAAAGAACACAACATACCGGGAAATAGAAGAGATTGTGAATCTTAGCAAAAGTACAGTCAGTGACATAATTCACCAGCGTAAGTATGAAAACAGATTTGAATCTCGAGCAAAGTCAGGATGACCAAAACTTCTTACCGATAGGCAGGAGTCTAATATTATGCGGAAAGTAAAACGGAATCTGCGTGTAAGTGCTCTGATGATTTGTGCTGAGATTCAGGAAGAACTGGGATTGACAGCCCTGAAATGGTCAGAAGAGCCATGCAAAAACAAGATTTTAATATATCGAGATTTAACTGTATTGGAACACCACAGTGAAGCGAAAGTGAAGCAGATGTGTAAGAAATATGACTCATCTAAAATTTAATAAGATTTTAATGGTCGTGTAGTCAGAAAAAAGCCATACATTTCCAGCAAGAATAAAAGGAAATGATCACAATTTGCCAAAGACTTTGTTAACAAGACAATCTATTGAAGGGACCAAGTTATTTTTTGTGACGAAGGCAAATACAACCTTGCTGGTTCCGATGGCAGGGTGATTGTGTGGAGGAAACCAAACACGGAGCTGGAAGAGCACAATTTACAAGGCACAGTCAAACACGGCAGAGGAAGTGAAATGGTATGGGGCTGTATTTCCTCTACGGCAGTGAGAGAGCTGGTGTTCATAGACACAACCATGAACAAGGAAGTCTATCTTAGACTATTACAGCAAAATTTAAAACAAAGTGCAGAAATGATGGGTATTTTGGACAGCTTCTCATTTTATCAGGATAATGATCCGAATCATACATCCCACGTTGTGCAGCTATGGTTACTTTACAACTGTCCTCATGTACTGCATCCACCCCCTCAGTCCCCAGATCATAATCCCATAGAAGCAGTATGGGATAAACTGGAGAAGGCAGTGCAGAGGACCCCCCCCCCATCACCCCCAATCAGCACTTGAAGGAGAACTTGCAAGAGGAATGGAGCAAACTTTCTACAGCCTACCTGAAAAACCTGGTTCACAGCATGCCAAATAGGTTGTGAGAAGTAGTGAAAAGAAAAGGTAGAGTCACAAAGTACTAAGCCATATTTCTTTTTAATTCTTAAAAAGGCACACATTATATAATTTTTATGTGAAATAACATTTATTTTCTTACAAGAACGGACTATGTCACTATCGATTATCATTAATTTCAATAAAATAGCACATCAAATGTTGATTTTCAATTTCAAAACTCAATACTCTGCTTTGTCTGATTATTTATGGGAGTCTCTGTATGTGGACAACAGAACATACCTGCACTTTGTATTGTACAGTGAAAGAATAGAATTAAGGAGAAAGATATGGTGCAAAATAACCTGAGAATTGAAACAGAAAGTCAAATAGTAACGGAGGTGGTAATAAGGAATAGCACACCATTAGTCATGTTCAGTTGTTCACAACCCATCTTGGTTAATCACTTACATATGTAGTTTTTGCATACAAGTACTACATGTTATTTTCCAAGATCGTTTCCACAGAGGAGCGCATGCAATGCTTTGGGTTCATGAAAATTCTTGGTGCAGCATGTCTTGAAATGGAATCCATGAATTGCCATCTGGATTGACGACGACGATGATGATGATGATGATGGAGTGGCTTTGCTGCAGACATGCACATACGCTCTTTGCATCAAACTGTGTAATTATCCTAGTCTAAAGTTTGAATAAAATGGGCAATATACTTGATATCCACCCGAATTATAACCTCAGGCTCCAAAAAGAAATGACCTAAGGAAATCCATAAGCTATCTAGGTTACTACGCACCTCAGTTCCAGTCTCCTTCCTATGAATCATTTCTCATTATGGCTTCTGTGCTATAGAAGTCCAATGATATTTCTGTCTTCTTCCGATGAAGTTTAGTAACAGCAGCTTTGCATGCTGGTGTGGATGAGTGTTATTTGCAGATGTAAATTGTTTTTACATTTTTTAAATTTCTTAGATAGTTTGTTGTGAGGTCTTTTCAAGTGATGTCAAAATTCAATAGAGTAAATATTTTTTAAACAGAGATCCATTACTACATTTTAGTTAATTGACGGAAATTAATCATTTCTTCACACTAGCCCTATATAGGCTGAGATCTTTGATAGATAGAGTCAACATGAAAAATTCAATGCCATGGCCGGGATTTGAACCACGGATCTTCTGGTTTCCGTCCAGTTGCTCTAACCCTTGAGCTACCATGGCCAACGTGCCGTCCTGACATTAAATTCTCCATTTGACTCGTATATTTCCCCCATAGACCACTAGGGGCTCTCGCATTTGAGATACACCATTTGTGGCGACTTACTATCATAAGTACTTGAGTCCCAGGCTTCATCATTTAACTCTTATTATTTTAGTTAATTGATGGAAATTAATAATTTCTTCACACTAGCCATATATAGGCTAAAGTTTTTGATAGATAGCATTGCCATGGCATTGAATTTTTCATGTTGATTCTATCTAGTAAGTCGCCACAAACAGTGTATCTCGAATGCGAGAGCCCCTAGTGGTCTACCGGGGAAATATACGAGTCAAATGGGGAATTTAATGTCAGGACGGCACGTTGGCCATGGTAGCTCAATGGGTTAGAGCGACTGGACAGAAACCAGGAGATCCGTGGTTTAAATCCTGACCATGGCACTGAATTTTTCATGTTGGCTCTATCTATCAAAGATCTTAGCCTATATACGGCTAGTGTGGAGAAATGATTAATTTCCATCAATTAACTAAAATAATAAGAGTTAAATGATGAAGCCTGGGACTCAAGTACTTATGATAGTAAGTTGCCACAAATGGTGTATCTCGAATGCGAGAGCCCCTAGTGGTCTACCGGGTAAATATATGAGTCAAATGGAGAATTTAATGTCAGGACGGCACGTTGGCCATGGTAGCTCAATGGGTTAGAGTGACTGGATGGAAACCAGGAGATCTGTGGTTCAAATCCTGGCCATGGTATTGAACTTTTCATGTTGACTCTATCTATCCATTACTACATATTTGTTATTTTTCTTTCAGAGACAACAGCCACTTTTAAGTTGCATACAAATACAAAAGATACTATTGCTAAAAGAGCTAACACTCAATGAATCCAGACATATATTTGCTGGCTTTCTTCCAATTTAATTTTCCCAGCTTGCAGCTAGAGAGAGCTCAAGTGGCTGTTTTACTTTAGTGAAGAGCTGTATATGCACAATATGGATCTCATATACCATCCCTGGGGAAGAGAACTATAATATAAAATTTAAAATTTGCCCAAGTCTCTTTCCATGTTCCATGTTCACAGCAGAATTTTTTGTTAATGTGAATGCTCACTTCATAATACATATATTTTAACATTATCATTCTTAATCCAATTTCCGCTTTTAGTTATTATGAACCAGTCTACAGGAATTGATAAATGGGCTTATGGATAATGCATTAATGAAGAGATATTTTAAATAAAAATAAGCAGATTTTATTAAGGAATGTGGAAAGCAATTAGATCAAGTATGATTGCTTGATTAACAACATTTGTGTTCTGGTAGAATAGCTTCTAATAAATAAAACTCCAAAAGGAACATTTTATTGTTAACAACAGTTGATTATAAAAATATTGTGATTAAAATAATGAATAAACATTAATATTATACATACATATTAACACACATAAATGTTCCTTTTTTGATCAACTACCTTCATCGGAATTATGTTTGTCTAAACACTCCACAGAATCAAGTAGAACAGTTACTGGACCATCATTCTGTAAGTCAATGTGTCTGTAGACTCCAAATCTGCCATCTGAAAAAAGAAAACATACATTTTTTTTTAAATGAAACTTTTTAAATTACACATTAATAGTAAAATGTTGAACCATACTCTGCCCACCTCTTTAGCATAGGTGGTGGTGTGTCTGCCTCAGTTCAACAGGTCTTGAGTTTGAATCTCAGTCAGGGTAAGTAATCTGGATAAGGTTTTTTCTGAGTTTTTTCCTTATCCTGAAAGATGAATGTCAATTAACTCTAAGCTCTACGGACCCTGAGTTCATTTGAGCGTCATTTCAACCCATTTCATTCATCGTCCGATATGACTTAACTTTGGAGAACATTTAAGAATTAAAAAAAAAAAGAGCTTTGTTACAGTCACAATGCAACTGGTTTTGTGGCATGTGTCCCACCAGCAAAGGTAGCTGTCTATGGTGTGGATGACAGAAAGTTCTCAGTAAATATAGTATGTTTGTCATGTAAATTACCATAAAAACTTAAGAAGAGTAAGTTACATATATTAACCAAAGAGATGTTGAAACTGCCTTCATAACATTGATAAAATTCACAAAACTATTATCGGAATACTGAAAAGCCTAACGCAATGCACACGAACCCTTGTGTGATTAAAAAATAGAAAAGTGGTGAGAGAATAATAGGGAGAATATGAAATGGTTAATCGTGAGAGGTATCTACAAAACTTTTTGTGGTCTTTTTATGACCAATTAACAGAGAAAACATAGTATACAAAATGGATCCCATACAACGATATACTTTTCTCAGAGTAAAAAACAGCTTGGAATTGGTTGACAAATTAAATAAAGTAAATATCAATACTGATGAAATTTTAGTCTCCTTTGATGTCAGCTCATTATTTATGAGCGTACCTACAGAAAAGCTACCAAATTTGATTAAGCTAGGACTTCAGATCAAGGTTTTACTGAAACCCAAATTGAAGAATATAACAAACTGTTTAATTTATGCATCAACCAAAACAACTTCATGTTCAACCAAAAGTATTACAAACAAACTTCAGGTTTAGCCATGGGCAACCCCATCTCACCGTTATTAGCGGATTTGTATATGAGTTATTTGGAAACACGGGTGACAGAAGCATTTCCACATATTTTTAAAGTGTGGTTTCAGTATGTGGATGACATATTTGCCATAATACCAAAGAAGTTAGCACAGGATGCGCTAAAATTATTGAACTTGCAAGACCAATCTATAAAGTTCGCCATTGAAACAGAACAAGATGGATGGTTACCGTTTTTGGATTTAAAAATTATAAAAAAAAAGGAGACAAATTAGAATTTGGCATATATAGAAAATCAACACATGTGGATAACTACATTAAAAACAATAACTTCAACCCAAAAGAACACCTGTATGCAGTATTTCACAGTTTAATCCATAGGTTAGTGAACATTCCATTGACTATAGAAGAATATAACAATGAAGTAGATCACATTAAATATATTACAATTGTGAATGGCTTTGATCCAAAATTTATTAAAAAAATGATAAACAAGCATAAAAGATGGAAAACCATCAAGGACATTAGCACTTTAAAAGCTGACGACCCAAAGAAAGTATATTGCAAATTCACGTATCACCCTAAGGCATTTAATAAATTTAAAATAAATTTCAATTTCAGATACAACTAGTACCACATAACAAATACAACATGAGAAACATGCTAAATCACCTGCTCAAAAACACAAGTCCAACTAACAAACTATCTGGAATTTATAGCGTAAGATGTGAAGATTGCCACAAAATTTATATCGGGAAAACAAAAAGAAACTTAGAAACAAGGATGAAAGAACACATGCGATGTATTAAATACAAACAGACAGATAAATCAGCCATAGCCCATCATTTCTGGTCAAAATCATAATATTTCCAAAGGCATAAAACTTTTGGTAGCAGCAAAAAAGTATTGGGAATTAACAGTTTGGGAAAATATACACAGTTTGAAGAACAAAAAGAGAGCCATGAACTTTGAAATTCCAATAGTAGATGACATCATTCAAGTCATTGAACAGTGCCAGGAGAGGGAGGTGGTCACCTGAAGAACCAGTTGAACATCAGCTGACGATGGGGACGCGGAGTCCTTGAAACATGTCCTAATTTCAAAAGTAAGTGGAGCTTAAGTGTTTTTACAGTTCGAGAAGTGGTTTAAAAAGTTTTTTGGAGAGAAAACATGCTTTCACAAGCTTTCAGGATGACTTTGCAATGGCACATACAACCAATTTCTCATTACAAGAAATACATGACATGTTTCAAGATAGAGTTATCACTAGCAACATATAATCCCTCATTACCACAATTTAACCCCTAAAATTTTTATTTCTAGAGGGACCATTAAAAGAGAAAATGGACAAAACCAATCTATTCACTTTAGATGAACATTAAAAATAACATTTGCAAAAAAATTAATGCCATTTCTCAAAAGGAATTGTAAAGTGTGATGAGCAAATTCCAAAGCAGGTTTCAGAAATGCTTGAACAATGAAGGGAGGCAGTTCCAACAAATTATTCTGTTTTGTATGTTAGAAATAACTTACATGACAAATTGTAGTATATTTATTTACTGTGAATTTCCTGTCATTCACAGTGCCAATACAGCAGTCAACTTGCAGGTGGACCATCACGAAATTGGCTGCATAATGGATTGTTCACTCCATATAAACTATTTTTAGGGAGCCTGAGTTTTACTTTCTCTATCTTGTACATTGTAAGTAGAGAAGGTGCTGTATTCCAGTCAACAGTTCAATGATTACAGTGGAACACACAACTTGAGGCCCCCCAAATGAAAATATAAGCGCTTTTAGAAAAAGGCTTGTGTATGTGTGTGTGCATGCAAACAGCATAACTTAAAAATGGAATGTTGATTAAATACTAAACTTTGTATTGAAGGACATGACATGATATTCCTCCACACAAGACTACTCCTTACATGGAAAATTTGTCAAAAATGTTGTTTGTCTCAAAAATGTTTTAGATTTTGATTAAAATACCATATCTTTAAGGTATTTTCATGACAAATGGAATGTATATCTTGCATTTTCTGGGAATGTCCTCAGAAATACTCTTCAATATGGGCAAATGGTAAAGTGTAAGAGATAGATAAAATCTTACTGCACAAAAAATGTAGATCTTTTTAAAACACACCAAATGCTTTGTTTTGGTGAAGTGAATCATTTTTGTGATATTCCTTGTTATTGGTTTGATTTTTAAATACTTAAATTTTCTCAAATAGAATATATTATTAATTATTTATCTCTTGGGCATGCAAAGAGAATGGAATTTCAAAGCCATCACAAAGTGACCAGTTCTTGATTTCACTTAAGCTTAGAGCCTACTGTATTTCCATGTTCACCTTGAACCTCAAGAAAATTAGCAATAATATAATTTCTGCAAATGGGTATCTTGATTAAAAGGATGTACAGAGGAATAAATAATTGTAAGAATAGTTTTTATAAGAGTAGAGGAAGTATAACATATCAGATTTTTCCATCTGCTTTATGTTAATTGAGAAATACAGAAATAGTTTCATTATACATTTTGTTCTAAGTACAAGAGGAGATAGAGAAAGCAAATCAACATTACAAAAGCATATTGCCATACGCTGGTCTTAAAATTCTATACTTTTTCCATAATATTTTAAGAATAATGGTAGTATTTTAAAGTGTGTAAAGTATTTAAAAAATTCAAAACCAATAACAATATCTCAGAAATGACTGATGCAACAAAAAAATTTATTTGAAATAAATTGTGTGTTTTGGAAATGTGTGTAGTGTTTAACGCCAGCTTTTACTACGTATGGCACCACAGGCGGTGACACTGATGGTACATGAGATGAAGATGGAGCACCGGTGGAATGAGATGGCGGGGAAAAACGGAGGTCCTGGAGAAAACCCGCCCCAGCGCCGTCTTGTCCACCACAAATCTCATTTTGCGGTCGCCTGGGATCGAACCCGGGCCACCTTGGTGACAGCCAAGCGGTCTAACCACTGAGCCATGGTGCGGCTCCACTGTGTGTTTTGGATATCTACATTTTTGTGAAGTCATTTTTGTTAATGTCTTATGATTAGGGCCCAGATTTTATTAGAATAAACCTTCATTTTAGATTCCTTATTGTTTAAAATAGCATTTTAGGTTTTGCTTTATGCAAAATATAGGCATGTATAATTTTATAGTTTTCATAATTTTGTTAGATTTATTTATAAATAAAGCTTACCTTATCAAAGATATCCATGAATATGTAATGGGAATAGATTTAACTGTTTCTTTTGTTGATACATTTTTTGGCATTGCAGCAGATAGACATCTAACTTTTCTGGCGCATTGTCATGGAGCTTATTCATGTATAAAGAAAAAGTTATTTCAATAGAATATGTCATAAGAGCATAAGGCATACATGCTAATGTAGCATGTTTAGGGGTAATTTTCCTGTATACTTTTCTTCTTATACCACAGCATTTATGGCTTTTATATCCTTAAAACATGATTGATTCAAAATTCTTCTGTAGCTTAAAGAATATGCAGCTCCCAGTGGTCCAGATATTTCTTTTCTGGATATATCACCAATGACATTCAGAGCATCAGTGAGTAGCAGGCTTGCACTTTTCAACTGAAGAATAGCTTCTGGTATATTTATCTTGAGTAAATAGAGGAACCATTGCACCCCACCAAATCTGAATTGCAAGATTTAATAAGTTTGAGGTGCTTGAATAAAAAGTAAATATTGTAAATTACGTAGAAAATGAAGCTAGCTACAGTGAAGCAATAAATATTACACAAATAAAAATATTTGTCACTTAAACTTCACTTATCTTAACAAATTGGTGTTGATACTTCTTTTCAAGTGGAAAAAAATTTCATTTGAAAAGAAGAATCAACACCAATTTGTTAAGATAAGTGAAGCTTAAGTGGCAAATATTTTTATTTGTGTAATAAGTATTGTAAATTTTATGAAAATAAATTTATACCAAACAAAAAGTATTAGATATAATTAAAAAAAGTATTCTTCCTAAAATATTTTTATGCGTATTTATTATTCTAGCTTCACTTTATACACTAATACTTATTGGGATATGTTTTAGAGACTGTTGTGTCTATCATTGGCCAAGATTACTGTCATGTTTTCTCCTGTGGCTTGTAATGAGTCTTCTAGCTGAGATGACATTTTCTTCATTTGGAACTTTAAAGATTAATAAATGCATTTATTTTTAAGTATGAATAATTTTTCCCAAATTGAGAGTTCTGTAGAAAATCTGGAACTAAGCAGTGACATTGGACCAGTAGAGTTAGTTCTTTTTTTAGTTTTTTGTTTTTATTAAAATCTTTTCCTCCTGAGAGCTAATGCTGCTCAGATATCTAAACACTGAAATGTGTACACTTAGTTGTGCCATTTGATCATTTCATTGGTGTTATGAAGCTTTGTGGTGTAAGATCATATAAGAATAATTGCTCATGAATGATAAATTCAGCAGCTTTATTATGCATAAGTACGTATAAGGGCCTTTTAAAGAGAAACGAGTTTGGTATGCGCAAACCGGTGATAGGATGGTAATATCATGGCATGTGTACAAAGCTAGCAGCAGCATGCATCAATCGTCCAACACTGCCAGTCGCATTGCAAACAGTGAAATGGAGGCGCCAAAAGAAGAGCAAAGAGATGTTCGTTTTCTGACAACAGAATGAGTAGGGGGAATGGACATTCATCAACAAATGTCACAAGTGTACAGCGAACACTGTATGTCCCTTGCAAGGGTCAAGGCATGGATCAAGCGCTTCAGAGGAGGACTGGTGTTGTTAGCTGATGATGCATGGTCTGGAGCACCACACTGCATTACCAATGACATCGTCCAGCTGGTTGAAGCACTCACTACCCAGGACCGCCGAGTGACAGTGAAAGCCATAGCCACCAAGGTGGGATTGAGTGTCAGAAGTGTTCACACCATCATGAAGGGACGACTGCTCTTGCGCAAAGTGTGTACTCAATGGGTGCCCCTTGGTCTTCAACCACACCAGGAAGCATGTCGAATGGCCCACAGTCTTGGTCATCTGCAGCGCTATACTAGGGAACGGAATGAGTTCCTGGAATGAGTGGTGGCTGGAGATGTTTCATGGTGTCATCACTTCAAACCAGAATCAAAACCTAAGTTCCAGTGGAAGCATCCAGGGTCACCATCACCAAAAAAAGCCAAGGCCATCCACACAAGGCAGGAAAGCTTATGCTGATGTTCTCCTTTGAATATTATGGCTCCCTTCTGATACACTTCCTGCAGCTCGGGACAACAGTGAATGCCCAGCGTTACTCGCAATCCTTGATCAACCTTGGCCAAGCGATCAAATCAAAATGACAATGCAATTTCACCCGTGGGGTCATTCTGTTCCACAACAATGCAAAGCCTCATATGGCCAACACAGTCGCGGCACTCCTGCAGAAATTCAAATGGGTGGTTCTTGGCCACCCTCCATACAGTCCAGACCTCTCTCCCTGTGATTACACCAATTTTGGTCCCCTTAAAAAGGCTCTGAGGGGCAAATGATTCACCTTGCATGACGACGTCCAGTTGTACTGGAACTGTACAGCAGAACAGGCTTACATCACAGCCCTGGGACTTTCATGAGACAGCCATTCACTGCCTTGTGTCACAGTGGGACAAGTGTCACAACAGCCAGGGCCAATACTTCTAACATACAAGTACTGTTTCTGTAATTATGTCTCTGGCTCGTTTCTTTTGGAACACACCTTATAATATAGAAATTACTTCATTTCTATGAGACACAAAGCCACCTTGGTAGTGTGTCTGCCTCACGTTCAAGAGGTTCCGAGTTCGAATTTCAGTCAGGTTAAGTTACCTGGATATGGCTTTTTCTGGGGTTTTCCCTCATCCTGAAACATGAATGTTGGGTAACTACAAGCTCTATGGATCCTGGCTCATGAGAACATCATTTCACCCATTTCATTCATCGTCCAATATGACTTAACATAAATGAAATGAACATAATGTACATAAATGAAAAAAAAAAAAAAAAAAAAAAGGTGACACACAATGATACAATTCCACCTATTTTGAATTTACTGCAAAAAGAAATATATATATATATATATATATATATATATATATATATATATATATATATATATATATACACATCTTTCTTTTACAGTAAATGCAAAACCTACTGGAATTGTATCTTATATATATTTTTACCCCTCAAAAACAAAGAAGACCATGACAACACGTTAATTAGGCTGCTCCACAATAACCCAGAACCGAAACCAGATTAAGGATAAAATTAAAATACATGTATTATAATGTGAGGATTTTTCCAGGTCCTGGGAACAGCAGAGAAGACTTGGTCAAGCTTTAACTTTCCTGTTTCTGAGAATAGTAATATTATATCCATATTATGCATAATAGACTGCTCATTATAGAAATTATTCAGGTGGCATTGTATGAAAAATACAGTATAGCTCTCTTCACTCGCAATTTGGCAAAATGAAACCATAAGAAATCCCAGTAAATGTGCACCCTGATTTACTGAATTTTGGTTCTTAAAGTGAAAGCATCACTTTTGATACAAGAATGACACTTGTTTAGCTATAGGAATCAGAAATACTAATGGATCTGCAATGTTTATCAGTTTGTGACACTGGCTAATCTGTATTATTTTGACTGAAGGGGAAGCAAGTGAAAAAGCACTACTGGTCAGTTATAAACAAATGCCATCTCAGAGCACAAATTAATTTTACACTTCTACTTTTAGGTGATTAATATATGTATTCCTTCACATTCTTGGGATATTATGAATCAGCCTTTATCAAAGTATCTTTTATAAGCTAACAGAACTAAAGTACTAACCTTTAACAAGCTCTGGTTTATATATGCTTCTTAGGTAGGTAAGAAATTCTTTGTAGAGTACCACTGATTTATCTGCTGTCATAGCAGGATGAAAATCCAATCTGTTGCCTTTCAGTGTGTTACAGAGAGAAAACTGACTGATACAAAGTATTTCCAGTTTCTTATCTTGAACACTTGAGCTCCATTCTTTTCCACAAGTGTCCTCAAAAATTTGCAGATCCAATACTTTGTGAGCTCTGCCAAGAAGAAATATTTTTATAATATAGAGAAATGAAAATTCATAATTATTAGTGAAATTACAAACTGATGTAACTATTATTTTACTAACTTTACAAGATAAGTAAATGTATATGTTTATTTGCTTAACCTTTCATTTTTTTTTTTTGGTAGTGTTTAATGCTTTTGTTACTGTATATGGTACTGCATAGATAGTGATACTGATAATATGATTAAATAATAACTGGAAAGCGAATCTTCAAGGACTAAGTTTATGATACCTGTCCAGGACTTGCCATTAACGTGAACTTGAGGAAAATCTGGAAAAAAGCTCTATTAGGGAGCATGGTCCTGGAGGGATATGAACTGCAGATCTCTTGTTCACAAGTTATGTATTATGACCTTGGCTACCTGTGTTCATATTTACTTTTACGTTTGTATGTTTCAATGATTAAAAAATATGCTATTCCTAAGAAAATGTAACCCAAATTCATAAAACTATTTGTAGTTGGGTGTCTGTACAGTATTGCTCAATTATAATATAAGCACATTTCTGTAATTATGCTATTGTACATAATTGTAAAAACCTTACTCTTCACTCTGACAATGTCAAATGCTCTTGTAAAGATCCTATTGACTTAAATAAAGATCATCATCATCATTATTATTATGATTATTATTATCATCATCATCATCATTATTATTATTATTATTATTATTATTATTATTATTATTATTATTATTATTATTATTATTATTATTATTATTATTATTATTATTATTATTATTATTATTATTATTATTATTATTATTTAGCACACTATGTCACTTACATTTTAATTTTTGAGGGATTAGTTTTGGGAGCTATTTCTTCTATTTTCAATCTGGAACTGTCATCTGTTGTCGCTGCCTGCATTCTTCTCTCTGGTGGTGGAACAATGAACTTCATCATCAAATTGTCGACTGGGGGATTTCTAAGTTAGTAATCTGTCTTTGTGTTTCCATACTAATATATCCTCACATATGAGTTGTTGTGGTGTATCATGCCTTTTAATAATTTTGGATTGGGCCAAGGTTATGGTTTTCATTACAAAAGTGAAATGCTATGCTGACTTATCTTACTGTTTCATTTCATGTTTCTGAAACAGTCTTTGATATTCTGGATTTTTGGTTTCTTTTAGTTTGCACTGTGTAGAATTTTTCACAATCCTTACAATTTATTTGGGGGGGCTGGGGTAGCACAGTGGTTTTGTTTGCACCTGCTGTGCAAAGGGTCCCAAGTTCGATTCCCGGCTCTGTGGTTGGCGATTTTAAGTCGGCCCTATTCACGCCTTCACTTCTGTCTAGCACATGTGAAGTGTCCCCTATGCCCAACATGGTTTGCAGTCCACAGTATAAGCTGTAGGTCCTCTCGCCTCACCGTCATCTTCATTATCATCCTATCACTGGAGGTAATGGACACTACCCTCTGAGTGCCCCAGCCTGAGAAATGGGTCCAGACATTAATTGGTGGGATGAGGTTACTTTGAAGGCCAAGTTTCCCATTTGGGGAGCGTTGGTATACAACCAACAATTTATTTGGTGTATTCTGGCTAGTGTGGAAGAACAATTAATATCCATGAATTGACCTAATAGTATCCTGAACTATAAAGCCTGGGCCTTAAAGTACTTACACACTTACAGCATAGTAAGTCCCCATTAAGATAGTTGTCTTATGTGCTTATGAAAACTCCTAGTGGTTTACCGGGAAACAAACATGAGTCAATTGGAGAATTTAATGTCATGTTGACAGCTCAATGATTAAGAGCAGCCAGATGGAGACCGGAAGATTCATGGTTCAAAACCTCAGCTATGGCATTGAATTTTTCAGTCTGACTCTATATTTCCATATTCCAGATCTATTTATTGATGGGATTTCATCTTTTGTTTCTAAATTTAATAATTTTAATACTGAGTATCTATTTACAAGTGCCAAAATAATGTTTTGTTCTCTAAAGATCTTTGTGAATTTATTAAATGTTTTTTACTGTACATGAATCTACTGAATATACTGTTGCTTTCTTTTTCTGTTATAAATGTGCTTGCTTACATAATGGTTTTCTTTTTTAATTTTTCTTTTAACTACCGGGGAAATATATGAGTCAATTGGAGAATTTAATGTCATGACAGCAAATTGGCCATGGTAGCTCAATGGGAAAGAGCAACTGGATGGAAACCAGTAGATCCGTGGTTCAAATCCCAGCCGTGGCATTGAATTTTTCATGTTGACTCTATCAATCCAATACCTTAGCCTGTATAAGGCTAGTGTGGAGGAATGATCAATTTCCATCAATTAACTAAAATTGTATAGTATGTTTATCTCTTATGGTTTACCAATTATACAAAATTCCTTCCGAAGAAAAGGGCTTTCAGATATATTCCCTTAGAATACAAGATACACATTTTATTGTCTTGCAAATATCTTAAACATTTTAATGAAGATCTAGTTTTGAAAAATCTAAATGTTAAAAAATCTTCAATATAAATAGTAGTGTAAGGGCAGTATATTTTTGAAAATGTTACATCTTTGGAAAATGTTGAACCTGATACTAAAATTGGTATTTATTAGATATCTTGTTTTAGGTCATGCTATTTGCACATGCGTGCATGCATACAGATCATTTATCTATTTGATTTTTTTTTTTTTTCAGATTCAGGGGTTCTCTAATTATGTATTTCTGGTGAAATGCTAATGTGACTTTTTGCACGGAATGCAGTACTTGTTATATACTATATGTAGGTGATGAGAAAGTAAAATTTGATCAAAGTTACTTGTACGTTTTCTTGCTTTATAAACCTTTTTCACCAACATCCCTAACTAGACCATCGGTTGGTTCCTACACATGCTGCAACAGATTCAAAGTGACAAAGCTTCCATATAGCAGGTTGTAGCAGTCTAAGAACTACTAATGAGAAACACTAAGATTTCGTTTGTAAAGGAATGTAATGTAATCAGCTTTTGTGTATAGAATACAATTTGAAAATATTTGCATTGCACCTGTGTTAAAGAATAACTGCCAGATGTAAAATTGAATACCATAATGTACTAAAGCACAGTAGTCAATATAAATTCTATACAATGAATTTACCAATATTCCAATTGAAAAAACAGCAAAATACAGATAAGGAAGAAAGGGATAACACATAATATATACAACTTACAGGCACTCCAAATCTCTTCTGGTGTCATGCTTTGAAAAACCAACAAAGATACATGCTCCTTTCCCAATGGAGCTAATGATTTCATTTTCCACTGAAACAGATTAACAGTTATTATTATTATTTGAAGCAAAAGGTTAGAAACAGTGATGTATTTAACATTTGAAAGTAATGAGTCGGTAATTCAAAAACAAACATCACTTAAATTATCCTTACTTGGACATGTTTCGGAGAACGTTTTGTCCCCATCGTCAGCAGTTATCCGACTGGTTGGATCCGTCAATCATGAAATTGTACCAAATATAAAACTATTAAAATCAGACAGTAATGCAGCCGAACTCGATGTTTGGGAAAAGTTGCTAATTATAAAAAACAAACAGTATACTTTAAAAATCCTTTCATGGAAGTGTTGAAAACAGTGTTGTTGTATAAATTAAGTTAATTGGGAGTCGATTAATAACACAAAACAACACTCACTTTTAAATTTACAGAAAACCAACACAGACAGACAACTACATAAAAGCTAATGGCTACAATCCAAGATCCCACAAACAGGCAATCTTTAATAGTTTAGCACACAGACTGGTCAACATCCCTCTCACAGCAGAAGAATACAAAATAGAATACAACAAAATTATTGAAATAGCACAGAAAAATGACTTTCCCAAATCACTAGTAGACAAAAAAGTGAACTTAGCAAAAAAGAAGAAACTACTAAAGGAAACCACAACCCTCTCAGCTACAGAAACTAAAATGATCTTCAAAAAATTCACTTACCATCCATGGGCCTTTGATAAATTCAAAAAAGTCTTCAAAAAACAAAACATTCAACTAGCTCCAGTGAACCATTACTCCTTAAAAAACCTAATTTGCTCAAACATCAAAGATGCCATTCCATCTAACAAAAAATCTGGTATATATCAAATTGAATGCTATGACTGTAGTCAAATTTATATTGGAAAAACCAAAAGAAATTTAGAAACAAGAGCAAAGGAACACTTTAGGAACATAAAGTACAAACAATTAGAAAAATCAGCAGTTGCCACGCATTTTTGGGAAAAAAACCACAACATAAATCCAGAACCAAAATTACTAAAACATACAACAGGAAAAGAAGAGCTGTCCACATGGGAACAAATCTTTATTTCAAAAAATAGGAACAAAGTATTCAATTTCGACATCCCCCAGAAAGATTTGTTCAGCAAGTTCCTCGGACCGCCACCAGAGGAGACCGAAGACAAAATATTGCCAGCTACACCAATGAGAACTAGTCGATGTCCGGCTGAAGATAGAGGGAAGCCCTCAGAAACCGGTTCCGGGAAAATTTAAAAGTGAGTGTTGTTTTGTGTTATTAATCGACTCCCAATTAACTTAAAGTATACTTTAAATTTCGAATTGCCGCCTGAAAACTCTCTTTGGAAGTTCATCTCACAGACAAGAAACCACGGATCCAACCAGTCGGATAACTGCTGACGATGGGGACAAAACGTTCTCTGAAACATGTCCAAATAAGGATAATTTAAGTGATGTTTGTTTTTGAATTACCGACTCATTACTTTCAAATAACAGTTATTAGTTTAGTTAGAGATGCAAAAGAGTTGTCAATTCGTTGGCATACAAACCCTTTAATCTATAACATCGGAAAAGGTGAGCCAAAACACCGCAAACATAAAAGGGTTAAAATACTGTAAATAAAGACGGCTTGCCGCCCAAAATTCCCGGCCCAAGGCCTCACAAACCGCCACTCCCGGGCTGCCCAAGGAACTGAGCGACATGCTGCCATACAGCAGGACAGCTGAGTGTAAATAGTGTACAAAGTGAAGTGTGCGTGAATGAGTGTGTGAGTGCGAGGGACGTACTACGTATGCCCATGACTGCATGCATGTGTGTGTGTGTGTGTGTTATATGAAAATAAAATCACAAAAAAAAAAAAAAAAAAAAAACCATAAAATTCAAGGAAAAACTGGGGCACCTAAAAGAAAACGAACTAACTAAAGCTGTTCTCGGTGCGCCCATATAGGGACGCCGTATGGGCTTTATGTAAAGCCATGACGTCGAAACCAACAAAAACTGAAAATTGTAATATCATGCAAATGTAGAGCCTGTAAGCCGGGTTCATTGTACCAGCACTAGGTATATCAAACAAAAATAAAAAGCCTAAGCCTAAGCCACTTTGAATATACTGATTTCTCCACTGCTGCTTAAGATTGAGGAAATACTGTACCTTCACTAACAAGGGAACTATCACTATGCTCATACCTGTATTGAATTGAGAGTTTGATGGCATTATCTCTGCTCTATGTGGGGCCTGTGTGTCAAAAAGCAGGTGCGGACTGTAGCTGGAAGCACCGAAAATGAGTCCAGAAAACGTAGGAACATATAGGCATAATAACACAGCATTCTATGGGAGGGATTGTTTATTCAGACGAGCAGCAGTCTACACATGGCATACGTAAGGAGTGCCATCCTGCACACCTGGCACAGAGCTAACAAGGGATGTCCAGCAGCTACTTGCAAGTGGTGGTATGCGGCACTTCCCAGGCTTCAGTTTTGGGCATTGCAGTTCTATTCTGCAGCAGATTTTTGGTGCACATGGTTTATACAGGATGTTTAAAAATGACACCGAACATATAGAAGTAGTTGCTCAGCTTCTGTGTGACACATATAGTTTTTACCGCCAATAGAGCCACATAAAAAATGCTCCAGAATGAGTGTGGATTAGCAGTGACAGAAAAACGATGCTTGCCTCACACTGTCAGAGTTTGCAGGTATAGGTCACATGTCATGTTGCATGCTCTAGCTGTTTGTAAACATACCAGCATACTCCGCAGTAGCTTATGAAACCCCAATAAAAAAGCTGTTGCTCAATTATTGCTTATGAGTGTTTAACGAGTTCCAAAATTCTGTTAAAGCAGTCCATGATGGCAAATAAGCTGGTGGACATATGCAACTTATACCTTTTAGAGGGAAGTTAATGTTAGTGAGGTTGAGGATGGAAGCATTAAATGATAAACAGAACAGAAAACAACATCAAAGAATTGTAGATAAATGAACCAAAATAAATGGCTTATACAATGAGACGAGCATTTTATTTCACGTGTTTGATAATACTAAATAAAACATTTGTAACTGAAAAGGAAGCTGTTGATATTTACAGTAAGTGGTTGAAAGTATTTACAATTAAGATCGTAACAAAATGCTCTGAAGTTAAACAAATAAATATTATCATTGATGTAATTATTTTTACAATTCATACTTTTAATTAAACTAAATTAATCGTGCATTCGTTGAACTCCCTTCAGCTCTTCCATCCATCAAAACCAAATCCATCATTTCAGCATTTGTATAGCACTTCATATTGCTTGGATTTGCTGTCCATGTATGTGCAAAATCCTCTGTGTTAGGACAGAATGTGTAGGTTTACACGGAGAGCAACCTTGGAACTGTCTGAGTTATTAGTTGACTTTTGCACAAATAACTGACCTTTGCCTCATTACCTGAAAGGTAGACTAGGGTCACTGATAAAGAGCAAGGAGTGATGTTTCTGTTTTGTTGGCCGGTGCGTCTCAATATCAACTTTTGAGGTTCGCACACCAGTGGTTCCTGCACTGCCTAATCACAAAATCATGTAATATTTAATGCTGCATAAAATTATACCTAACAGAATTTGGAAGCTGCGACACTGAAATTCGGACTAGCTAAGTTATAAACTACGCAATGGCTATAATCGTTTGCTGTCATTTTGAAAAAACCTGTATATAGCAGGCATTATACCATCAAATTTTCAGGTGTGAAGCAGTGTGAATACAGTGATAATTCCCTTGTAAGAATAGTTTATAGAAGAATGAGTGGAGAAAGTAATGTAAATAAAACATAGCAGATTTTTATAAAGGTCTGTGTGTGTGTGCGTGCATGTGCACACACATGTATGCGAGAACAGCATAATTAAAAACTGAAATGATAGATAAATACTAAATGTGGTGGAAATTTAATAGTTTTTTCCACACTAGCCGCGTGTAGGCTAAGATTTGGATAGATAGACTGAAAAATTCAATGCCATTGCCAGGATTTTGAAGCAAATATAATGGTTGGCGAGCAAGGATTACCACATTGTCGGGACAGTCTGAAGCAAATAGTGTTTAGTTCAGGATAAAGCAGTGAGGTTTATCTCAGGGTATGCGTGGGTATGTATGACAAGGATGGTTTTAATGACACTGGAATGCCTGTTTCAAACTGGTTTAATGATTGCTTCATTTTATCATTACATTAAACTCGAAGTTGCCGACCAAGGGTTACCAATATCACTGTTTAGAGTTACTATATGTGAAATGCTTATTACTCAATAAAACTTAATTCGTTCTTCATGTATATATGAACCGACAAATATCTTCTCTCATCGCTTCTGGTCTGCCCTCGACCAAGACAGAAGAAGAGGACTGCCCTAATCGGCTTCACGCCGAGGACTGAGTGTCCCCCACAGCTGCGCGTGGGTGTGTGACTTTCACTTCAGGAAGCCCTCTTTTCACACAAAGATTCCCTTTGTAACTATTTTTGTCCATTTTGATTATTATACTCGGCCATGCCATTATTAAGGGTCCGAAGAATACCTATTCAAACGGAGTCAAGTGCTACCCTTTAGAACTCTGCTAAGGATACTGTTTCTTACGTTTCTTTTGTTAAAACAACTATTCAAACCCGTTGCTATTTGACTCAACTGCACCTGCATGCATTCCATTACGATTCTTCATACATTGCATTGCTTAATTTCGGTATCAATTTGAATCATGGATCTTCCAGTCTCCATCCAGTCATTCCTAACAATTGAGCTACCATGCCCAACATACCGACATTACATTAAATTCTGCAACTGACTCATATATTTTCCAGTAAATCATTAGGGGTTCTCATATACGATGAGATATGCACCTTTTGTGGCAACTTACTATTCTGTGCGTACTTAAGTCCCAGGCTTCATAGTTACCACTATTAATTGATGGAAATTTAATCGTTCTTCCACGCTAGCCATGTGTAGGCCAAGATTTAGATAGGTAGAGTCATACTGAAAAATTTATTGCCATGGTTGGGATTTGAACCATGGATCTCCCGGTCTCCGTTTGGTTGCTCTTAACCATTGAGCTACCATAGCCAACATGCTCTCATGACGTTAAATTCTCCAACTGACTTGTATGTTTCCCGGTAAACCACTAGGGGTTTTCACATACAATGAGATACACACATTTTGTGGCAACTTACTATGCTGTACTATGCTGAGCGACTTACTATCCCAGGCTTTATAGTTACCACTATTAGGTTAATTTATGGAAATTTAATCTATCCAAATCTTAGCCTACACTGGCTAGAACAATTAAATTTCCATCAACCCCAAATGGTTTACTGGGAAACATACAAGTCAGTTGGAGAATTTAATGTCATGATGGAATGTTGACCATGGTAGCTCAATGGTTAAGAGCAACTGGATGGAGACCGGGAGATCCACGGTTCAAATCCTGGCCATGACATTGAATTTTTCAGTCTGCCTCTATGTAACTGAATGTGCTGTTTAAGTTAAAAATTTTCCAATGATGTGACACAAAGATTTTCAAAAAAATTCCACATTCGAAACTAAACTTTATACAGAATACTAATGATTTTGATTAATAATCATTTAAGATATTTCCATGACAAAATGTATCATCATCTTCACTCCATGGATTAGACATACTGTTGTTCCGTTTTTCACAGTAAGTCTCTTCATATCTTCTGCGGTTTGACCACTGCAGAAGAGATAGAGAGATCAAATGTATATTAGCTTTAAATTCCTGGGTATAACCAGTGAAGTCCTTTTTTTCTTTATTCTGAAAGAATTTTCAATAATTTTGAGTAAGTTATAACCATAAGAGATAGACAAAAGTGTACTATACATAATTGTAGATTCTTTAAAAGAAAATATATTTCAAATAATTTTTGTAGTATTAGTATTAGTCTTTTTTGAGATACTTTGTTACTGATTTAAACTGTTCAATATTTTGTTATGTTTTAAAATGCTGCCACCACTTAGTGGTTTATTGTAATGTACAACATTTCAAGGTCAGAATTTAGTAACCTGCTTTTAAACATCTGACAGTTGCTTCAGCCTCCTATATCCCTTTTGTACCTGTGACAACAAGATTTGTAACAAAACTTCTAAAATAATGTATTTAGAGAAAGAAAAATAAGGGTTTGTAAGAATAGTTTGTAAAACCTGTATAACAATAAACCATATCATCTGATATGACTTAACGTTGGAGGACATACATTAAAAAAAAAAAAAAGAAATAGTGGGTAAAGTTATATCAATGTAACATACCAGTTTATTTAGGTTTTGGGATTAAGCACCCTCATTACTGCTGTAGATATGCAAATACCACACTCTGATAATTGAATGGTCTATACATCCAAACCTTATTCATGCAGAATAAATAGTTCTTTTAATTTGCTCTGACTCAAAATAAAATGAGTTGGTTGTATTACTATATATTAGCTCTGTTCATTACGGTTTTGCAAGTGACTTGCAAATACTAGATTTCTCATGCATCATACACAAGAACTGAAATTAGTTGCAACAGCATAGCCATTTAACTTCCACCTAGGTACGAATATATGCTGTAAAAACTACTTTTAGTCGGTTTTTAACACTTCATTACTTTTATTTTTTGAGGGATTAGTTTTTGAAGGTCCAACTATTGTCTGTTGTTGTTGTCAGCTGTCTTCTCTCTGGTGGTGGAACTATGAACTTCTTTATCAAATTATTGACTGGTGGGATTTCAAAGTTCATTACTCAGTCCTTATTTTTCCATATTAAGAAGTTCTCTCATGCTGTCAGTGTGTGTTGGTTTATCACCCTTTTGAATAATTTTGGATTGGGTCAAGGTCATGGTTTTCATTTCAAAAGTAAAATGATAAGTGAAACATCTTTAATAGTTTCTGCAGAAAAAATCTTCTCAACTTCTTAATTCAGCACTTTATGGAATCTGTAAGTTTAAAAATTCCTAAATTAGAGAATAATAATTATTGTAACTTTAAGAAAAGAATGGCCGCACTGTGTTTGAGTGGTAAGACCGCTTGGCTCTCACCAAGGTGGCCCAGGTTCGATCCCAGCGACCGTAAAGTGAGATTTGTGCTGGACAACATGGTGCTGGGGAAGATTTTCTCCTAATCCTCTGGTTTTCCCTGCCAGCATTCCACCAATATCTCCATTATCATCTTTTCTATCATTACCTCTCGCCCTCATTCTACCATCCACTTCCCTCACTCTCATACCAGGCATTGGGCTGATCACCCATCCTGGATTCTCTCTCACTGATCCAGAGATTCCGTTCCTCAATCTGCATAAGGGATAAGAGGAACAAGAATACCCTGACAATAGTGGTATGAGAGGGCAGTTAAAGAAGAAAAGAATAATTAACAGAAATAAAATCTTCATACCTGAAGGTTATTCATCAGCAGCAAAATTACATTAAATGACAATGTGCATTTTTAGGTTGGCAAATTGGAAGTCTCTTCTATTGTCAATGTTCTTATATCTGGAGAAACTATGTTCCACATCACATGAGGTTATAGGAGCATATTTGAAGTAAGTTAATTCATTTGGGGAAAATGCCAGCTCAGAATCTTCAAACTTTGCTTCAAGCCAACAAAGAATGTCACTGATCTTACAAAGGGTAGTATAATCTGTATTAGACTCAGCATTCTTTGCAGCTTTGAAGTAATTTATTCAGCCACTTTACCTTTTGTTTGCTTTAATTAACTTTCAATTTTGTTCACAATTTGTAATGCATCACTAGTGAAATTCCTAGAGTTCCTAGATGGGTTACCAGACCTGATATTCAATGGAAGTTCAATTTTACATATGCCAAATTTGTTGCCAAGATCGTTGAAGAAAGTGCATCTTACACAATCTTAATGGATGACGAATCCAAAGAATCGAAATCTTGAACTAATTTTTTCTGAAGAATCATAATTGGTTATTTCTAATTGGCTGCTGACTACACTATAATAATCCCCAAAATATGACTTTATCGTGGAAATAAGCATAGATATGACCAAAGAGCTGAAAAATTAAGAATATGACTTTTAAGACCCAATAAATGACATGTCATAGGGATATACCCCTTAGTCATACCTGAGGAACACTTAATTTTGGATTTTCTCGGGTTCTGCTTATGCATTCAATCTAATTTCTCTAGGTTTTCCTGGTAAATTCTTTATAGAACCCTTTTGCTTAAATTTGCTGATTATTACTAACTGGTAGAATGCAATTTATTACTGTTTCTTCCATTTCTCTGAGTGAATACCCTATAAGTGCCAGGTTTATAATTACCTGCTTTAGATAACAATTAGGCAATTTTTCCTTGCTCAGTTTGCTGCTCAAAGAACATACATACTCTGGTGCAACCACGGCAGCATGTAGAAACCTTTGAAGCATGTGCTTCTTGAAGCTGTTTACAATGTAATTGTCATTCTTAACTTACTGTATAAAAGGAAAGTTGTACAAAAGTTGGAGCTTTTATAATATTTGTTATTTCATATAATAATTTCAATTTTTAAATGTATTTTCCATTGGAATACATTTGAATTAGATTCATCAAGCATATATATGATTCATGGAAAAAAGCTCTTAAGCAAGTATAGATTTTTTTTTATTGCAAAGCTGTGTACAAATATGAATGTTATATTTGTACTGTTTTTAAGAAAATGTTTTTAGAACCAGAAGAATTGGAAACCACACTTGTTATGATATATCTTAAAGAGGTGTACGGCATAATGAATTGGTTCTAAAATGATACAGATAGTACAATAAATCGAAGACTAAAGTGCTTCCAGAGCAACGAACTGCGAGTCTTGCATCAATACGGGGGAATGTCCAACTTTCAACTATAAACATAAAAAATACGGACATGATCTAAGAAGAGTCCATTTTTGTGGGGAGGATGCCTACCAGTAGCACATGATGCACCAAAGAAAGAATGGAAAGGCACTGCGCCAGAGTGATAGAAAGCGACAAAGCTTTATGTGGAGGGAGGGGAACAAGCAAGCAATTTCTAAAACACATATTCGACTGTATTTTAATCCTGAACAGTAACCATCGCATTATTGTATCATGAACAAAAATTTAAAATAAATCAACGATGCATTATAGTATATGCCTTGTACCTATTACATTAGCCTTTGTTACTTTCTGCATTACGATTTTCATATTCTTCCACACTTCCTGAATATGCCTTTGCAATACTTTCAATAAAAACTTAGAATCTGTTAAAATTTACATCACAGGGCACATGGTAGTGGGCGCATCTTGTATTTCACTTGTGTGCGTAAATCAGGAAAGGGAACATAAAATACGCTGCGGTAATTTCATAATTTACTCTGTTATAAGCTATAAAATATATTTTAACATTTTTATATACGGAATATTTTAAACTGAAATGTTTTAAAATAATTTTAAATTCATTTGTATGTGTTAGAGAATAGCTGTTGTTTATAGGAAAGGCAAATGTAAATTATGTATATTGGCAACCTTGCCGAACACGTGCTGCTGTTGTATTTACATGCTGTGTTCGTTGCATTGTAAGAGCGAAATGTGTTTATAGTTGCAAATAAACGTCAAAATTTTAATTATGGCCAAGAATGAAGAATTCTGGGTCAATAATTGTCTGGACAAGCATAGTAGTATAATATTTACAATTTTGAAATACCTTGACATTGATGACGTTGATAAAAGCATCGATAATATTATAAAAAGGCTTACTTCAGATTTGGAGAGAGAGACATGCCCAGCAACCACTTTGGTTACTTTACACAACGTTCTGCAGTTGAAAATGACAAGGAGAAAGGAGCAGGTGGATAAAAGTACTTTGAGTAAAGCTGTGCACCAGTGTTTTACACTATTAAATGCAGCATCGTCTAAGGATAAACAACATGCCCAACTTGTTTGTGATATTTTATCATGTCTTCTCTTTCTTTCGGATGAAGAGAGTCTTATAGAGGTTTCAAAAACAGTTTTTTCTTCTTGTGAATCACGTTTACGAGCCTTCATATGTGACAATCAGAATAGGCAGGGAAGTGTATTTACAATACATCTTAACTTGAAGATGTTAGATGCCAGTCTCGCCACACTCATCTATAGAAGTAATATATACAAGAAACACTTTCCAGTTTCTGAAACAATGAGTGATGTTCTTCTTGAACTAATGCTTTGTGATGTGGAACATGTAACAGCATATATTGCACTTCACATTATTCCAAAGTTGTTGAAGTTTTCAGGAACTAATTATATGTTGCAAAAGATCTGGCATCAGCTTATTAAAATTTCAATTTCTAGAAACAGGGAAGCTGCCTCAGTGTTGCCAAACTCCATATGTTCTCAAGTGTTTCAGATATTATGTGCATTAGCAGAGTATTTTATCCCAGTAAAGGACTATGAAAACCTGTCTGTCGATCTCACCATTAAAAATGAGTTTTGGAATATTTTGCAGGAAGGTTTAACCCATTTGGAACCCATCATTCGAAAGCAAAGCTTGTACCTAATGAAACGGGCAGTTGATTCTATGTATCAAAGAAATTTATCTGTGGGATTATATAGTTCTCAATCATTATTCTGGTGGGATTTTAAGTCCTCAAAACAATTAATAAAAATATGGGAAGAGTTTTTTCTAATCATGGAAACATTAGAAGAGAAACAAACTCATATAATCAAGCCTGTATTACCATTGATTGATAAATTTGTAGAGTCTTGTTATATACCATTTGCTTGTGGACATGTTGTGGATCAGTCATGGGTTTTTGTAATTTTTCACAGAGTTATTTTCCATGACAGCACTGTGATTATAAGATGGGGTATATCAAACTTTGTTAACATTAACAGAAAGCTGCATATTTCACAAAATGAATATTTGATCTTAAAACTTAGAATTTCATTATTAAATGCTATTAATAACAGTGCATTGTATGTGAAAACTGCAGAAAACATATCTTCTTCAGAAATAAGAGAGGAACTGAGTGAATTGCTTGAATCTATAGCTACTGGCAAACCCAGCATCAGCACTATATTCTTTTCTGGGTTACTTAGAGAATTAGAGAACATATCATGGAGCCCTGTACCTCTGTTTAATGTCATTTATGCTTTATCTACCATCTCTGTGGTTCCTGTGTGGGATAATGAGTCACTTATCCAAATGAAAACATTTGCACTAAATGCTCTCTGGACGCAGAGTACATTCATTAGAGGAGCAATTCAATGCTTGCTCCTGAAATGCATTACTAAGCTTAGCAATGGCTGTGTAATAAATTTTGAAACTGTAGTTGATATTCTTGGAATTTTTCGAGATACTGAATCCTTAAAAAGGGGTACCTCTGCTTGGCATGACATTTCACAGTGGCTAAATACATGGGTATCAAAAGATAAAGCAACAGATTTTATTTCCAAATTCATTGTGAACCTCAAAGAACCAAAACGAAAGAAGCTGCAAGTGAGTAACAGAGCTGTGGCTAGAATCATCGTACTCTTATGTGACAGTGAAATTATTTCCATCAATGAAGGAAGTCCTATTCATAAATCACTGCAAGATTTGGGAGACTGCTTTAATGATTGCCGTGCAAGGTCTTATATAAATGAAACAGTTCAAAATGAAAGTCTTGAAATGCTGGTTTATTTGCTGAAGGAGGTTCAACCTGTCTCAGATTATGAAGTAAAAGAAGATGCAACAAAAAGAACAATTATAAACTTTATAGGCTCTCTCATGGAAGGTATATTTGTGTATATATGGAAAAGAATGTGTTCTAGCAAATCTGTGCAGGAATACTATACAATAGAAGTGTGCATGGATGCACTATATGCATTATGTGGTGAGCCCAACCTCTCATCTTTGTTTACATCCAAAATGTATGAACTGCAAAGTAAGGCACTGCTTATTGCAAATTCAGAAACTGATAGTGTGCCATCAATTTGCAAGTATTTTAGCATGAGAATACTAGCTTGCATATCTTCTTGTTTGAGAAACAATGATAATTTAGTTGATAGTGATATTTGTAACAAACAGAAGATGTTTGTTGAACATATCATCGAAAGCAACAAGTTAAACTTTATTCTAGTAAAAGAACAAGAAGTGGAGATTTCAACACGAGATGTTCAGACACTTTGGGGTAGAATAGTGTCTGGATGTTTAGAAAGTCTGTGGTGCATGTTAGCTGACTACTTGCATTTAGAAGTGCATGCAGAGAGGAAATTTTTTAACTTGACATCTGCGAGTAGTATTACAAGAGAAGCATGTGAAGCTGTTGAAGTAGGAGGTAGAACAGCACTTATTCCTATAATGAAAGTGCTCAAACAATTATTGCCATATTTGATAACTGCTGTTAAAATCAAAGTTGTAAAAATACTCATATCAATGTGTTGGACCTCGACATTTGAATTACGCAAAACAGCTATGTTTTGGGCATCCATGAGACTATTTGTTGAAATGATGTTTCAGAAGAGCTTGATAAATATTGCTATCTTCAAAGAGATACTAGTGAAGGTATGTGAACAACAGCAATGATTAACTACTAGTTGACAAATCCGTCATAATTGCACTAATGTAAGTAACCCTTAGTTGTCTTTTAGTGAGTTGTCATGAAGTGTTTTCATTTTTGTTTGTCCATTCAAGGCTATTTTCTTCACTTTACTACCACCCCCTACTCTGCTCAAAGGCCCTCTTCAAGTAGCAGTAGTATTGTTGTGGTAATAGATTCTTGTAACTTTGGTTATAAACTGTCAGCAAGCAAGCAAGTTCATTGGTAGGTTAAGTACAGTGCAAGATTTGTCAGTTATGTACCTGCCCTTGTCTGGGCTTAACCATGTAGTGACGGCATGTGGGGTTTGTAGGGTGGTGGGTGAGAATTAGGTAGGGAGAGACAAAGGAGGTAGCAGTAGTGCTCTTCAAAGGCTGCAGTTATAAACTGTGAGGGACAGACTTCTTGTCTTGTCTTGTCTTCCAAACCACTTCAGCCTTGTGCTTATTGTGCTACCTGCATCAAAAGCAATTCATTCCAAGAATATAATCTTATAACAGATATGGTTTCCAATTCTTCTGGCTCTAAACATATTTTCCTAAAAGCAATATTTTTCCTGTAAGCTAAAACCTTACAGGAGCATACAATGTACTGGATTGTTTCAGTTCTTTTTCTTGCACAATGTGCAATCTAATTACCCTGAAACACTCCTATTGTGTTAAGATGCTTTTTCATGGGAGCATGTCCTGTGAGAAAAGCAGTAATTGTTCTCAGTTTTTTGTCATGTAGTGACTTACTATAGCTTTATTGTCTGTAGACCTGTATATAAGTTTCAAATTTCAATATTTACATTTACAAACAGTAGGTACAACATATTTACAGTTCATCCAGAGATTACAGATATTTTTTAATCAAATAATTTTTTTAAGCAAGTTTTAAAGTTAGATTTTCTTACAGTTTTGATTTCTATAGGTAATTTATTATACAAAATTGTTTCTATAACATTTTATTCTTAAATACAATTTGCTTATTACACTTATGTCTATGGTAATTAATGCTACGTCTTGTATTATGCCCATAAATATCATTATTTTTGGTAGGATTCTTATTCTGTATATACAGTACAGTCCTATATAAGGAATAAGGTCTGTATAAGGAATAAATTGTTAACATTTTGTGTTCCTTAAAAGCATTCCTACAAGATTTACTTTGCCTTGCTCTACCTCAGAAGCTGGGTCAGAAGTTGAGTCTACAAGTTAATATGCAACATATGAAGGATGATGGAGGTGGCAGTGGTATGATCTTTTAAAACAATTACTGTTTATTCCTCTGAGAAGTGACATAAGCTACTTTTATATGTATTATACTACATCTCATTACCTGACTTTCTTTTACTATGCCTTCCTCCACCTCAGAAGCTGGGTCAGAAGTTAAGTCTAAGAGCTAATATTCAACCTCTCATGCAACCTCCAAAGCACTTTTTCTTCATAGGTTAACCTGTTTTTAGCTTGTTTTATGTTATTACAGTATGCAAGTGAAATGATGAGTAAAGGAAAGACGATATCTGGTCTAAGCAATCTTCTGGTGAAACAACTGCAAGACATATTTATTTCAGCACCGGAGACTCTAGAAGATTATTGTGAAGTTCTGGTTGATGCATTAACATTTGGATCTGTTCAGAGACGGGACCAAAGGTTTGCATAATCTTTCTCTTACATTACTTTGATGCATTAACATTTGGATCTGCTCAGAGACGGGAGCAAAGGTTTGCATAATCTTTCTCTTACATTACTTTGAGGTGTGTGCGTGCACATTTTTGTGTGCTTGTATGTGTTCATGCATGCACTTGTGTATAAGGGATCTTTTCTTTTTGTAAAATTAACATCCTCTAAAGTAAGTCATATTGGATGATGAATGAAATGGATGAAGTGATGCTCAAATGAACTCAGGGTCCAAAGAGATTCTAACTTGAGAGCTGTTGAATGCAGGGCAGAATGCTACCACCACACTACAGAGGCAGGTAATATCTAAGAGTGGTATGATGGTGACAAACATTCTCAAAACATTTTCTTAGTGCGTAGGTGTGCATACAAGAGAGGGAGGAAGAATGAGAAAAAGTGTTCTTGAAAGGTTCTGTTGTGGGTGTGCACATGAAAGAGGAAGGATATGAGTATGCATCCAAGAGATGGAAGAAGGAGAATTAAAACAAGTGTTTTGAAACGTGTCCTCACTGTGTGGATGTCATATGAGAGAGGAGGATGAGACAAATGTTCTCAAATATACTCAGGAAAAAAAAAAAAAAAAAAAAAAAAAAACAGATTTTTTTATAGAAGTGGTGTGAGTAAAGCTTGATTTATATGATTTAGTATTAGGATTACTATGGAGGGGATTCGACACCGAAACCTGTGGTTTATTGTACCTAAGCCCCAAGTGGGGCATCCCCGGGAGGAAGGACGAGGCGAGAGGAGACAGAGAATGGCCGACCCAAGGCATCATGACAGCACCGAGACACCTACCAACACTTCTACCTCGGAAGAGACCACCAGATGAGAGATGATGTGAAATTGTGAAATGATAATGGAGATGAAATGGAGGGGCAGGAAATTTGGGGAATGTAATTAACCTACCCAGAATTTGCCTGGTGATCCGGAAACCCCCCCGAGAAACCCATTGGTCGGATAGGTTGGCCATGGTAATCGAACCCGGGCCTCCCGGATGCAGGCCGCAGATGAAACCACCCTGAGCCATCCAGCCTGGTATTCATATAATTTACAATTTTAAGTAAATACAGTAGAAGTCTGAAATAATGTGGTTCTTGGGAGACAACCTTTACTGCTGCATTATAACCTTACAGTGATATATAGAGATGCAATACTAGAAGGTACAAAGATCAATCCCGCATGATTGGAGGAGGGAAATATGCATGCAATAATAAATTAGAGTACATATTAAACTCTCAAATATGAGGTAAATATATTACAATACTTTTAAAAGTACTCACCAGTATGCTGCGAGATGTATTCTAGCTGTAAGTGATCTTGATTTATATTACACATATTTTACATCAACCAAATTTTTCTTTGTTCTAAAAACAGTCAGTGTTTTGTTTGAACGAATTGATGTGCCACGTTTTCTCTCCACATATTGCGACAAGATGGAGAAGATTAATGCTGTTTGATTCATTTTGCCTGTCCATCCACAGAATCACATTGTTTAAATGAGTTATCACTGCACTAACTTTCAGAATGTTTTCTTCTGCCTCCATGTCATTTTCATCACTATCATCGTTACCGTCATCTTGTTCTTCATTGCCATTCTTGTTGTGGATAGCATTAAGCAAATTGTTGCATCAGCTTCATATGTACTCAAATAGCATGCTCTTTAGAAATGCTGTACAGTGCTTCCAAAAATGTCCACGCAACTGAATTTGTTGTGGAAATCTATTCGTATTAATGCAGTCATATTTGTAGATATTGTAGATGAAATTATTTAAGTTGTTCACTTCACCGGGGATGTTTAGAATGAATGTTGTGCTTTTCTATAAGCATTTTCTGTTTGTTTTAGTGTTTTTTTCATTTAAAACACAGTTGCCTCACTATTCTATTTGTAACGGTTGCTTAATATGTTTGGAGTAGAGATAATGTCTTCGAAGCACCATGTTGGTAAGCCATATGTAACATAATATTACGTATGCGATGAAGAGATGAGGAATTCTGATGATGAAGTCATGGGATGATGAATTATAGAGTCCCACAAAGCGGTGCCTTATGTAACAATATGTTACATATTGATATGTGGAGAAAAGGAAAGATGATAATTTTGGAAGTACTGGATGTTCTCTGGCGTAGCTCAAGTCAGTAGAACGTGGGAACTCTGGATTCAGGGTGTGGTATAGAGATAAGAAATTAAATTTTCACACAATTGCAAAATAATTGAATTATTTCCAATTTAATCATATTTTAATTACAATACTCCTCTTATCGATGATGAACAAATTGTATTCAAGTCTTTCATTAAGAAATACTTCCTATTTCCGACTTTCCAACACACACAAAGTATTACATTTTACATCCTTCACTTCCGACGTTCCAGGATCAAGTGGGACAATTTAAATCCTTCTTACCATGATTATTGATTTTTTGTCCTACTTCGACATAACTGCTAAAGAACTCGTTCTGATTGGTCAACACCAATCGTTGCACCACATTTCTTTAAAGTTACATTATCTCATTTACATAATTTACCCATTCATGGCCATCTATACAAATACAGTTTCTTTTTCACAATCATTTTAAACTAATTTTTTTTAAACACATAAATATTTTCACTTCTCAGTGCTAAAACCAAAAACAACAGTTACATATTTAAGGATGACATACTGCTCTGAATGTTAATGCTTTCCCTTAAAATAATAAGTAATTTAGCTTAAATTAATTGGGAGTCGATTAATGATACTAAACAACACTTACTTTTAAATTTTCCTGGAACTAGTTTCAGAGGCCTTCCCTCTATCTTCAGCCGGACATCGACTGGTTCTCATCGGTGTAATTTTGTCATCGGTATCATCTGGTTCGAGGAACCACCACCAGAGGAGACCGATGACAAAATATTGCCAGCTACACCAATGAGAACCAGTCGATGTCCGGCTGAAGATAGAGGGAAGGCCTCTGAAACTAGTTCCGGGAAAATTTAAAAGTAAGTGTTGCTTAGTGTCATTAATCGACTCCCAATTAATTTAATTTATACAACAACACTGTTTTCAACACTTCCATGAAAGGATTTAGTTAAGTAATTTAGCTTTTGTAGGAGCACCTTTTTCCTGAACATAAACATTTTGAATCCTCCTTCTAACAACACATTTGTTGAAGTCATCTGCTTCTGTTACTCGTTTTGGAATGCTATGCTTTTTAATTGAAAAAAACTATTTGTAGTCTGTTTTGTGACACTTCATCACTTATGCTATGCTTTTCACCTGGAGTTCCAAAGATTTGCTCTGATTTTAATTTTGTTTGTGTTCTTTAAAAATTCTTTTTACTGTTCCTTCTGACACTCCTGTGTCATCTGATAAATACTTGGGCTTTTAGAATCTTTTTGGAAAAAAAAAAAAAAAGAAAAAGAAATCCGATGTAACCAGTTCTTTGCTTTTAGCTTCTTTCTTCATGTATGCTCATACATTTGAAACATTTTTTGACCCTGACTGTGTAATGTTTTGGAACCTAATTTAAGTACACTGATGGCATATTTCATTTATGCAATTATCAATGTCTGACAAATTTGCTATACTCACTCCTTATTGCAAAACTGTAATTGTCTTCGATAGCATGGTGCAAAAAAAAAAAAAAAAAAAAAAAAAAAAAAATAGCAACTGTGAGTTAGCAAGGACTGTGCCTAAGATGCAGACGACATTACTACATTCCGCCTTCCCTCTACATGTACAGTGTGTGATTTCATCCAGCAGAATTATATGAGCTGATGAAAAAGACAACGGCCAAGAACAGTGGTATCATTACTTTCCTGGAATGCAGTGGTCAGTGTCAACAATCAGGGGTGGTGGTGAAAATTATACTGAGAATCTCTGTTTGCGGAGTATTTTTATATCAATTTTCCAAATAAAAGAATTAACTACAATGTATTTTTAACAGGGATATACTTTTACACATATTAAATTTGAAACTGTGGTATTTCGGATCACACTATTTTGGGCTTCTATTATATGTATACTAGAAAGGTAGGATCAGAACTGAAAAATTCTGTGGGATTTAAGTTTTCATTTTCTGATTGTACCTTTCAAAGTTTGCCTTTACACAGTTTGTGTATGTTGGAGCAATAAATTATCACTGACTGCTGATATAAATGGAAACTATAATTAAAAACCTTAAAGCCTGTGACCTGAGTACTTGCAAATTGAAAGGTGCCATTGGGGTATGTGATCTTGAATTGAGATTTCCTCATGGTGTACTGGAAAAATGTAAGTCACAGAATTTAATGTTATATCACCATATTGCTATGGTAACTTGGTGGTAGAGCAGATCCGTGGTTCAAATTCTAGCTATGGCATTCAATTTTTCACTCCGGGGTTTTCCCTTATCCTTCAAGACGAATGTCGGGTAACTCTAAGCTCCATGGACCCTGGACTCATTTGAGCATCATTTCACCGAATTCATTCACCGTCCGATATAACTTAACGTTGTGGCGGACGTAAATAAAATTAAAAAAAAAAATAAATAAAAAAAAACCTTCAAATTTTGCCTGCAAATGGTTTGTATATTAGAACAATCAGTTATTGTGTGTGTGTGTGTGTGTGTGTGTGTGTGTGTGTGTGTGTGTGTGTGTGTGTGCATGTTTTTTTTAAAAAAAACGTTAACAGTCTTTTATTTTCTCTTTCTTTTCAGAATTCACAATGACACTTGTGCCTTTATTGAATCTTTAGGAGATGATTGTGCAGTAAACATTCTTTGCCCCAAGTAAGCATTAAAATCTAAATGCATGGATTCCTTTGTTAGAATTTCTAAAATTTAGCTAGAAAATAAAAATAGATATATTTTAATAATAATGTAAGAAATAAGATTATTATGTATAATATTAATAGATAAATAAGATATTCTAGAATTTCAGTGATGGAACTGAATCTTAGAGAAAAGTATCTAAGGTGCGAAGATGAATAACCAGTTGTAATTCAATCTGTTATAAAATTAATTTAAGATTGAGTGTCCAGTGTAATTGCTAACTTAACTCTGTTTCATATACTTTTCTGTAATAATTGGGCACTCAACCCAGCTTTATTGCACTATTGTTTTACATCACAAGGATATACTGATCAGATAACTGCATATTCATATTCATATTTATTGCAACTTAATACAGTGTTTTAACACAATTAGGCCATGCCATTTGTAATACATACTCTCTCTTAAAAGTAAACAATTAGAAATGTCAAAAAAATTGTCATTCATCTTTTCTCTCTCTCTCTCTCTCTCTCTCTCTCTCTCTCTCTCTCTCTCTCTCTCTCTCTCTCTCTCTCTCTCTCTCTCACACACACACACACACACACACACACCTATATATATATATATATATATATATATATATATATATATATATACAAAACATAATTATTTGAATCATATATGTTTAAAAATTGAAATTTGTCTAAAGTTAGACTTTGTGCTTTCTTATTTTCTTTTGTCTACTATGATTTTGTTTAGTTTACATGTACTTTTCAGAAAAATTGATAGCTGTCAGGTTTTTCTCTAATATTTATTACTTAATCTGTTACTTATCTAAACAAAGTATTGCATTCCACCCAAACATTCTATATCAATGTTTTACCAGAAATAAACATTTTGAAACTCTGAATAAAAAACTTTTTTTTTTAAAGAAAAAGATCCATATGTGTGTATGTTTATGTGTATGGGGATGGCAAATGCAAAACCAAAAAGATGGTAAAATGCCAAACTAAGGCTTAACTTCAATATCTTGCAGGGGTGCAACATGATTTTAAAGTAAATCCGCCAACTGTACTCCAAACTACCTTTATGTGGACAAATGCATTTTTTAATTCATATGAGGTTTTTGGGTTTTAATCCATATCCTTTACTATTTTCCTGTGATAAGTAACTATTTATTTTTTGTCGTTTCTTTACATAAAGATAACACAATTTCAGAGCCATTACATAGTGACCCACTTTTGAAAGCATAAGCGTGCTGCATTCTCTTCTACCTCCAACAAAATATGTAATAAAACTATTTCTGTAAATGATTATTATGGTTAACATGTATCGGGTAGAAGAATATGCTTTTGCAAGAATACAATGAAGAGAAAGTCATACAAATGTAACACTTAGATTTCTTACAGTTGTAATTATTGATTTACACTGAGTAAGATGACTCCATTCTAACTCATGAGACTCACATTCAGAAGGTTCTGGATTTGTTTCCCATTGACCACCTACTGTGACCTAGGTTTTATTGTAGTTTCTGCTGGTCAGTTAGCCAATACTGGGGTGATTTCTCATCTAATTTCCTTTGCATTCCATTCCGTTCTCATCTTTCACAATTATTTATCTGTCACACAGAGCTGTGTACTTACTCTGAATACAAAAATTCTAATGTTCACTTGTAAACTACTTCACAGTGGTTCCTCACCATGGAGCCATGTTTATTGACTCATGAACTGCTTCCACTGTCTGCTGACTCCTCATTATGGAGCTTGAAATGTATCACACTTCTATACACTGCTCCATTGACTGACACAACAACTGTTTCATAAACTACTTCACTGAACTGACTCCTCACCACAGAGCTGCACTTCTTGACTCAACTCAAAACTCGAAAAACATTCAATCTCTAAACACTCTGTTCTTTCAGGCCTCACATTAGCTCTTCTATATTGCTGCTGGGTGCAGGAGATTTGTTCTAGTAGTCAAATATTCTCAACCTACATTCTGGAACAGTATTGAATGGTATTTGTGCAGTAACAATTTAACTTGACTCTAGCTTTGTGACATCTTCTTGATGTCAGCTAGTGGACATCAAGAAGGCTGCACCTCTTCTGCCCCTTCAGCCAATAGACAACAGAGCCGGAGCAGTTGTGCCTCCCACACTGGACTCTCCCACAGTAGACGGCATTGGCAGCAACGTGACAGTATATTATCAACACAGGTTTTTGTTTGTTTTGTGAGCCTGGTGGCTTTGCCTGAGGTTTAGGGTGGTTAAAGTTACTATTATTACTGTTTACGTTTACTATTACTTATTACGTTTTACTGAGTTATCCTTCCATCATTAGTGTTTAGATCAGAGGTGCCATCGAGTGTTACTGAGGGTGACTCCCCTCCTTTTCCCCTTCAGCTTTTCGCTTAGTACGTGGAGGTGCAGGGGAACAGCTGACTGGCTTTGGCTATTGCGGTGTTTTAAAACAAATACAAGTAAGCGGCGGACAGTCAACATGTCCCTCTACAGAGCCCGACATTGATAAATTAATGGCTAAGAAGAATAAGAACTCCACTTAAATTATGAACTAATGATTATTAACATGTAGCTGTAAAAGTATAATTCACAATGTTATTCAATACACATTATGCACATAAAAATATGAATAAATAGTTTAACAACTCGCCACTGAATCTTTTGCGTGCTCTTCCCCACTCCAATATCTATTACGTCACCTGCAAAGGTTTACTAGGAGGGGGAAAGGTAACCACCCTGTTTCCCCTCAATGACCCCACTGGTTTAGCTCATCCATAAGCATTTTAATTTTATTTTCTGATTGTAATTAGAAAGTTTTCTAAGCTTTCTAAAAAGATTTTTTTCATCTGTTGTTGCGGATCTATGTTCCTATTAAACATAACTGTTGTTGACTCATTCACATAAATTGCAATTATAGTTTCTGTGTGCAGTTCCTGTCTACAGTAATTTGCTCCTAAAATATATCCCATACTATTATTTACTATTATTTCCTCTTCTTCAGTAAATACTACAAAGTTGACTTAATTTCTTTTAATGTGAATTCAATAAATTTTCTCTTATTATACATTGAACATTTTGATGATACAATGCAAGATGCAGAAATTTGGATAAGAGGTAAATTCCATGCAGTATTAAAAACTTATCTAGAAAACAGGAAACAATGTACAGTGGTATGGAGTAAACACCAGCATACAATAGAATTTTCTTCAACTAACTTAGTTTGGAATATTAATAACTATAGAAACACTGATTACATAATTATCTTACAAATAATGTACTGAAAGTAAATCTTTAGAAAATAAAAGTAGTAATGTTCCAACACCATAATAATAGGTACACTAATAAAAGTGTTAAAAACATTACAATTAATGGTAATCTAAGCCAGCAATTAGATAAAATAAAATTCCTGGGAATTATCATTGTTTAAAATCTAATTTTCCGATAACACATTGATAGTATATGCAATTAGATAAGTTCAATCTTTATTTATTAAGAAATTTAGCAAAATAACTAAATGCAGAACACCTGATACAATATAATACAGTCATATCTAGAATATGTCATTGAGGTAAGGACAACACCTGTTTAGACAACATGAGCAGACTTTTAATTTTGCAAAATAAATGCATAAGATGTATATATGATGTATATAAGAGAGAATCATGTAAAAACATTTTTGTAGAAAACAGAATATTTACTGTAGTATCCTTATATGTTTATAAGTAAGATTATAGTTAGTATAGATCAGAGGTGCCATCGAGTGTAGCCGAGGGTGACTACCGTCGTTTTCCCCTTCTTCAGTTGTTCTCTTAGAGGCGTGGGGGTACAGGGGAATAGCCGACTGGCATTGGCTATTACGGTACATCTACACCCCATTGTGTTTTAAAACATATGCAAGTAATCGGCGAACAGTCAACATATCCCGTTACAGAGTCCGACATCAACAAATTAATAGCTAAGAAGAATAAGAACTCCACTTAAATTATGAACTAATAATTATTAACATGTAGCTATAAAAGTATAATTCACAATACACATTATGCACATAAAAACATGAATATATATTATACAAATATAACTATTCGTTTCTTGGAAGTGTTGAAAACAGTGTTATAATAAATGAATCGACTCCCTTTAAATTTAATAACCATTTGTAACAAAAAACTTCACTTATCTTAAGAAAATGATGTCAATTTTTCTTATTAGTTGAATTGAAATCGATTTCATGAACCTTTACACAAATAAAATTATTTAGTAAATATTCTCCACTTAACTTAAGAAGCCGATGACAATACTTCTATTATGTTTTTGCAAATTTGCTCACATCTTCAGCCAAACATAATTTGTTGTCAAACAACATTGTTGTTTGGGAAAAGATATTTTAAAAAATAAACATCGCGTAATGAATTTTGAAATACCAGCAGTTGACTTTGTTCTTAAGTTTGTTTCGTTTTCAGATTTTGGTAATACTGAAAAAACATAATAACATAGTAACTTCTTTAACGATGAAGTGTGTTGACTGAGGATGCGAACAAGGGTTCGTGAAATTGATTTCAATTAATTCAACTAATAAGAAAAATTGACATCTTTTTCTTAAGATAAGTGAAGTTTTTTGTTACAAATAGTTATATATGTATAATACTTATTGCTTCACTGTAACTAGCTTCATTTTCTACGTAATATGAATAAATAGTTTAACAACCTGCCACTGAGTCTTCTGCATGCTCTTCCTCACCCTAATATCTATTAAGTCACCTATGAAGATTAACTAGGAGGGGGAAAAGGTAACCACCCTGTTTCCCCTCAATGAAACCACTGATATAGATGGATTAGATAATCTAAACAGAGCACAAAAGTGAATCGAGAAGATTCACTTCTGTGCTAAGTTGTGCTTCACTGTCTCTACACTTCTTTCAGTTTTATACTATGAATCTAAACAGAGATTATCATAAATATCATACAAGAACCTATCATATTCTACGTATATTATGTATTATACATTTAACATTGTATATAGTATTAAATAATCACTTATAGTAATTCTTAGTTTTTGAATTAAATTGCGTATTCAACATATAAGTATTATTATGGATAAATAAAATTGAATTGAATATACACTTTTTGCTTACACAACTTACCCTGGGCATCTTATAAATTTCATTTATTGTTTATTCCAGTTTTTCTGCATCACTTCTACTTCTAATATTTTGCTTTTTTCATTTCCATCCTTTCCCAAGCAGTTTCATGTATATATTTATTCGAGTCTTCATAAACTACTTTTACAGCCTTACATTCCATTTAATTATTTATTTCATTTATGCACCTTCACTTAGTACCTTATTATTATGCTATTTACTACATTACAGCTCCTGAATTCCCTCGTAACTTTATTTGGGCATTTCTGTTTTTTATTATTGTTTGTGCCTACATGCAATACCACTAGTTTAGCATTCCACTTTTCACTTTCATCTTTTATTATATTAGGCAAATATTTTGCCTTTACTCTTTTAAACACTTTCACATTTATTATTTTCTTTTCAGATTTATGTTTGTTATCATTGAGTCACCATACACCACTACACTTTTTGTTTCTTTTCCTCCCTTCTTTTCTTATTTTCATATTCTTCTTTCTTCAGGTTGTTCATGCTTGCATTTGGATTTATCCACTTGTATTTATTTCTTTCCTTGTGTTTTTCTTTGTTTGATTGTCTTCCATCTATTCTTTATTTAACATCTCAAACCCATTTACGTGTTGATAATGTTTGAGGTTATATCCCTTACTTGCAAATACACTGCTGCATACAGTATTTTCTGTGTTGCATCTGTATTGTGACTTGTGGGTTCGTAGTATTAAAAGTCAGAGTTGCAGATATTCTAAATGTTCTTTATTTCCATAGAAATACACTGTTCATCTCACTTAACAGCATTATTTCACATACACAACACAATCTACCAAGGTCGATGACCACACAAACAGCGTTCTGATTACATCTGTTTACAACACTCCTGTTACGTCTCTCTGTTTACGACTATTATTGACTCTTGGCGAGTCGTCGCTCCCTTAAATACCTCATTGATAAATTCGGGAGATTTCTAGAACAAACAAGAAATTGACTGTTCTCTGTCAATCAAGATATCACTAGAATTTTCTATACAGGAAAGTTTATCTGTGCCGGGAAGTCCTTTATCTTGCGCTATCTTTAACTGCTATGCAAGCTCTTTATAACCACACTGTCTGCCTATCAGCTCCTTTGTGTAAACAAGCCACGCGAACCCTTTTTGCGCGTATGCTGCCAGTCGTAAATGCTTCTGGTTCTTTTTTCATTTTCAGTTCCCTTATTTTAGATCTTGTTTAGAAGTTTAATCATCTTGTGTAAGGAAGCTATCATCTCTGCTTCTCTCAAACAATGTGCTATTTCAATCTGAGTGTTTTTGCTGTTCTATAATTCCATTTTTTGTACCTTAATTTCTTTCAACTTTTGATTAACATGAAGTAGTTAGGAAAATACTTTGTAAAAATAGATATAATATATAAATAATAGTGGATACAGAAAGTCATGTGAATGTAGCACATAATATTTTTGTTTATTGCCTCTGTCACCACCACCACTGCCACTGCTGCTGTCACCATCACTTCCACCACCGCTGCCGTTTATATAAAACCTTCTATGTAACAAAATTGTTTTAGTACTCCATTTTGGACATTGTTACACTATGCAGCTTCAAAAGCAATATTCAGTAATAACATAAACAACAATATAAATAAATACATAAACATAAATATTGACAAACTAGTCACATATTAGGTTTAATACAATGACTATGTATAAATGCTTTGTCTGCTTGTTATTTCTGTTATTATAGTGACTGTTCTGCAGATAATGAAGTAAGAGGAAGGGCCACACAGTTACTGCTCAGTTTATGTGCAAGTTCGAGCCATGAACATTTAGTAAAGAATATTATGGATATTCTCATACAAAAAGAAAAGACTGAAGGTGGTGGAAAAAATCGTTACTTTGGCGATTCTCAACTTCATTACTTAAAACATCGTGTTATGCAAGCTTTACTTCTCTTGGAACCTGCTTTAACATTGGTAAGTTAAATTACTTTCCAATTCCACACTAACCTTCTGCACTCTCATGTAGACTTTATTTACAACAATTGAAGTCAACAAAGGTAGAACATCCTTGCCATTGTTGATGAGTTAATAGAAATACATACTGGAAACATGTAAAGCATAGAATAGATAGTAGTACATCCATTAGCATTCCAATATTTTTAAGCATCAATATTTAGTTATCCATTTAAGAATTAATAGAAATTTTCTTCTCTTTAAGAAACAGATTCCTGAAACTTAAAACGGTCACTCTCCATGAAGTCTCTTTTTAAACAAGCATAGTGAAAATGCAATTTTTTTGTAAGTCACAGAACCATGCAGCATATATAACATCATCAAATACCAAATCAAATGTCCTTTTATAATAATTACTATTTGTCATATAATATCCACTAACTGTCATTCATTATAATCATTAATGTATTAATACAACTGTATACTTTTATTTTGAAACAGGAACACAAAAATTTGCTTTTGAAATGGCTAAAGGACTCTCTAATAGCAGAAGGTAATCAGCCAAGTGTGCGCTATCAGAAAGAGTGGCTAATAGTGAGAATATTGTACCATCATCCCTGTCTGAGGCAGAACATTTGGGATTATTTTCAAGAGGTAAATCAGTTTCACAATCTATTATATATGCTCATAAGGCACATGAGGGGTATACATTTGATGCATGAAATGTAAGTACAGTAGAAGCTTGAAATAGCGTGGGCCAAAATACTACGGATTTAGATTTAATGCGGGTAAAAGTATCTCCCGATTAAAACATATTGTAGCTAATTATTTGTAAATTTGAAATAAAAAATATTCTGCAAACAGAGGTTCTGCAGTATAATTTTCATGGACACTGGCCACTCTATTCCAGGAAAGTAATGAATGATACCACGTTTCCTGGCCTTGTCATTTTTATCAGCTCATATAATTCTGCTGAATGAAATCATGTACTGTACGTAGGGAGGGAAGGGGAATGTAGTGATGTCATCTGCATCTTAGGCACAGTCTTAATTCACAGTTGCTTTTTTCTTTCTTTCTATCTTTTTTTTGGTGCAGCATGCTACTGAAGAAACAGTTAGAGTTTTGTGATAAGAAATGAATACAGCAAATTTGTCAGATATTGATAATTGCATAAATTAATTAATCTCATCAGTGTATTTTGTAAAGTAGGACCCAAAACATTACTCAGAGAGAGTCGAGAAATTGTTTCAATTGTATGAACATACATGAAAAAAGAAGCTAAAAGCAAAGAACTGGTTACATCAGATTTTTTTTCTTCAAAAATGTTCTAAAAGCTAAAGTGCATATCAGATGATACAGGAGTGTCAGAAAGAACAGTAAAAAGAATTTTTAAAGAACACAAACAAAATGAAAATTAGAGCAAATCTTTGGAACTGCAGGTAAAAAGCAAAGCATTCCAATATGAGTAATAGATATAGATGACTGGTCGTTAGAGGAAGAATTCAAAATTTTGATGTTACAGGAAAAAGGTGCTCCTACAAAAGCTAAGTTACTTGTTATTTTAAGAGAAAGGTTTAACATTCAGATCAATAAGTCATCCTTAAACAGAATAGTGAGGAAACTGGTTTTTAAATGAAAAAACACTAAAACAACAGAAAATGCATATAGAAAGGTACAACAGTCATTCTAAAGATCGCCGATGAAGAAGACAGTCTTCATGGTATTGAAGAACTTACATAATTTCATCTACAATATCTGCAATTATGTTTGCATTAATATGAATGGATTTGCACAACTAATGCAGCTGATAAATTGTGGACATTTTTGGAAGGACTGTGCCACATTTCTAACGAGTATGTTATCTTAATAGCATATGAAACTGATGCAACAATTTGCTTAATGCTATCCACAATAAGAGTGACAATGAAGAACAAGATGACGGTGAAAGTGACGTGGAGGGGGAAGAAAACATTCTGAATATTAGTGAAGTGATAACTCATTTAAACAATGTGATTCTGTAGATGGACAGGCTAAATGAATCAAACAGCGTTCATCTCCTTCATCTTGCCACAATACGTGTAGAGAAAATGTGGCACATTACTGTGTCAAACAAAGTTTACTGATTACGTAGAAAATGAAGCTAGCTACAGTGAAGCAACAAATACTACACAAATACAAATATTTGCTACAAAGGCTTCACTTATCTTAAGAAATTGGAGTTAAATTCGTTTGTGTCTTCAGTCCACACACTTCGTCGTCAAGGACTGAATTGTTTGTGAAATCGATCTCTATTAGAAAGAAGTATTAACACCAATTTCTTAAGATAAGTGAAGCCGTTATAGCAAATATTTGTATTTGTGTAGTAAAGTTTACTGATGTTTTTAAAACAAAGAAATATTAGGTTGGTGTAAAATAGGTATAGTGGAATATAAATCAAGATTGGTTACGAGCTGGAATACATCTCCCAGCCTAGCTGATGAGTAATTTGAAAAGTATTGTAGTGTATTTACCAGTAATTTGAAAAGTATTGTAGTGTATTTACCTAATATATTAATACTATACTGCAAATTATTACGAGGGTCGGCTTAAAAGTCCCAGGCCTCACATAGAGATGGCGCCATTGGGCTAGTTTGATGGATAGCATCATATAGTTTAACTCTAGACTAGCTTGTATCCATAGTTACAGGTCAGTAGCTTGTTTAGTTTTTGAATGACATTTTAAATAAGTAAAAACCAGGCAGGATGGCTCAGGCGGTTTCTACTGTGGTCTACATTTGGGAGACGCAGGTTCAACTTCTGTGGCCAACCTACCGGACCCATGGTTTTTTTCGGGGATTTCCAAGGTTTCCAGGCAAATGCTGGGTAGATGAATTACATTCCTCGAATTTCATGTCCCTCCATTTCATCTCCTTTATTGTTTCACACCATCTCTCATCTGGTGGTGTCTTTCAGGGTAGAAGTGTTGGCAGGTATTTTGACACCTTGGGTTGGCCGCCCTCAGTCTCCTCTCGCTTCATCCTTCCTCCTGGAGATGCCCCACTTGGGGTTACAGGTTTGGGTACCGAATCCCCATCATAGTAATCCAAATCCTAAATAAGACAAATATAGAGGTTACACGAAAATGGAGTATTTGGAAAAATGAGCAATGATTAAGTATTTCAATTTGAAAGGTTTAATGCCTAAAGGAATCAAGGAGGAAATGGACACTACATTGAAAGGCTCTGCCTCTTCATATACAATAGTTAAAATTTGGGTTGCAGAGTTTAAAATGGGACGTACGAGCACTAGTGATGAGCCTCGCTTTGGATGTCCTGTGAAAGTCACAACTCCGGAGTTCATTGAAAAAATTCATTGTTTAGTACTGGAAGACCACAGATTAAAGTTGTTTGAGATAGCAGAGACTGTAAACATATCAAAAGAACCTGCAGGTAATATTTTAAGTAATGTTTTGGTCTTTCACAAGGTCTGTGCAAGATGGGTGTCACGTTTGTTGACACCTGATCAAAAGTTGCAAAGAAAAACTGTTTCTGTTAAGAATTTGGAGCTCTACTGTTAAAATCCCAGTGAATTTTTCAGATGGCTTATTACCATGGATGAAACTTGGATACATCACTGCACTCCAGAAAGTAAATCACAGTCAAAACAGTGGACTGCGCCAGATGAACCAACTCCAAAAACGCCAATCAATTTTGTCAGCTAACAAGGTTTTGGCGAGTGTTTTCTTGGATACACAGGGAATTATTTTTATTGATTACTTAGAAACGGGTAAAAGTATCACTAGGGACTGCTACACAAGCTTTCTGCAATGTTTGAGTGATGAGGTGAAAAGAAGAAGACCTCATTTGGCAAAGAAAAAAATCTTGTTCCTTTACGTCAATGCTCCAGCCCATCGTTCAGTCATTGCAATGGGAAAAATGTGCAAATTAAAGTTCAGATTGCTTGAACATCCAACCTGTTCGCCAGATCTAGCACCTAGTGACTACCACCTGTTCTGGAACCTCAAAAAAAATGTTGGAGGATGAAGATTTCGCAGCAATAAGGAGGTCAATTGATGCATAAACGCTATTTTGAGGATCATGATAAATCGCACTACAGTGGTTTAATTGAATTAGAACACTGATATGACAAATGTATTAGCCTTTTTGAAGATTATGTTGAGAAAAAAAGAAAAACAATTTTTTTCATTTTTTTTTCTTATTGTGAGGCTCGGGACTTATCAGCCAAGCTTCGTATTACATGCATATTTCCCTCCTCCAGTTGAATGAGATTCATTTTTGTCCCAAGTGTTGCACTTTTATGTACTGCAGTAAGGTTATAATGCGAGGAAAAGGATGTCCCCAACAAACACATCATTTCGGGCTTCTGTTGTACAATGTGACAACTGTGGAACAGTTTTGAAATGTGAGGAGGTCGGCACTGCACTTTTGCAGAATAATGGTTGACAATAGCAGCATTTAGAAACTTCTTGCATTATTTAAAAATTTCTTCCTTTTTGAAGCAATATAAATGCACTCCAGTGAAATTAGTATTAGTATATTTTTAAACATGTTTAAAACGTAATGAATTCATTATTGAAACATATTTACATTTTGCATACTTGCACTACCCCATAACAGCTTCAATAGAACCTTCATAGACAAAACTATAATGACTTTCAAAAGAAGAAATCAGTAAATCAAATGCATTAAAAAGAAAAGGAAGAATTCACACAATCTTCAAAGTTCCATATTACCTCTGTGCATATAATAAATTCAAAACAATTTTTAAGGAATACAATATACAGCGGTTTCCGTTAAGTATAATATAAAAGCCTATTAAGACAGTTCACTCAGAGATTCAATTCCATCTAAAAGATTGCAGGTGTGTAATGAATGTATTGCTCTAGTGCCATTAAATGCACATAGTAAAAAAAAAATGCTACCTAGATATGAGGCTCAAACAGCTCATACAGCTGAAAAATTCAAATATAAATAAATTGATAAATTTACATTAGCAGTTAAGCTGTCAATGTGAGAGAAATGCTTATTCTAAAATCATAAGAGTATATAATGAACTTTCATGTGCCCCCTGCAGATTAAAGCAAATGCATCTCCATCTGGATGGAGCAAATTTTCAATACATGATGTCACTGCATAAAGTGAAGGTCCTTTCATTTGTCCATTAGTTGCTCCACAGTGAGGATGAGAACAAATACTTTTGAAACATGTTACAATTAAGTTAAGGATAAAAATACTTCGATTTCCTATTCAGTATGTATTTTAAAATTCATGATTTACTTTGCTATATATATATTTTCTGTTTTGATTACTTATATTAGCATAGTGTAAAATGTTGTGTGCTAGATAGTCAACCTGAAAAATTAAATGCCATGACCGTATTTGAACCACGGATCTCCTGGTTTCCGTCCAGTCACTATTACCTATTGAGCTACCATGGCCAACATGCCATCCTGACACAATATATGAGTCAATTGGAGAATTTAATGTCAGGACACAATATATGAGTCAATTGGAGAATTTAATGTCCGGATGGCATGTTGGCCATGGTAGCTCAATGGGTAAGAGCGACTGGACGGAAACCAGGAGATCCATGGTTTAAATCCCAGCCATGGCATTGAATTTTTCCGGTTGACTCTATCTAAAAACTTAGCCTAAATATGGCTAATGAGAAGAAATGATTAATTTCCATCAATTAACTTAAATAGTGCTGTGTGTGATTATGTGTTTATTTTAATTTTATGGTAAAATATTTTCAGGCAAGCAGGAAACGAGCAGGAAGTTTGTGTTCTTTTATTTCAATAATATATCACCTAGCGAGTATAATAGATGATTTCAGTGGACAAGAAATGTTTCTGGAGCGAGGAATAAGAGAAATTGCACCCTGGTGCATGGCCCAACAGTTCACCATTCGTCTCTATGCACAGGTAAGAATGATGTACAAAGAATGTCACCCTGACATCCACAGGAACCACTGCGGCAAATAAATAATGTGCTGCAATAACCTTAAATGGGTTTAGCCTATCTAAGGTTAGATTAAACTTTCACAAAGCACAATTTACTTTCTCTACACTTAAGCTAGATAACCAATGCATATGGCCAAACATTGTATACCATCATTTCATTAAAAAGGCATCTTTTTATGGTACCTGAATTAATAAAAGGACAAATTTAACTTCAAAGAGTGTCGATTAATGACACTAAACAACACTTACTTTTAAATTTTTCCGGAACATGTTTCAGAGGCTTTGCCTCTATCCTCAGCCGGCCATCGACTGGTTCTCATTGGTGTAGTTGACGATATTTTGTCACAGGTCTCCTCTGGTGGCGGTTCAAGGAACTTGCTGAACAAATCTTCCTGGGGGATGTCGAAATTGAATACTTTGTTCCTATTTTTTGAAATGAAGATTTGTTCCCATGTGGATAGTTCTTGTTTTCCTGATATATGTTTTAGTAGTTTTGGTTCTGGATTTATGTTGTGTTTTTTTTTTTTTTTCCAAAAATGTGTGGCAACTGCTGATTTTTCTAATTGTTTATATTTTATGTTTCTAAAGTGTTCCTTTGCCCTTGTTTCTAAATTTATTTTGGTTTTTCCAACATAAATTTGACTACAGTCATTGCATTCAATTTGATATATACCAGATTTTTTGTTAGATGGAATGGCATTTTGATGTTTGAGCAAATTAGGTTTTTTAAGGAGAAATGGTTGACTGGTGCTAGTTGAATGTTTTGTTTTTTGAAGACTTTTTTGAATTTATCATAGGCCCATGGATGGTAAGTGAATTTTTTGAAAGTCATATTAGTTACTGTAGCTGAGAGGGTTGTGGTTTCCTTTAGTAGCTTCTTCTTTTTTGCCTATGATAAATTCAAAAAAGTCTTCAAAAAACAAAACATTCAACTAGCACCAGTCAACCATTTCTCCTTAAAAAACCTAATTTGCTCAAACATCAAAGATGCCATTCCATCTAACAAAAAATCTGGTATATATCAAATTGAATGCAATGACTGTAGTCAAATTTATATTGGAAAAACCAAAATAAATTTAGAAACAAGAGCAAAGGAACACTTTAGAAACATAAAATATAAACAATTAGAAAAATCAGCAGTTGCCACACATTTTTGGAAAAAAAAACACAACATAAATCCAGAACCAAAACTACTAAAACATACATCAGGAAAACAAGAACTATCCACATGGGAACAAATCTTCATTTCAAAAAATAGGAACAAAGTATTCAATTTCGACATCCCCCAGAAAGATTTGTTCAGCAAGTTCCTTGAACCGCCACCAGAGGAGACCTGTGACAAAATATCATCAACTACACCAATGAGAACCAGTCGATGGCCGGCTGAGGATAGAGGCAAAGCCTCTGAGACATGTGCCGGAAAAATTTAAAAGTAAGTGTTGTTTAGTGTCATTAATCGACTCTCTTTAAAGTTAATTTATCATAACAACACTGTTTTCAACACTTCCAAGAAAGGAATTGCAAGGACAAATTTGTTTACATTTATGTGTTTTTCTCTGTCTGCTATCTTGTACTTTTAACTATTCTTATGATACCTTATGTTTATCTACTTCACATTAATAAAGATAAATCTTTGCAACAATTAATTGCTCATTTTACAAAGGTATAAGAGGACTAGGGATTGAAAAAACTAAATTGGCAGTAATGTTTAAAACCTGCTAACTGGAAATTTCATCTAAAATTAGGCAAGTGAGTCAACCTTGTATATACTTTTCTCCACTTACAAGTTTTTTATGAAGACTAGTTTCTGGGGACTTCTCCCCTATCGTCAGCTCTGTGGTAGACTGATGATGCATCCGGTGTCTGCATCTGGCTTGGTGTTGTGCTGCCATCTAACGTCCTGGTAAGTTTGATGACGTCATCTACTGCGGGAATTTCAAAATTCATCAAGAGGTCATGTTTTTTCGTAATAAATATGTTTTCCCAAATCTGTAGTTCCAGAGGTTTCTTTGCCTGTTTGATCAGTTCTATTTCTTGTTTTATGTTGTGATTCTCAGACCAAAAGTGATGTGCTACGGCCGACTTGTCCATTTGTTTGAATTTAATATTTCTGAAGTGTTCTTTCATTCTTGTTCCTAGATTCCTTTTGGTCTTACCAATGTATATCTTGTCACAATCCTGGCAACTCATTTGGTAAATGCCTGATAATTGAGTTTTCGGTGTGCTATTTTTTAGAGGGTGGTTTAGTAAGTTGCGGATGTTGTGTTTGTTTTGAGGGGCTAATTTTATGTTGAAGCTCTTAAATATCTTTTCAAATTTGTTGAAGTATTTTGGATGAAATGTAAATTTTCCATATCTGGTGTTTGGGTTTTCTAGTTTTTTTAACGTAGTAATGTCCTTTAAGTATTTGTTTCTTTTGTGTCTATAGATCAGTTTTTTGATGAAATTTGTGTTATAGTTGTTCAGTTCGGCAACCTGGTGTATGTGAGCGTACTCCTGTTCATATTCTGTTTTTGTTAGCGGAATGTTGATTAATCTGTGAACTAAACTATGGAATACTGCATATTGATGTTGTACTGGGTTGAAACTATCTCAAGAACTTGGACACATAATTTGGACACATTTCAAAACAAAATTACAAGACATATTGAAATTAAAAATGAAAGATAAAACACAGACTCTTAAATCGAAAGTATGGAAATTACGCTTAAGGAGACCGACGAGAAACCCACACAACCAGTATCGCTGTGTCACAGAAGCACCAGACAATGTAGTCAACATCTCTTCCCAAGCTTTCACCGAAACAGAGTTAAAATTTCTAAACAAAGGTTTTAAAACTTGTGTCGGCAACTCGGGCAATTTAGACGATTGCATCATTGACGTCACCATAACCTCAAACTTTTTGGAAAATGGTAGCGAAAAAACATTAGTTAAATCAAAATGCTTAGAAATTCTAAAGGGGATGACATTCGGACAGGAAAATAACTACAAAGAAACTATTCAAACATTGAACCAAAAACCAGTTTTTTATCTGAAAGCAGACAAAGGAAATACGGTAGTCATTATGGACCGAAATGATTACAACCAGCGAGTCGAACATCTACTACAAAATCCAGAATATACAACCCTAACCAAAAACCCTTTAAGGAAATACATAGAAACCACCAAAAAAGCAATTAAAGAAAATACAGTAGTGCCACATAAGATGAAAAATAGCATAATTGTAAACAACCCTAATTTGCCAAAATTATGCTGCCTACCTAAGATTCACAAGACAGACAACAGCATGCGACCCATTATTAACAATATGGATGCCCCGACTTACAAACTGGCAGAATGGTTGTTGGAAGAATTTGACAAGTTTGAAAAGTTTGAATCTCTAAGCATAAACAATTCATTTGATTTAGTAAAGAAAATTGAAAACACAATTATAAAAACTGAAGAGGTGATGGTGTTCTTTGATATCAGATCTCTATTCACGAGCATACCAGTAGAAAAAATTCCAAAATTGATGAAAGGCTGGTTATCCAAAAGCAACGTTGCAGATGATAAAATAGAGGAATACATCAAATTAACCACCCTATGTATTGAACAAAACAGCTTCACGTTCTCCAGCAAGATCTTCCAACAAACAGCAGGTTTGGCCATGGGTAACCCTCTTTCACCATTACTAGCTAATCTGTTCATGAGTAATTTGGAAACACACATTACTAAAGCCTTTCCATATATTTTCAAATATTGGCATAGATATGTCGACGATGTGTTTGCGATAGTCCCTAGAAGACTAACCGAGGATGCTATAAAGTTGCTAAACCTACAAGAAAAATCCATAGTTTTCACCATTGAAGTAGAGCAGGATGAATGGCTACCTTTTCTAGATCTGAAAATCATTAGAACACCAACAGGATTACAATTTGGAATATACCGAAAAGCAACACATGTTGACAATTACATTAAATGCAACCCATTCAACCCAGTACAACATCAATATGCAGTATTCCATAGTTTAGTTCACAGATTAATCAACATTCCGCTAACAAAAACAGAATATGAACAGGAGTATGCTCACATACACCAGGTTGCCGAACTGAACAACTATAACACAAATTTCATCAAAAAACTGATCTATAGACACAAAAGAAACAAATACTTAAAGGACATTACTACGTTAAAAAAACTAGAAAACCCAAACACCAGATATGGAAAATTTACATTTCATCCAAAATACTTCAACAAATTTGAAAAGATATTCAAGAGCTTCAACATAAAATTAGCCCCTCAAAACAAACACAACATCCGCAACTTACTAAACCACCCTCTAAAAAATAGCACACCGAAAACTCAATTATCAGGCATTTACCAAATGAGTTGCCAGGATTGTGACAAGATATACATTGGTAAGACCAAAAGGAATCTAGGAACAAGAATGAAAGAACACTTCAAAAATATTAAATTCAAACAAATGGACAAGTCGGCCGTAGCACATCACTTTTGGTCTGAGAATCATAACATAAAACAAGAAATAGAACTGATCAAACAGGCATAGAAACCTCTGGAACTACAGATTTGGGAAAACATATTTATTACGAAAAAACATGACCTCTTGATGAATTTTGAAATTCCCGCGGTAAATGACGTCATCAAACTTACCAGGACGTTAGATGGCAGCACAACACCAAGCCAGATGCAGACACCGGATGCATCATCAGTCTACCACAGAGCTGACGATAGGGGAGAAGTCCCCAGAAACTAGTCTTCATAAAAAACTTGTAAGTGGAGAAAAGTATATACAAGGTTGACTCACTTGCTAATTTTAGTAACAATGGCACTCCACTTTCTGAAATACTTCTTTTTATTCTATATGGAAATTTCATACTCTTTCCATAACATTGCAAGATACAACTGAATAGTGAGTGATACTATGGTAAAAAAAAAAAAAAAAAAAAAAAAAAAAAAAAAAAAAAAAAAAAAAAAAAAAAAAAAAAAAAGGAGTAACCAAGCAACATAATGACAATGGCTTCTATTCTCAACGTGATGCTGACTATGTATAATTGGAGGAATAAAATTAATTGAAGAAACTAGCCTAAGCATCAAAAACACCTATGAACCTATAGAACACATTAACGTTACTGAACTAAAAGAAGAGGACATACTAGTCTCGTTTGATGTTAAATCACTGTTTCCCAGCATACCAGTAAAACAACTCCCACCGTTGATAGAAAAATGGCTCAAATCACTTGGAATGTCATCACTTGAAATTTCAGATTACATCGAACTAACCAAATTATGCATAGAACAAAATTTCTTCCAGTTTCAAACAAAATATTTCCACCAAACTCAGGTTTAGCAATGGACAACTCCCTATCACCCTTCCTGGCCGATCTGTATATGAGTGCATTAGAAATAAGGATCACCAAAGGTTTCCCTTGGATGTTCAAACTCTGGCAAATGATATGTCATACATCTTTGCAAGAGTACCAAAAAAAAAAAAAAAAAAAAAAAAAAAAAACACATCAGTGATGCACTAAAACTTTTAAATATCTATGAAAAAAGTATCAAGTTCACTGCATAAATTGAAAAAGATGAGTATTTAACATTTTTGGATCTTAAAATAATCAGAAATAAAAAGAGAATAAACTTTGGCATTTACAGAAAACCAACACAGATAGACAACTACATTAAAGCTAATGGCTACAATCCAAGATCCCACAAACAGGCAGTCTTCAATAGCTTAACACACAGACTGCTCAACATCCCTCTCACAGCGGAAGAATACAAACAAGAATACAAGAAAATTATTGAAATAACACAAAAAAATGACTTTCCCAAATCATCAGTAGACAAAAAAGTGAACTTAGCAAAATAGAAAAAGCTAATAAAGGAAACCACAACCCTCTCAGCTACAGAAACTAATATGATCTTCTAAAAATTCACTTATCATCCATGGACCTTTGATAAATTCAAAAAAGTCTTCAAAAAACAAAACATTCAACTAGCACCAGTCAAGCATTACTTAAAAAACCTAATTTGCTCAAACATCAAAGATGCCATTCCATCTAACTAAAAATCTGGCATATATCAAATTGAATGCTGTGACTGTAGTCAAATTTATATTTGAAAAACTAAAAGAAATTTAGAAACAAGAGCAAATGAACACTTTAGGAACATAAAATACAAACAAGTAGAAAAATCAGCAGTTGCCACACATTTTTGAGAAAAAACCACAACGTAAATCCAGAACCAAAACTACTAAAACATACATCAGGAAAACAAGAACTATCCATATGGGAACAAATCTTCATTTCAAAAAATAGTACAAAGTATTAAATTTCGACATCCCCCAGAAAGATTTGTTCAGCAAGTTCCTCGAACCGCCACCAGAGGAGACCTATGACAAAATATCGCCAGCTACACCACTGAGAACCAGTTGATATCCGGTTGACAATGGAGGCAAATAGTCTCTGAAACATGTGCCGGAAAAATTTAAAAGTAAGTGATGTTTAGTGTCATTAATTGACTCCCTTTAAATTTAATTTATTACAACAACACTGTTTTCAACCCTTCCAAGAAAGGAATCAGCAGTAGCATTTCATTTTTGGAATAAAAACCATGACATTGATCCAAATCCAAAATTACTAAAATGGATGATAAAACAAACTGACAACATGGGAGAACATATTCAGATGGAAAAATAAGGACTGAGTAATGAACTTGTAAGTCCTACCAATTGATAATTTGATAAAGAAATTCATAGTTCCACCACCAGAGAGAAGAAAGCAGAGGAAGTTGGACTGAGGTTGAAAATGGATGCAACAGCTTCCGAAACTAGTCCCTCAATAATATAAAAATGTAAGTGAAGAGGTGTTAAAAACTGATTACAAATAGTTTTTTCAACTGAGCTGACTACTTGAGTGTGGTGTTGTTATGTTGAAGCTTATTGCAGTCATCTCTGGTGTCTTTTCAAGGAATTTCTTGCTGAGATTATCTTTTGGAGGTAACTCAAAGCTGAAAACCTGACCTTTGTTTTTAATAAAAATTACTTTATTCAGAAGACACAACAAGGAATTGCTTTTTGATACTGTGACAAAACAGTTTAGCCATAAAGAAAGTTGGCTGAAATTTATGCTTATATATAAATAGGTATGGTAAAATTGTTTATTTCATTTTTATAATTCTTGTTTAATGTATATGTGTTATAGCTTGTTTAAAAAAAAGTATTTAAATGCATTGTTTGTGAAATTAACATTAATTCAACAACCCACTACTGTCCAGATCTAGTAGTTCTAGTGATAGTTCAATCATAATGCCACCATACACCACTGCTGCTAAGTCATTATACATGTTTTAGTGTTTTTGGAATTCATGGTTATGCTAAGAGTGAAATTTCAAAGCAAATCATGTAGTGAACTGCTTTAACGATTTGACTAAACACCTTGTAATTCTCTTTTACGTACAACAAAATTTGTAATAAAATCATTTCTGCAAACATTTATCCTGATTAACAAGCATTAGCTAGAAGAATATGCTTTTGTAAGAATTGCTTGTAGATAAGTGGGTTGAGAAAGCAATGTGAATGTAACACATTTTTATTTATTTTATTTTTCTGAAGTGCCTGCAAAGTCTCTGGGAAATGCATCTCAACAACTCTCTGAAGCACAATTTGGGAACCTCTTAATATACATAATTGATGTTCAAAACATGTAGAAGAATTTGAAGTTTGAAGAGGTCAAATGTGCAAAAACACTTTTTAAGAGCCCTCATAATATATATATATATATATATATATATATATATATATATATATATATATATATATATATATATATTATTTTCTCTAACAAACTACAAACATGTTTCTGTTCTTTTATCAGACAGTCATGCAGAAGCTGTTCCTGCTGTGTGAAATGCAGAATTTCAGTTCAACTGCTGAAAAATATGCAGTTTTAAAATTGTGCATACAATCAAGCATACAACAAGGGAGTGCAGTTAAAAATTCACTGAAGTTGCAAGAAGATTTTTATTTCACTGGATTTCATCCCATTTGGCATTACAGTCTAGAGGTAAGGACAGTGAAATATATCTTTAAACATGCATTTAATGATAAATGTCCCCTCCCAAATACCCAATGCAGAATCATTTTGGAGAAACTTTGTTTTGTGCGATGCAAGAATATTTTCTAAGTCCAAAGGTGCACGTATAGACATGGGAGGGTCTGCCGGTTGTCACATTGCAGCCACATGAGAAAGATATGTAAAACTTGTAGCCAACCTCTGCAAAAATGCCCCAGACATAGGTGATGCAGTCCGTGTGCAAAGGAACATGGTTTGAGCAGGCTAAGTTATCGCTCATGCACTGCTTTGCACGTAAACAATCCTACGACACAACGATAATGGAGTGCTCCATAGGAAATACATGTATGAGCTCACGGACTGGTTTGGCTACTGCCGCAAAGTGTGTATGTTGTCAAATGACATCAAGTATACTGCAAGGGGGGAAATGGTCGGTCCTGGCCATGTCGTTCAAATCGACGAATGCAAAATAGGGCGACGCAAGTTTCATCGTGGGTGCATCGTAGAGGGCAACTGGATCTTGAGAATGATCGACGTGGAAACGAATGAGGTGCGGATGACGATATGCCCCAACAACAGGAGGGATGCAAATACGCTCTACAGTCTAATTGCAGTGCCCACGATGAATCTTGTGTTCCTATTTTGCATTCGTCGATTTGAATGACGTGACTGGGACTGCCAATTTTCCCCCTTGCAGTATACTTGGTGTCATTTGACATCATGCACACTTTGTGGCAGTACCCGAACCACTCTGATACAGTCCGCGAACTCATACATGTATTTCCTATGGAGCACTCCATTATTGTCGTGTCGTAGGATTGTTTACGTGCAAAGCAGTGCATGAGCAACAAAATTTGACCGGGCAATAACTTAGCCTGCTCAAACCATGTTAGTGTTTAGTTAGCTATGTGGTGCAATTTAAGTACTACTTTGTGTTAGTCTGCTAGATAGTGTAATATTGGGACAAGTAAGACTGTTGGCAGCATTGCATTCAGTGGAGAAACAAGCATAATTTGGCTGCACTGAATTCTTCAATATGGCTACATTACACAGTAAGTAAATAAACAAACAATTAATAACGTTAAAAGAATGCCCTCCAACAGGAAATTGCACTAAAAAGTAAAGAAATTGTATTAAAAATCATGGTTGTATATAAAAACATCATAAAGTGTGAAGGAATTAGAAAAAAATTGTCACGTCGCATACCAGAAAGGAGAGCCATCATTTTATATACGTTCAACAAACTTTCAGGCGTTATAGTGGTATAATATAGGAAATACCTTATTTAGGAACCTATGACTGTGATGACTAACTTTGAAAGTACATATAATTTTTAATTTTAACATTCATTAAATGTAAGTAAATAAACACTTTATATGATTATGATATTGATTTTTACTCTAAAATATTTAATTTCTCTTCCACAAGCACAAAAATAGCTACTATTGTGATATGCTCAAGTTATGATCTTTGCTTTTTCTATAAAACTGCTCTATTAGCAAAGACCAGTGCATCACTGATCAGTCATGGAGAATCATAAATATATCTTTGAGACAAACATCATTTGTAATAATTGTGCAGTCATCAGCATGCTTGTCTGTCAATCTGGAGAAACTTTTTTTTCTTTTAAATTTATGTCCTACAATGTTGTCATGTCGGATGGTGAATGAAATAGGTGAAATGATGCTCAAATGAGCCCAGGGTCCATATAACGTAGAGTTACCCAATATTAATCTTTCAGGATAAGGGAAAACCCTGGAAAAAACCTTATCCAAATAACTCACCCTGACTGAGATTTGAACTGGGGACCTCTAGTACTGGAGGAATTGGATTCATACCCTGTATAAGTGTTTAAACAATTTTATTCCAAACAGATGAATGGTGTATGTTTGGAGTAAATCGAGGACTGGGAGATTTTGTTGTAAATATTTGTGTCATATCGTTGAAAGATGCAGACTTAAATGTAAAGCTTAACCACATTTTTATTTTTGAGTAATGGTTCTGACAAAAACAGGACACACATATTTGGGCACTTTTCTAAAAACAATTTATTTGTGTATTTTGTATTTATTTATTCAGAGGACTTCAATACATGTATTTTTAGCAAAATCTCCATATTATATTTGTGGGTGGAATGCAATACTTCCTTACTATAGGTAAGTAGCAGAGAGAAAAGTAAACTTGTAGTTTCTATTGTCCAGCCTTAATATACAACTGTGCATGCACTATTTTGTTGTATTAGTAATGAGTTTTATGCTATATCAATAGTTGTGTAAATTATAATTATGTTATATTACTGTTATTAATTTGAACTATTTACAATAATTTATTTCTAAAGTTCTTATCAAGCGAATTATGTTTATGATTTAAAATTCTTTATTTATTTCTCTAGAATCCCAAAATGTAAAATATGGTACAAACAAACATCTCAGTAAAATTATTGAGGGCATAGATATATTTCTTTGAATAAAAGAGACAATAACATGGACGTTTGGGAGTCCTAGCTGATCACTTGTAACCTGTATTTCTGCTACCTTTTCCACAGCTATGTACTTGCAACAAGTATACCAAAATTATACATATAATCTTTATAAAGCCATAAAGATGATGTGTTTATATTTCTACAGACAATATTCAGGGAATTACCAAGACTTTCCAATGTTGCCCAAGAAGAATGGCTTTCTGTATCTCTACTGAAGTCTTGTGGAGTTACTGAAACTAATTATATACGTTTGGAAAATAGTGACTCTGTTCTTCAAAAACACAGCATGGCTTCTTGGGTCCTTAGAACTGTAGGTAAGAGAACATATTTATTATAGTACATCATGTAAATTCTGTCTCAGGAAATTGAAGCTAGACAATTTAATACAATTACATTCTCTAAGAAAACTCAGATTTATGTTTGGTAATGGTTATTATAGTATAGGCTCATTATTATATATGATAACCCATACTTAGGCTCTCTCCACTGTGCAAGAAAACAGAGAGTCACTGGAGAATGGTGCCGCAGAGGCATATTAAAATCCTTAACTTGTAGTAGATGCTAGAAATGGTAATCTTCTGCTCTCATAATAATAAATAATAATAATAATAATAATAATAATAATAATAATAATAATAATAATAATAATAATAATGATAATGATGATAATGATGATACTGATGATAATAATAATAATGATAATAATAATAATAATAATAATAATAATAATAATACTAATAATAATAATAGTAATAATAGAAATAATAATAATAATAGTAATAATAGTAATAATAATAATAATAATAATAATAATAATAATAATAATAATAATAATAATAATAATAATAATAATAATAATAATAATAATAATAATAATTAATGTATTATACATTATGTAATAAAATAAATTATGCTGAAATTATTCAATATGCATCCAAGTTTTCATAGCAATGAAGTATTTATGTATTGTATATTACAGTTTGACACATTGTGAATTCAGTTTTGATTTAATTTCTGAATCTTCCAACAACAGAAGGGAATATATTTATTGTGTAACATTATTTCTGGTAATATGGAGTGGGAGTCAGAAAGTTCAGTGATTTTTAGAAATGTTACAAAGAATGCATACATGGTATACATTTTGAGTTAGTAGATTAACTAACATTGCAGGAAACAGTATAACTAATTATTTGGATTAATTGAGACCACACCCAATACAGATTATAAAATATCTGGATAATTGGATAAATCATGAAAAAAGGTGAGTTGTTTTAAAAAAAACAAATACATTTGTGCATACAGCAATATTAACTTAATGACTACAAAACAATGTTTACATTTTGTACAATACTGTACATACATAAAATGTCACTTGACTTTTAGAGTGATAAAAAAACGTCCAATACTTTATTACTATGTACTGTGATAACTGTCAAACAATACCAACTCGTTGATGGAAGTAATTTTAATCATAAAAATGGGTTCTTATTTCTCTTAAAGTGATTCTGATAATTATCAATCCAGATAGTTGGAGTTCTAGTGTAGATGTTGGCATGAAGGTTTAATTAACAAGGAAAGTGAAGGATACCCCTTCCACATTTTTCCCATGTATGATGACTAATATTTTTGGAGCATATAGCTGGCAGCTATTACACAGATCCTATTGCCGCCATGTATATTCATCCAGGATGTCGTAATTTATGTCCATAATAATAAAATTTACTCCTTTTATGTAAACTCTAATCATTTTTATGTAATTAGAAATACAAATGTGTGATATTAATTACTCATGATACAACATGGTTTATAGCAAATAATAAATTATATGAGTCAGTAGGAACATTGGACTTCACTTATTCGAAATTGATGCACGACTAGTTTGTATAAATGGTAGCAAGAGCTATCAAAACAAGTCGTTCATTAATTACTAATAAATTGAAGGAGAAAAATATGGGATAAGAAATGAGACAGTGTGAGCAAAGAGATAGTGGCATTATGCATGTTAACAGGGACGGGTGAAAAGAAAGATAGATGTATAGGTGATAAGTTAAGATGATAACTTAAGAGAAAAGCGGATTAGGGTAAAAGAAGCGAGGGTCAAGAAGAAATGACACCAAGCTGCTCAAGAAAACCAAAGGCTTATGGCCTAAAATACGTACAAAAACATAGTGAACTCGTCATATGGGAGAGGATATACATAGAAAAACATAAAAACCAACTAATGAACTTTGAAATCCCGCCAGAAGAGAATCCCACATTTAAGTTTCATCACTAAATCAACAGATGGCAGCAACAACCCCAGAATTACCCACACCGCTGGATCAAGCTTTAGTCGCATAAGAGCCGTAGATGCAAATGATGATTTGCGAAACATGTCCTCAAAATAGGTACGAAAGTGAAGCAGATGTGTAATAAATACGACTCATCTAAAAATTAATAATTTTTCGCTTCACTGTGGTGTTCCAATACAGTTAAATCTCGATATATTTATGTAATTTATATTTTAACAGTTACATGTTATGTATATATGATCAACTGGATATAATACATGAATATGAATACCACTGTTGTACAGGTCATGCAGAAGTAGCTACTGAAGAACGAGATGAATCCACCTACAGTGAAACAGAAACCAGCAACATTCAAAAAAAGATGATTCCATGGAAGTGTATGTTCCCAGATGTAGGACTTTTAATGTTATCCTCAGATGTTTTATGGGATCGAAAACAAAGGGCTGCCACAGAAGGCATTGTTGTGGTAGCATCTCTCATTGACAAAGCTCCAAATCTTGGAGGTCTCTGCAGAACTTGTGAGGTTTTTGGAGCATCAGAATATGTGATCAATAACCTCAGATACATAGAGGACAAACAGTTTCAGTTGCTTAGCGTGACAGCTGAACAATGGATTTCTATTACAGAGGTAAGTAAGCAAGTTATAACTTTGGCTTATGTCATTGTGCTGCATAAGCTGAGTTTAATTGGTACGCTCTCATTACAGGTGAAAGTGCATTTGCTCTCAAAATACCTTGAAGAAAAGAAACAAAAGGGTTACACCTTGGTGGGTGCTGAACAGACTGCAAATAGCAAGTTACTCAATGAAGTGAAATTTCCAAAAAAGACTGTACTTCTCTTGGGGTGAGTTATTTAACAAATGATTCTACTTTTGATCAATGAAATACTAAAAACTGTGAAATGGGTAAAAATTCAAATAATTAGTGTATACTTTATATTTTCAAAAATGGTTAAGGATGGGAGAGAACAGAACAGCACCAGGTGTCATTCATAATTTTATTTATTTTGAGTTTCAGAGTAAAATGCAGGATTTCATTTCATGTCAAAATTAGAACTAGAGGCATCAGATATAAGAAATAGACAATTAATTAAGTTAATTGATGGAAGTTAATCCTTCAAACACTAGCTGTGATAGGCTAAGATTTTGGACAGATAGAGTGAAGCTGAAAAGTTCAATGCCACGGCTGGATCTGCTGGTTTCCGTCCAGTCACTCTTACCCATTGAGCTACCATAGTCAACATGCCGTTGTGACATTAAATTCTCCAATTGACTCATATATTTTCCCGGTAAACCACAAGGGGCTCTCGTATTCAAGATACACTGTTTCCTGGACAAAAACCAGGAGTTCTATGGTTCAAATCTCGGCCGTGTCATTGAATTTTTCAGTTTGACTCTATCTGTCCAAAACCTTAGCCTGTACACGGCTAGGGTATTTGAAGGATTAGCTTCCATCAATTAACTTACCTAATAAGAGTTTAAGGATAAAGCCTGGGATTCAAGTACCTACAATAGTAAGTCGCACAAACGGTGTATCTCAAATACGAGAGCCCCTAGTGGTTAACCAGTAAAATATGAGTCAGTTGAAGAATTTAATGTCATGACAGCAGTTGACCATGGTAGCTCAGTGGATAAGAGTGACTGGATGGAAACCAGGAGATCCATGGTTCAAATCCCGGCCATTGGATAGAATTTTTCAGTTTGACTCTATCCATCCAAAATAGACATTTAAATTAATACATTTATGAACAAATGATATTTCCATTCTAGTTTTCTTACATCATTTTCTTGAAACTATCTAGTTATTGTAAAATTTCCTATATAACTACGTAAAAAATGAAGCTAGCTCCAGTGAAGCAATAAATATTACACAAGTGAAGTTTTTGTTGCAAATAGTTGTATTTGTATAGTTCCTATATAACTTTTTGTGCTTTTGTAGAAGAATGGTTTTTTTTTACAGCTGAGAAAAGGGGCTGATCTTTATGCAGCGTTACAGCCTAAGCAATGAACATAATTGCAAAAAACATCCAACTAGAGAATTTGACATTTCCCCTCTTCATATGGCACTTTTTTGCTTACTAACAAAATATTGGAAACTGCATTTTTTAGTTTTCAACAAGGCTTTATGAATGGATAGCTGACTCCTAGAATTTGACAGTACACATGGTTATATAGCAGCTTTGATGTTAATATTAACACAGAAGTATTTGCATCGATTATGAATATACAGTAATAGAAGTCATAACAGATCTCATTGTTGTGCTGTAAATTCTCAAAATATTTTGCAATAAAGTATATTATATAGGTTATAAACATAACTGTTTCGCTTGGTTTCCAATGGATTCTCTTCAAAGGTGGTGTTGAAATTGAACAGTTTCCTTCATATTTCGACACCACCTTTGAAGAGAAACCAAACTTCAAGTTCTCAAGATACCAACGGAGATACCCCTATTGCTTCCAAGGAGTTCACCAAATCAAAATTCAACAGTCGACATTAGATGAGGATGTTAGGAGGGTCCTAACAAAATGAGTTCTAGGTAAACACTAGCAATATATGATAATGTTCTAAAATACTGATAATGTTCTAAAATACTTAGATAACATATTGCAAAGTGCTAATGGTGGTCACACAATTGTAGTAAATATCCCACACAGGTTTGATCTGCATTATGACTCATGTGTAAACAAAGAAATAAGAAAGACAAACAAAAAACTGAAGCTTCTGTGCGCGAGTCATGCTAGTGTATCCTTAATAAACATTGGTGAACTACAAAGGGAACAGCATACAAGGCATGGCCTACACTTAAACCATAGAGGTAAAAACTATCTAGTGTCTCTAATATTGCATGAGATACAAAATGGGTTAAAAAAATCTTGTAACTATATTCCTATGTCTGAAATAGATGGTGCCATAATTAACTCAGATTGACTAATGGAAGGTCTATGCAGTAACCAAAGCATGAGTGCCAAACCAAGTAATGGTAGGGAAATTAGGGTAATGCACCAAAATACTCAATATATATCAAACAAACAAGAAATGCTAGAAGTAATAATATCAGAATTAAATCCAAATGTAATTATTTTTACAGAACATGGCCTCAATGTAAATCAGCTGAAAATGTTAAATTTTGATAATTATAAGCAAATGGATAATTTTTGCCGAAGTAATCACAGAAGTGGAGGAGTGGTAATTTTTGTTAAGACAGAAGACAAATACACTAAGGTAAAATGGTTAAGTAAATATTGTAAAGAAATGACTTTCGAAATTGCTGGCATATCTGTACAAACAGCTGAAGTGAACATAGCTATATTTGGTATTTATAGATCACCAAACTCAATATTGTCTGAATTTTTAACTTGCCTAGATGAATTTCTAAATGAAGTGCAAAAAAGGAACAAAGAAATTATACTATTAGGTGATTTTAACGTGGAGTCCAGCAATATTGACTTCTATGACGTCTTACTCAGTCATAATTTAAATATAATAGACATAGGTCCCACTAGAGTAACAGATAGTTCTAGTAAAGCTATAGATCATATAATAACAAATATGGATAAAAATAAATTAACATTCATAAATAATGATTTTCATATTTCGGACCATACAGCCCAAATTGTTGATATACACAGCCTCTTCATTGAAAAAGAAGAAATAAAATACAAGTATAGTAGGGACCTCAGAGAAACTAATGTACAAACTTTAAACGATAGCCTAGCGCAAGAAACCTGGGCAGAAGTGTATGCTTTAAACACTCCAAATGAAAAATGGAGCCTCTTCTTTAATATTCTCAAACATCATTATGACAACACCTGTCCAGTAAAGAAAAAGCCAATTAAGAATAATGCTCATAAAAAAACCAACTTACCTCCACAAATAATAGCCCTTCAAGAAAAAATTAAAGATAATTATGAATTTTACAGAGCGACTAGACTAAATGTGTATAAAGACCTACAAAACAAGTATAAAAAGCTATTTAGACAAGCCCTGATAAAATTTAATAAATATAACAATAGCCAAAAACTTATCATGTCAAATAATGTATCCAAAACAGCATGGAAAATGATAAACAAATGTGCAAAAGCTGATAAAGTTATAAAAAAGGATATTCAACTAAATGACAGCGGTAGATGTGTAGTGGATCCAAATGAAGTCAGTAACTTATTAAATAATTATTTCTTAAACATGAGCAGAAGTGATGGTAGTGTTGATGCATGTCCTAATGTAAGTAATTTAAACATAGCTCAGAGTGTATATTTATATGAGACTAGTAAAGAGGAAATTAACTCAATTATTTGTAACTTAAAAAATAACAGTGCCCCAGGTTGGGATGGTATAACACCGAAAATTCTAAAACTTTGTAAATATTCATTATTTCAGTCTGAATCACGCATTTTGAGCGTAAAGTCACGTGTTGAGAATAGTAATAGTATAAAGTGTAATCAATTTCAGGACTGGAATACACCTCCAGCATTACTGGTGAGTAATTGTATTTAAAAGTGCTGTACTTTATATTACATACCTTTTTAAGTAACCACCTACTGTAATTTATTATTGCGCAAATGTTTTTTTACATCTTTGCGGGTTCGACTTTTGTCACATCTAAGCTTATATTTCAATATAGCGTGGAATTGTTATAATGCGGGGGTAAAGCATGTTCCCCAATAACCGTGTTATTTCAGGCTTTGTAATTTTCTGTTTCCATTAGTTAAATTAAAATGTAAGTTAATTAAATATATATGTTTTGATCCTTAATAACTTAACTCAGATGTGGTAGGGTAGAGTAAGATTGAAAAATTGATACCATAGCTGGTATTTGAATTTTTCATTCTACCTTTCCTACCATGTCCTACACATGGCCATTGTAAATGAACAATTGATTTCCATTTTTAACTCAGAGTTTCTGAGTTTGATCCCCAACTGTACAGAGAGTGGTATGCTGCAAAATTTTTAAATAGGATCAATTCCTATTTCCTATAACTTATAAATAAAAAAGTTCAAGTTCACAAGCTACAAATCATAAGTTGAATGAATTTATGTTAAGTTAAATGGTGCTGGTACTGCTAATATAGAATCCTGTCAGTAGCTGTTTGAGTGTATGGGGCACTATTAAAAATCCCCAGTTTTTAAGATATTGGGGTATAAGACACCTGCATCACTTGGCAGTTTTTAAAAAGTTAAATAGCTTCTTTGATGCTCTGTCATCTTAAGCATCTCCAAAATGTATTAACAAACACTAGCCTTCTGCGCATAGGTAATTCTATCAGCTGTCTTGTGCTGTTATCCTCTTCACTATTGCTCTATAGTTTAGTCTTCTTTCATGTAAATTAAAACATCTTCTATAAGCCTATATGATTCACCCTTCCTTTTTGAACTTCCTATCCTGTAAAGTATGTAAACAGTCAGTGAAGGCGCTATGGCATTGTCACATTATATTACTTATCTTGGTGCAAAATTATACTTTCACAACTTGGAAGTCCTCTTTTTGAACAATGGCCATTTGCTTATTTATAAACTGAACTTGAATGGATTGCAACTTGAATTTTGCAAGATAAATATAAGCTGAAAGAACTTTGAACTCATCCATTTCACTGTTGGAAGATCTGGGAGGCTGAAAGGGAAATAAAACCTAAAATTAACCAGAATGGATAATGGTATACTAAAGTGCCATACGGTGGCACTCATGTTACAACCATCACTAAGCCATTTCATATTTCTGCTTTGTTTGTTTACAGAAATGAAAGAGAGGGCATACCAGCTGATCTGCTTCCTTTGCTTGATGTGTGTGTAGAAATTCCTCAACAGGGTATTGTGCGCTCACTTAATGTGCATGTAACAGGAGCACTATTCTTGTGGGAGTATTGTCGCCAACATATGCTCAAATGAAGATTCTGTAAAACTGCCCATAAACCATGAGACTGTCTGCAAACATGTATAATTATGTAATGTTTTATATATTTATTGTTTTATGCAAAATTTTATGGTATATCACATCATTTTAACAATGTAAGGTAACACAAGGAAGAAATCAGCAACAATCTGTAGAAGAATGACAGAATTAAAAAAATAATTCACATAGCTTTATTCTTTTCAACAGAATTCTAAATGTTAAATTTTATATTGAAGAATTAATCCTTTGAGAATTAATCCTTTTAAATACATTACTCGGCTATATGGATTAAATCCTCAATATAAACTTTAACATTAAGAGTTCAATGATAAAAGTCCTGGTATTTAAGTACTTACAATAGTATATACAAATATAATAATTTGTAAGGTAAAACTTCACTTATAAGAAATGATGGAAGTTTTCTTATTAATTAAATTTCAATTTCGTGAAAAAATCTCTCACATCATCATCTAACAGCTCTTTCAGCAACAGAGTTGTTAGCTGATGTGAGAGATTTTTTCATGAAATTGCAATCCTATTCAAATAATAAGAAAACTTCCATCAATTCTTATAAGATAAGTGAAGTTTTATGTTACAAATTATATTTGTATATATTTCTTTACTTCTCTGTTAATAGATTCAATTTTACATACTGTCCAGCAATGCAAAGAAGGTCCCTGAAAGCAATGTGCTCTGTTACTCAGTGGGACAAGGACAGGGAATGTGTGTGACAGGGAATACATGCCACACAAGGAGCAGAACTGTTAAAAAAAACATGTGTCCTATTCACTCTGTAGGTACACTTAAAACCGAGAAGGTTTATTCACAAAAGTAGAAGCCGTCAGAATGTTTTTGGTCTGTAACTGTACTGACATGGGGTATCATAAACCTGTCCAGGGAGGGTGTGGGAACCTTCTGCAATCCCCCTGCGTCTCAGGCCCCGGAGACTTTCTCTCCTATAGAGGACAGTACTTACAGTAGTAAGTCGCCACAAATGTGTATCTCGAATATGAGAACTCTAAATGGTTTACCGGGAAAATATGAGTCAGTTGGAGAGTTTAATGTTGTGTCAGCATGTTGACCATGGTAGCTCAAGAGGTTAGAGTGACTGGATGAAAATCAGGAGATCTGTGGTTCAAATCCCAGCCATGGTATTGAATTTTTCAGTTGGCTCTAATTAATTTAGAATTCTAAATACCTTGGTGAAATAAAAACAAGAGTATTAAATTACATTTAAAGACATATTAGGCATAAATACATTTTAATTTAAATAATTGTCAGAATACAGTTGAACCTGATTTATACGCATATCAAGGGGAAGAGGAAAGATTAATTATAACTCATAATTACATACAAGTGAGATTTTGATAATGCATCATTTTTTTAAAAGTAATACAGTGGACCTGCATGTATAAAATGTAACAAACAATAAAGGTTGGTGGTTGATAAAATAATGTTAAGCAGTTGGAAATTAAGCTATATACCCTCTTGCACTCCAGTACTTCGTGTTTTTATTTAACTTTCTTATAAGCATTTAAAATTGGGCAACATAAATGGTAGTTACGTCACCCTAACTAGAGAAAGGTATGAACAGGAAAGAAAAAGAAATGATTCCTAGGTCTTGAATACTCTTAATACCCTCAGGGTCGAAGAAAACAAGAGTTGAGTCAAGAATAATGAACATGACAAACAACAGAGGTTTATATGAAGCAAATATTATTTATAACTTATAATTAGAACTATTCAGTTCCATAATGATTTTAAATATAAATAATAATTCAGTACTATTCTTATTTTAATATCATTTATGGAGATTGCATAACACAGGTAGCAAAATAAAGGAAAAAGGGGAAAAAATTATACAGCTGGCTGAGTTTGTTTAACATAGGCTCATGAGAGGCAGGTCCATGGTTCAAATCCAGCTAGGTCTGTCCATCTTCTCTGAATGAGTTGTTTTCCTCAGTCTTAATAATTTGCAATGCTGGGTGATACTCTAAACTTAGGTTTGGAATGCTTCCTTCCCAAGTAATGAATTTTCATTTGATGTATCTCCATGTCCACCACTTGAGGTGCAGTATGTAGTAAGAATAATACATCTGTTGCTGAAGTACAAGATACACGAGTTGACAGAAGGTTACCACTTTGAATTAAGTCCTCTAGACTACATGAAATGTTCCACATTTTAATTAAGTCAGCAATTGCTGCTGCATTTTCTTCAGCTTCAATGAGTACAGAAGCATCTTTTTCATCATCTCCAAATCTCTCTCTCCTTTTTTTAAATTATGCTTATTGTTTTAACTTTAACTTCCTTACTACCAGACCAATCTAATTCACTTCATCCAGGACAGAAACTGACTGTGCAAGAGCAAATGCATTTTCAGTTTCTTCAGCACTTAAAATAAGTCTATAATGGGACTTGAATGCATAAAAAGCTCACTGGCATATGGGCTGTGTGATACTGGTGGTAACCAAATCAATTTTACATTCAATAACTTAATGTTACGTTGTATAGGAAAAGGAGCATTTGGCAATTTTCTTTTTCATTTTGTCATTGAAAGAGCCCAGTCAATCTTTCATTAAACTACTTAGCATCCACCCCTTTTTATTGCTTTGTCATGTGATTGGAAGCTTGCTGATGTCTAGATTTTTGAAACAGCAAAGTTTTGCCACCTTTGCAATAACCAATGGCTTTTTCATTTTGTTTCTGCACAACAGTCTGTTGAGTCTTTCTGTGGACATTTTTCTCCAAGATACTTTACACAATTCTGAGAGATTTTTCAAGATAGTGCACGATGAAACAGTTCTGGCACTAAACACTTTCAGGAACAAATGAACAATTAGGTGCTGTAATTGTATCTTTCATTCCGTCACTACTCATCCTTAGCCTCTACATGCAATACTCTGTTTAGCTTTGAAGCTGTCCGGCCATCCTATAGATGCTTTACACTTCATACCTCCTAGCTCTTTAGTGACTTTCAGAGCCTCACTCTGTCACATGGGTCCAGACAAAGGTAAACTTTTTAAATATTAAAAGCAGAAGCATTATTAACAGTGAAGTATTCTTCATATTTAAGTTTGATTTATGAGTCACTATGTTTACACTCAAACTTCACTTACTTGTTGTTGTATAATTGAAACGTTTTTAAGATCATTCGATCTTATCCTCAGCTGTTTGGTGACTAAATGAACCTTCCTCTTCTTCCACTACTACTGAGCTCTGATCACTCTGCCATCTGGTGTTAGGGCACTAAGTTTTAATACTTCATTTAATGCCGGGATTTCAAAATTTATAACTTTATCACGGTTTTTGTTTATGAATATTTTTTCCCAAATATCCAATTCTATGGGTGTACTTAAAGATTTTAACAGTTTAATGTTGTAGCCAATGTTGTGGTTTTCTGTCCAAAAATGGTGTGAAACTGCAGATTTTTCTGTTTGTTTCAACTTAATGTTCCTCTGGTGTTCTTTTTGCCTGGTTAACAAGTTTCTCTTAGTTTTTCCTATGTAGCTTTTTTCACAGGTTTCACAATTAATCTGATAAATTCCTGATTTCAAATTGTTGGGGATTGTACTTTTCAGTGGTTTATTTAGCAGGTTCCTCAGACTGAATTTGTTTTGGGGTGCTAGTTTTAAGTTTAGTCTTTTGAAGATTCGTTCAAATTTTCTAAAAGCCCATGGATGGTAGGTGAATTTTCTATATTGCCAATTTGTGTTTTTAAGTGGTGTGAGAGTGGTATTTAATGATGGCTGGGTTGAATCCATTTAATACCGCTATGTCTTTTATGTGTTGTTGTTCTTTCAAAAATTCATCCTTACTCAGTGGGAAGTTGTATAGCCGGTGAATTAGACTTCTAAAGGCAGCCAGTTGATGTGAAACTGGGTTGTATTCATTTTTCTTTATGTAATTATCTATGTGTGTGGGCTTCATGTATATTCCAAAATCTACACCATGACGATTTCTAGTTATCTTGAGGTCCAAAAAGGGTAGGGTGTTGTCTCTTTCTACTTCCATAGTAAATTGGATGTGATTATCTTGCAGGTTTAGTAATTTTAAAGAATCTTCTCTAAGTTTTTCCGGAATGATAGCAAAAACATCAACATATCTCTGCCAAAATTTATAAATCTGTGGGAAGGCCTTTACTATGTGTGTTTCAAAATAGCTCATGTATAGGTCTGCTAAAATAGGCGAAAGTGGGCTCCCCATAGCTAATCCGTCAGTGTACCCATGACGTTCCTTCCTGTTCCCATTCATTTTTTAATCCTGCCATACCAAACTGTTAAGTCAGCAATAAGCAATTTCTGGGTCGACCCTGAGAGTGCAACCAGACCCGCAACGAACCAAGGTCAAGGCCATCTTCGATGCCGGGCAGGAGCATACATCATCCTTGATCACAATGAAGAGGTAAGGATACCGCTTCAACTGGCCTCTATCATATTCACCTTTTGAGTATTAGTTACACATTTTTTTGTTGTACAAAATGTCACTTTAAGTGCTACAAGACTACTGAAACTGACATCTGACAGAAAATAGAAAACAATTTAGGCAGTGCATTTCTTTAAGGTTCTTGACCAAGCAGTATAGTTTATGTTTCAAGAAGTAACATGCTCGTATAGAAATGAATAATGATGATATAATGTGGTGCAGTAGTCCATACGTGTAATCCTGTTTTTCTACATTATGTAATTAATAATCAATTAATTTTAAAATTTACATTCTGTATCCGCATTAAAAAAACTGACATAAAAAAAGTATTGCATGTATTGGGACCAATGTATTTGTACATATGTTTTAGACATATTTCTGAATTATAAATGTTCTGCTTTGATCAAGTTTTACTTTTTAATTATAAATACATAAAAATCATTTAAAAGTAAATTAAAAGTCCAAACTTGAATGAAAATCAATTTATTTCACTCACTAGCCATTCCTTATACCAACATTGTTATTTTACTGCTGCATATTATTCCACACTTGTTATTTATATTTCTGTTCACAAATTTTACTTCTACAGTCTTCATTTCACTTTGTGAATACTTAAAAAGTGTTAAGACAGATAGGGAAAAAAAAAAAAAAAAAAAAAAAAAAAAAAAAAACAGGGTCTACATGAATATAATAAACAGAAAACCTAATAAAAGTTTATCAGACATAAGAATGAAACTTTCAAGATACATAGACTCCATTGACTTTTGTTTTACATCTTTCATAATGTACATAGGTACTTGCAGGTTAGGCCTGAAGATTCCAATCTTTAGGATTTCCTCTGGAAGTAAACCAAAATTGCTTATAATATATGCAAAAGAGCTCTCAATATTAGGTTTCTTGTAAGCAGCTTGAGCTTCATTTACTGAAAGGGCTGATTGTGGTGAGAATATTTCTACTAGATTTGACAGATTCAAAATGTTTAGTGCAAAAGTTGACATCTATGCAAGTACCCCATCTTCTAGCTACTTGGTTCAGTGGCAGCCCAAGTTAGGTAGCTGCTCTTTGCTTTTGCAGCACTCAATGTTTTGAGGAGCTTTCACAAAAATATTTTTTTTTGTGTATGAAACAAGTTTAACTTCAGGAAATTTGTATGACTAAGAAAGACCAATTTCCCAGTATTTCGAGTTTGTACCACTGTACATCCGCAGGTCTTATCTTAATACACATTTTCTTAAAAATGCATTTTTTAAAGGCATTAGAGCTTGCTTTCTTGACAAATGACATGAATTATATTTGTGTAGTAAACTTTGCAAATGTTGTTCTACTGACTAAACAGAACTCTCTCTCTCTTTTTTGTTTTGTTTGCATACAATGTCTTTACGCTCTCGTAATCCCTTAATCTAATGCAACCTATACTTTTAATTTTTGAAGGAGAGAAGAGATATTAGTGCCACCATAGAATCACATCCACTTTTAAAGCTTTCCTAGTAGAATTAATTTCAAACACATGCAGTCTTAACAGTTTAAAACTGGAATTTATTCATTATTGATATATTAAGTGCACAGCCGTACATTTTTAACCTTGTTACACAGTTGTCATATAAAGCAAATGTTAGAATTTCACAGCCATACATCATCAATAATATGAATTTAATCATAACTTTTATTGTTAACTACAATTTATTCTCGTTTTTAAAGGAAGAAAAATATAGTTGGGTATAGAAAGAAAGTATAATAAATAATTAAACAAGGAATTGGCTAAATATTCATTTTTATGTAAGGTTGTATTAAATATGAAACAATGTGTAATACAGCAATGTATAATTTTTGTTTCTTGTATCCAAATATAAATATTTATGAAATAGTATTCTTTAAAAAAGCGAAATATGTTTCATTTTATGCTTACTCCAGTTCATGTTTTGAAAGGAAAGCTCTATACCTTATCACCAGAAGTATCAACAAGTGAAATTGATATCGTCTTAATTTATAATTGCAAAGAAAAAAGTAACAAGGAAGTAAAAATCCCATCCCAGACTACCCAAGAAGCAGTACTGTTGCCATCTTCCGACTGATTACTGGCCACGCCTGTTTGGCCGCTCATCTACACAGGATTAATATTTTTTAATCCCTGACCTGCACACTGTGTAGGGACTTAACTCATTGATGGACGGAGATCATCTGCTCCAGTGTAGTGCCCTGACAAAAACAGATGGAGAACTGACAGCACAACTAGTCACACGTTATTGGGAGGCCAGAAGGAAAATGGAAATTCTCCAACTCCATGAGCATTAGCAACCAACCAACCTAATTTATAATTGTGAACATCAAATACTTTTGTATCCACTGAAGTAAAATTTTATTAAGTATCATAAATTTAGCAAATTCAGAGCTTTTAAAATTTGATTCTTGAAATATAATATAAATGCTTTAAATTTACACTTGCTACATTTTAAAATCACTGTTAGTCAATTTGATAACATATTATTTTGCTTCTACAGTGTTAAAAATACTTTCAGTGTTATACAAATAAAATATTTAGTGATTATTTTCCCCTTATCTTAAGAAGTTGATGACTATACTTCTATTTTCTCTAATTGAAATTAATTTTGTGGACATTTGCCCACATCTTCAGTCAAATACACTTCATTGACAAGGATACCATGTATTTACGTGTTACCAACATCTGAAGACGAAACAAACCTAAAAACAGAATCAATTGCCGGTATGTCAAAATTCATTACGCGATTTTTATTTTTTAAAATAAATATTTTTTCCCAAATATTAAATCTATGGGAACATTTAATTGTTTTAATAATTAACTTCGGGATTTATTTCATAGTTAAATGACCAAAAATAATCTGCCACGGCCGATTTATCAATTTGTTTATATCTAATGTTACGAAAATGTTCTTTCTTTCTTGTTTCCAAACTACGTTTCTTCTTTCCAATATAAACCTGATCACAATCTAAGCAATTAAATTGATAAATACCAGATTTTTTATTATTAGGAATTTTATCTTTTTTAGAAAAATTGTAATAAATTTTTAATACTATATTTATTTTGAGGAACTAAAGTTATACCAACTTCTTTAAAATAAAATTTGAAAATGTTTATTAACCCAAGGATGCTAAGTAAATTTTTTAAATTTATAAATATATTTTATTTTTTTAAGAGTACAAATATCATTAATACTTTTTTGATATTTAAATTTTTCAATTTTCTTTTGTATAAAATCTTTATTAAAACCATTAATTTAAGCAGTATTAATAATCTGTTTATATTCTTTATTCAATTCTTCTTTATTCAGGGGTATATTTATTAATCTATAAATCAAACTATTAAAAACAGCAAATTGATGTGGAAAAGGGTTAAATTAGTTTGGCAAAATTAGTTAAGATCAAATGTCACATTCCTTGTCACAAGAAAAGAGTTTCAAAATGCTGGGCAGTGTAATTAGTCTTTCAGAATTTCAAAGGCATTACATAACAGATTGGGCTATTGCTTAAGCCTATTGTGTATCTCTAATCCATGTTATAAAACTATTTCTACAAATGATAGAAGAATAAGCCTATTAAGAATCGTTTGTTGAAGAATGGTTAGAGAAAAGAATGTTAATATAGCGTAATATTATTTTTAAACCCCCACCCCCACTGCATTTACTTCAAAGCTAAACTTACTTAGTCAATACTGCGGTACCATCCAATGTTGAGGTAATAAGATAAACACTTGTAAAAATAGTTTCATTCACATTTTGGTATAGGTATAAGAGGAACAAAAGGAACTAAGTTGATAGTGTTTGAAAGTTGGCTTTGAAATTCCATCTGTTTCTATAATGATTCATCCACTGATGTTGCTCTTGTGACTTCTGATATAAATAATCATAAGTCTGTGAGTCTTGCAGCTAACACCATATGAACTAGCGCTGATGTCTTAGCTTAAAGGATACCATTTATAACAATATTTGCATACTGCACTTCTGATGAATTGATTAGATGCCTGGTGTGAAAGGGATCTAAATAACTTTTCATTTTAGTTTAACAAAAGTTTTCTTGTTTACATGAACAAAATAATTTTATTTCTGAACAACAAGTTACAACAGTTTATACAAGATCTTTCATGCACTGAATTCTCTTGAATGGCTATGGATAAGCAACTTGAGAGTTTCTAATATAACAAAATGACCTTCATACAAAATTCATAAAAGATACAAATGATGTGCCATTTTTTTGTAAGAAGCTATTAATGCAAACAAGTTTAGTATGGAAAGGGTGCTTCCATAAAAATAAACTGAGGGTATTGTGGCTAATGTTTCCACAAAAACTTCACCCCTTTCCCTCCCTTCCTTCTGCTAATAAACATTGCTGTGTTGTCAATTTATCCAGTTTCTAGAAGACTATATGAAGTGTGCTTCTCAAAGTTGACAAACTGGAGTAAATACACCTTAAAATATGCTTAAATTTTGTATGGCTCAGTTGGAGGGGAGGGGGGGGGGTGAAAAGAATTTAGCAATATAGGCATGTGACCACAAACTACAGTCATTAGGAACATCCAATGTAAGCCTCATTGAACTCAGTTAAAGAAGAAAAGGGTGTTTATTCACTTCAAGTAGCATATCATTTGTTTCTTTTCCAAATGTTGTGAGAAATTTAACAGTATTTATGTAAATAAAACAGTAATAATGGCTTGTAACATTCAGGACTGAAAAAAATACAACTTGTTGAAAATGTTACTTCAGTATGACCTAAGTACCAACTTCTCTGGCATTAATGAAACAATTTTATTACAGTTTCAGAACAAATTATATTTTGTTTTCCTCCTGTACATTTGTAAACTATTTAAGGATTAACAGTTACTAGGTGAGCAATACACACTGGAACTGCACTCATGGTTCTATACCTTAAAATTCATGGCGTAGTCTTACGGCTCACTGGGTATTAATTGTCTGAGTGTTGGTCACATTGTTCTATGCTATATACCCTTATTGGCTCTGGACCCATGACTGGAATCATTTAAATTACTGCTAAATCTTGGTCATGACATGGATTAGGAATAAATACTAATTTAAGTGGCAAACCTACTCTGAACGGAGACCAGACAAAAAAGATTTTTTATGTCCAAACAAGTCTCCTTTCCTCACTTTGACTCAAATCAAGAAACACCTAAATGCAGTGAAACTACAAAAATGAACCCATCTACAAGTACACAACTGGTTAAGAACAGATTCCTTTGCAGATTCTATTTATCCATTTCTAAAGAGGATATCTGACCGTTATAATAATAAGGGAAGGGTTACAAATGGATAATGATACTGAAGCAAAATTTTGTGACTCCTCAAGGAACAGGTTTTGGAAGATGTCCCTTCCAATATGATGGTACTATAAGATGTAGGAAGGGCTCTATTTGACTGATTGTGCTGTTGTATAACATGATTTGTCAAATATCACAGATTTGCTCTAAATGGGATCCACAATAAAAACAAATAAACATGAGTATGTGATACCAATGCATATTGTTCACCAATATTATAATCAAAGGAGGATTCTATATATATAATAAATCCACAATTACATGAGGGAGTTATAGGAAAATAAACTTGCATATTTTCTCTATTTATAACACATGCTACCTAGCACCACACTATGTTGACTAGTACAGCAGGTAACTACCATTAGAATTCACACCAAAATGAAGAAGTCCTCTAGTGGTTCCCAGCAAAAATCTGAACCCAACTTTGATTTGCATGTTTTAATAGCCTCCTACTCCTGTTAGCTGTCCAACACACATTTTATTACTACATCAATACTCATTCTTTCTATACACTTTAATTAGACTTCAAACAGACTGTCCAGTAAATCACCTTACATTCTGGATTAAGTGATGAAACCAGCTACTTAAAAGTTGTTTTCCTGGCTTCCACTCCCTCCCATCTTCAAAAAAGGACAAAGGCTGCAGATCACAATAGTTTGTTGATGCAGTAAATTAACCCACAATGCAGTCACAAAAAGGTGAACAACTTTATAACATAACTGTAATCATGTATCAGTTCCTCTGCATTTAATTGCAACTCATCACTTCAAGGGTTGAAAAATGATTTTAAGGAGAAAAAATTGTTAATTTTTTTTCAAACATTTATTAAATGAATTACTAGACATGTAATAACTTTGAACCAATTTCCATGACTTTCCCTTTACACATATCTGTTTTTAAGGCTTCCCCTGACTTTTCTTCACCATTTTCTAGGTCAGTGGAAACCCTGCATAACAAAGATCAACAAATGCAGCTAACCATGCTATTGTTGATATGGTCTCAATCATGGAGACAACATGACAGCAATGCTTATAGCCATACTGAAAAGTAAAGAGTATGCCACATGACGTAATGTTCCTACAGCATTGGCATTACTTCATAGTATCCAAGAGAGGCAAGAACTATGAAATAAATAAAAAACTATTCCTTTAATAGATATTTGTATTTTAAGGCCTATTATCAATAATCTGAATATTATATGAGATTTCCATATCTGAGGTAATCTCAATCACAATTAGCTTAAATAATTGTGGGTCTAATATATAAGCTATTGATTTCATGTTCAGAAGATCTTACATACTTTGAATCTATAAAGAAAAGTAGTAGAAATAAAAAATTAGAACTACAGTCTATTACCTATGTAACATCTGGATAGGTGATTAACAATTTAAAGGAGTAGATTTCTAGCCCCTCACAATTATGTGAATTTATGAAGGAACATGTTACAACACATAGTATGCCCCATATTCAAATCTAATTACTCTGTTCATCTTTTCAGTAGGCAAAGGAACAAATGTGATTTTTCAACTTTACAGACATCAACCATTTAATAACATAATTAAACTTAATAAATAGACATTTTTATACTAACATTCTTTCTGTGTACTAGGAACAATAAGATATCTCAAGTAGAATAAGGAACATTACACTTAAGTATTTCAATACACATTTACCTATAGGCTATATCTAATAAATGCTACTTCTATAAACTTTTCAAATTGAGTCATATTGACATTCAGGTATTTATTAATATTTTCCAAACTTTTTTTTTGAAAATGTACAAAATTATATTTTCACAATCTCTACAATATTTTCTGCTGATTAAAATAATGGTTTAATTGCACCATTATACTATTTTGCTTTGCATTATGATAAAATGGTTAAAACCTTCAAAAGATATAAACATTTCAGAAACCACCTTGTAATTTCTTTTTTCCATTATGGAAAGGCAAGTTGCAATATTTGTTTCTTATGAGACATGAGAACGAATCTGAGCATGAATACATTTTTCATCATCCATAACTTGTAACACAAGAAAAAGTTTGAGCAGTAGAGTAACAAGGGTTAAGAGAGTCCTATCGAGGCAAAAGTTCGATAGCTGAAATTTTTGTCTTGGGATTTTATGTTAGCAACACTTTTGTGTTAGTGAAGGCATCTAATGGCTGCTGTTCAGCTCATGTAGTTTTGTTGCTCCTGTAATAAAACGGTTTCAACAATGAGGTACGTTGTATTTTTAAACCATTTGATGTAATTTTTTAGCATTCATTCCTTCCTCATACACGATGTGAAATAAATTAAATTAATATGGCTTTAAAGTATGGAATATCAGCTTTGATTTGCAATGGTTGTTGATTTGCTAATGAACCACATAATGGCAGCACAATTCAGAACATGAAATTTGAGCAGTTGGGATAAAAGTCTGCCTGAAACTTGGGGCAGGAGTCCGGAGCTATTTGAGAAGGCTTATTTGAAAAGTACTATTGAGAAACCTGTGAAAGCTTTTGATTACCTGTGAAATAATGCTCCTTGACAGATTCAAGTTCAGTGATGATTTTCTGCGTCCATAGGTAACAGACCAGAATTCAGCTGCTGAGAATGAGCCACCGGAACAAAATGACTAATGTCAGGAAGAGCAGCTAGCAGTACCATCAATTTCTGGGCATACTAATTTGATAGAACATTCTCTACAGCATAATGGGATTGCAGAAGCCAACACTTCTTATCACTCCCTGTCCAATCTTGTACTTGTTTCTAAAATGCAAGTGCAGAGGAAAAGTATGTCCAGAGGCAAATTCTCATCTCATCTCCACACAAGATGGCTCTTGAAAGAGCAAGAAAAAACCCAACAGCAAGTAGAAAACTTTCTTTCCCTTTAAACAGCCAGAAAGGAAAATCTGCCAGTACGAGTAAGATAACTGAACCAGCTTCTAGTGAAACTGTAATGGTCCTGGGTGTGAACATGCATATGTAGATCCCCCTACTGAAGACTGGATACAGTGTCACTCCTGTAAAGAGTGGTGTCATGAAAACTGTACAGCATGTCAGGGAGGACACTTTGTTTATATGTAGTAGTTTTCATCCTTCAATGACGAAAGGTTTCCAGCATTTCAGTGAACTACATAATCTGAAAGGTTTATGTTTTCTTTTGTGTGTGCTTATTGTTTCTACAGTGATGAAAGTGTTCAACAAATCTATCTGTCCAGGTGCATTAACCACGTGGGAAAAAATATTAATAAAGAAACATGAAAGAAAATTGTTTAATTTTGACATTACCTTTGAAGAAAACCCAAATTTTAAGTTCAAGATATCAACAGAGATGCACCTATCACCTCTGAGGAGTTCACCGAACCGACGTCCATTAGTCAACAACAGCTGATAATGTTAGGCAGATCCTAACAAAACATGTTCTAGATAAACACTAGCAATAAGTGGAGCATTGAGTATTAGTTCAACTCAAAATTATATTAAATCTATCTGATTTGTTTAAAGACTAAACTAAATTAAACAAATTCTATGTGATAGTTTATTAGTGCCCATTAATTCCAAAAATTCAATTTTCATTAGCTTTTTTTTTTTTTCCAACTACGACTGGCTATTATTTCTGTAAACAATTTTAGTATTAGCCAAAATATTGTTCTATTTTGTATTCAGATTGTGATTTCTCAATTTATTAACATATTTTCTTTATCACTATTTTATGTTGTAATTTCATGCTCTGTAATACAATGAGACTTTTGCTGCATGCTATGGGTAAAAGTCTGAATGTAACACAGTTTCATTACAGTTAATTATCACCTATTAAACAATGCAGTATGTAAATGTTGTTTTGCCATCTTGTAGAATAAACATGTAGCATATCATAGAGCAAAAACCAGAAGTATCTACTGATAGTCAACATGAAAAATTCAATGCTATGGCCGGGATTTGAACCACGGATCTACTGGTTCAAATCCGGGCCGTGGCATTGAATTTTTCACGTCAACTTTTATCAATCCAATACCTTAGTCTGTATACAGCTTGCAGGTCTATATGAAGAAATCAATAATATAGTACTATTTAGTAAATATTTCATATCTAATATACTCTTTAAAACAAATTTTGCTATAGCTGGTGCAAATGTCATTCTGTGCTAAAAGCAAAAATTCTAGTAACAATGTGAGTTAATCGAGAAATAAATTGAAAAAACAATCTAATCCATAACCATTAGTATTTAACAGAACTTAATTTAACATAAGAGCATTTTGTTACAAGAAGTATTGCAAAACAAAAGTGTCAGGCATGAATTTGTGCCATTTTTTTTACATTAGTAAAACTGATACAAGTGTAAGCATTAAGCTTGAATTAAATTTGGTAAATGATTCTGCATTAATACACAAAAACAGAAGCTAATAACGGTGAAGCAATACAAATATTACAATTAAATATAATTATTTATCACAAACTTCACTTATCTTTTTAAGAAAATTGATGAAAATCCTTGAATTCCATAGAGAGTTCACCAATTTTCTGAAAAAGATAAGTGAAGGTTGTGGCAATTAACTATATTTTATTGTGACAAGGATTTTGCAGTTTCATATAGCTTCAAAGTGAATTTTGGTTTTGGATGCTATTTTACTGCAGGGTTCTCAGAGCCCCATTGGGCATGAAAGACTGCTTACATTTTGTTAGAGGCATTTCATAATGGCAGAGGTTCTTTCATGTACTGTAAATCTACAACATGGAACTGCCGGCTTTATTTCCCTTTCATAGGAAGCCAGGTTAAGCAATTGTATACCTGAAAAAATTCCATTGCCATTTACATGCTGTAAATCTGCAACACAAAACCACTGGCTTTATTTCCTTTCTGTAGGAAGCCATGTTAAGGATTTTTTTTGACCTCTGCCAGGTTTGAACCAGCAACATTGGGAACCAGCTAATATTTTACTGTTAGACAATGGGTTGCTGATCTGTAACAGATACTTGCTTTTTATTCATTTCAAAGTTAAATTTACCTTCATGCACTGTAAACAAATTCAGTGGTTTATTAGCTTTTATATTTGTCCTCTCTTGTTTGGATTTCAGCAGAAAACATTGCAATACTAGTGTTGATCACATGGAGATCACATTGGCATATAAACAATAACTAACTGGCTTATAGATTTTGGTATTAGAAAAGAGTTCTTGGCCTTAACAATTTTTCTTACAATAAAACAATGGAAAATATTGTTAAATCACATATTATTAATGAACCTATCCTTCAAATACTTTTGAGGTACATTTGTGAAATGGCTCACCATTAGGATGACTGCATGAGGTGTTTAAATAAACTTACAACATTAAAAGTGCATTTATTAGATCCCAGCCTCTAACAACATGTTAGTGCTTTGCATGTTTGCCATAATAATTAGAGCTATCATACAAATTACCACTTGTGTAAAACATTACACAAAAAATACTGTATGTTTATGATTAGTTATAATTACAAAAATACAGAAATACAAATTTTAATATCTTTGCTTTACACCTGCTTTTAATATAAATGATATTAAGCTCTCTCCACAAAGCATGTATGTGTAATTTCAAGGCTGAATCTTCAAAATTCTATACACCAAAATGTTTTTTAACTCTCCATAAAAATTATTTGAATTTTAAGTTTACATTAAGAATAAACCTGAATTAAAATGCACATCTTTTACTATCACAGCTATTCATTTAGGTCATTGGTAAATGAAAACATGAAGGCATGTGAGCAAAAATGACCTAACCTTTATTTTAAAATAAACTAAAACTTGAAAAATTCACCCTCTAAATGTGTTTATGCATACCTGCAGAACCTCAAGTTGAAGTATCTTGTGGATGCAATTTTCTGTTTTCAACACAATTCATATCTTGTTCACTTCTGCTGAGTAACAAGATGGTAGCATGAACAGTACTACTTTTTTTGTTATGACTTTCAAAATACATTTTAATTATGAACCAATATATCACTTAGCAATTTTTGTCCTTTCCAACAAAAAAACAAAACACTCACTGTAAAAATTACTCCAGTAAACACTGTACGTTTCTTTCTTTTTTGCTTCTGAGGCTTGGATGGAATCCAGTCGGCAGGATGAACCTTTTCTTCTTTCATGGTCTTCAACAGATTCATCAACGATTTTTTAACCAACAGCACAAACATTTTGGTTTCTGCTAAAGCCAGTGAAATTTCTTTGCTATCCTCATCTTTCTTCAGCTTGCACATATTCTTCCTTATATATTCAATGCTACCAGATATCACCATGAGATGCCTTGCAGCAGATGCTAAAAATGTTATCTGTGCTAATGTACTTGCTTCCCTTTTTGTGAGTTTTTTCATAAAGTCTACTCCCAAGCAACTAGCAGACCATTTCTGCAAATGGAACTTCCTCAAGATCTTAATTAAGCGTTGCTTACGGTGGGTAAGAATTGGAAGCTCATTTATTTCTTCTGGACTTTGGGAAAGGAAATCTACCAGATCCATTTTCTTCAGCTCAACAACAAAACTAAGTGCTCTAAGACTGTTACACTTGTCCAATATTATAGCAATATCTCTTGTAAGTGTCCACTTATTTATTAGTTGGTCTTTCAAATATTCCCAATCAGAAACGGTTTCTTCTATCACATCCTCATATTTACTAATAAGGTCTGCAACTTCTTCACAATGTAAACTCTTAGCATAGTCATAAACAGTCCCTATGCCATTGTATCTGAATCCTACGTCTGCATTTGCTTCCAGTAATTTATTTGTAATGGTGAAACTTTTTCTTTTAAGTGAAGAAATACCCCACATAAGTGCAGTCCATCCTGAAGGATCTCTGTAGTTAACATTTACATTGTTGTCTATAAGTTCCTGCACAACATTTTCTAAACCGTTTTGACAAGCAGCTATAAGGATAGAACATCCCTCCTTATCTTTAGAGTTAATATCTGCTCCATGGAAAATAAAAAACATTGCATTTTCTTCCTTTTTTGCTTTAACTGCAGCTAATAAGGGAGTTTCACCATCTGCATTTGCTACATTTATGTCTGCTCCTTTCGTCACAAGATACTCCAAAATTTTGCGGTTTTCATTTATGGCAGCATGCAGCAGTAACCGGTCGTTCTTAGAATTCAAAGGTGCATTAACGTCGACAGTTCCTAAATGTTTATCTAGCACATTCTTCACGTCCCTTAAATTTCCATTCGACAGAGTACTCAATATATTGGATTTGTCTTCGCCGTTCAGTGACATTTTTTCATTCATTAGTTCATTTCAAAACAACGCAGTTGTTAGTCCTATTACGGGAAACTTAGAAATTGTATTCTAGGTTTTCTTAGGAGCTTCAAAACTAAGCCTTTCAATCAGATATCAGTCAGGTTTTCTGATCAAGTGACTTAAACGTGTGACGTTTATAAACTTTATGTGCTATAGGACTAATACGTCTTCCTTACCGGCTTTCATTGAAAGTATCTCATAACCTCTCTTAACACAGAAAAACATTAGCAATCATTCCTTTAAAACACAATGTTGCTAAATTGTCATCTTTTGTACGTTAGTTCCAAATTTAGATTAATTATTCTAAAAATAATCTTTGAAACACTACTTATTAAAAATTCAATATTCCGATTCCTTTAATATCAACACTACTGCTAAGCACAGAACATATACTGAACAGAAACAACCGCGAAACAACACAATTCGGATATGTTCTACAGCCAATATGACAAAAAAAAAAAAAAAAAAAAAGAAATAAAACAAAGAAATAAATGAAGGCTATACGGAGCAATCTGTTATCCGAGAGTATAGAGAAAGTTATTTATTAATAAAGGAATAACGCACAATTAGTTTCATTTACAGGCCTATTTTATGTGAATATGATTCATAATTTCTTTCCATATGCTTTTTTGCTTGATGCTATTTTTTCTTTTCTTTTTATTCAGCTTTTTTATTTTTGTTTGCCCATTGCTATTTTTATTAGTTTATTTTATTATATGTATTACTGCTATTTGTAAATATTTTAACTCTGTCTACTTCGTCCTGTTGGCAGCCTGTAAATGCACGAAGCGGTTTTTAGTTTTTTCGAATACATATATTGTTTGACATACGTTATTCCAAGGTTTTCCATCATTCACAGTAGACGAATGTGCGTGGGCATATTTGATCATCGCAACTTCAATTTCATCCAGAACAGTTGGTTTTCTGTGGATCTTATTCATCTTCCCGCGCAAACAGAAGTTGAGCAGTGTGACGTCATTCAGAATATGTGTGGCGAGGCAAGGAGGCAAGTGCAAATTGTTCATATGCAATTGCACATGTAATACATGTATTATGATGCAGTTTGATAATTCCAAGAAAATTCCAATCCCAAACTTCTCTGTTGAAATAAAACAATGCAACTACCTATTTTATGTTCTAATTGGTGGAAGTTCTGTAATACAATGAGTAAAAGTAAATATTATTGCTACTAAGACTGCAAACAGGACTTTAAAAAACTAGCTTCTAGAATTGTTCGTAAGAAAATTAAAAAGCGTCTTCTCTTTCTCTCCCTCTCTCTCACACACACACACGCACAATCCAAATTTGCATGGAGATAATGGGAGACTGTTGTGACAAGTACAGTGTGCAAGTAATTAACAAATATTCCAATTATTAGGAAAGTTTTTCTGTACATAATTTTTCACATGTTTAAGGATTAGAAATATATTCTTGTACAAACAAAGCTAATGATATGATAATGACTAATAACAATAATAATAATAATAATAAAGTCAGGTGAGGAAGCTGAAGCATTGACCTGATTAATTGAGTAACGGAGTGGCCGGGAAACTTTCCAATACAAACTCTTTGATAATCTTTACTCTAAAGAGTTTGTATTGGAAAGTTTCCCGGCCACTCCGTTACTCAATTACGCACTAGAAGTAGAAAAGATCAACATATGAGACTGCAATTACTCCATCAACGTTGAGAATGAGGTTTGGCTTCTTTGACGTGGTGATAGAGGAGGAAACCAGGGTTGAGAGGCCAGCTCAACGCATGGGATGGGAGTGAGAGAAATGGACGACAGTATGAGGGCGAAATTATTGATAGGAAAGATGAATGATGGAGCAATTGGTGGAATGATGGCGAGGGAAACTGGAGGACCTGGAGGAAACCTGCCCCAGTGTCATTTTATCCACCGCAAATCTCACTTTGCACTCACCTGGGATTGAACCTGGGCTGCCTTGGTGAGAACAAAGCTTTCTAATCACCACAATAATAATGATAATAGCCACTGTCTTTACTTCTATATGCATAGCTCCTACAAAAGCTGATTCTTTTTATCTGCCTCAGGTTAATGAAATTACATTTTATATTATACATTTTGGTATAAGTAAAAGGGGAATCAGGGGGCTGATGTGATAGTTAAATCTTTAATAATCCATTTTACTCGTATATTTTCCCAGTAAACCACTAGGGGCTCTCACATCCAAGATAGAGCATTTGTGACAACTTACTATCGTAAGTACTTGAATCCCAGGCTTCATCATTTAACTCTTATTTTAGTTAATTGATGAAAATTAATCAATTCTTCATACTAGCCGTATATAGGCTTAGGGTTTTGATAGAGTCAACATGAAAAGTTCAATGCCACAGCTGGGATTTGAACCACGAGTCAAATAGAGAATTTAATGTCATGACAGCAAGTTTGCCATGGTAGCTCAATGGGCAAGAGCGAATGGACAGAAACCAGGAGATCTGTGGTTCAAATCTTGGCCATGACATTAAACTTTTTGGGTTGATTATGAAAAACCTTGGCCTATATACGACTAGTATGAAGAAATGATTAATTTTCATCAATTAACTAAAATCTGAAGTATTTGTTTGAATTTTTAAATATTTTATATTTTTCAAGTGCTAAGTTGCTATTCTTTTTCCCTCTCTCATGGTCAAGCAAGGTATGGAATTTCAGTCAGCATAAACTAATCTCCTTTTTAAACATTTAATTATTGATCTCAGAAACTATTTGTAGTTGGTTTATTAATAACTACAAATAGTTTCTGAGATTCATTTTGACGTCACTGTTACTAAATTCCTCCAAACACATATATTTAATTATTGCTTAGGCCTACTGTAGCCTACAAATATTTACCTTTAACATAAAGTAGGTAAGACATTGAATATTACTATGCATACTTACTGTTAACATTCAGTTTGTTTTTGGGAATGAGAATGAAATTTCAAATCAGTATATTACAGTCATTTTTAAACATTTGGCCATGCTACTTCCTGTGTATGTATTAACAAAATGCGCAATGAAAGAATTAATGCAAAATGCTTTCACAATTTACTTGAGGGTAGACAGAATAAACTTTTCAAGAACAAGTTGTAGAATCTCTATAAAAAAAGGTATGGTTAGAGAAAGTTGTGAATGCAACACATTGGAAGGGTGCATTTTCTGCTTGTACCTAGTAGGTAGAGAATATTGATTGTATCCCATTAACAAAATCAACAACTATATTTCACTGGAAACGCAGGTTCTGAGGTCCTTCAAGTGTAACCCCCCCCCCCCCCCCCCAGAAAAAACACGCCTTATTGATAAGTGTCTGTGTATCTGTCTGAATAGCGAAAATCAAACATTTAGTTCAGCACCAAGTATGTAACATGAAGATTTTCAAGAAAGTGGTTTGTATCTAATGTTAAGTAGTTGACAATGTAGCGATTCGCTTTCTTGCACTCCAATATTTTGAAGTTTTGTTGATATGTTGACTAAAGGTTGGACAGTGGAGTAGTTGATTTCCATCACCGCAGGCGGTGACACTGATACATGAGATGAAGATGGAGCACCGGTGGAATGAGATGGCGGGGGAAACCGGAGGTCCCGGAGAAAACCCGCCCCAACGCCGTGTTGTCCACCACAAATCTCACTTTGCGGTCGCCTGGGATCGAACCCGGGCCGCCTTGGTGAGAGCCAAGTGGTCTAACCACTGAGCCACGGCGTGGCCACATCCACATCTTAAGTGTACATAAAGGTCACAGAGGAGATCTCACTATACCAATTCTGAATACATGTTTATTGATGCAGTCATGGTCTGTTAGGAGTCTAAAAGTTGCTACAGAGGATTTTCTTGGTAGTGTACCGATTCTAGTTGTGCTGTTACATAAATTTTCCTATAGTTTTCCTTTTGTTTGTTATACTTAGGTCATTCAATAATTAGTAGCACCATTTGAATTAACAACAAGTAAAACATTTTTGGAACAGTCACATTATTGCAGTGCTTAGAAGTAATCTCCTCCAACATGAACTTGCCTCCACACACCAGGGAGCCAACGGATGCCATCCACAGCATCTTGTTGTCCTAACATTCGAACAGAGTGCTTTACCTGTCTGGTTCTAAAGCGAACTCCTCTAAGTGGGTAATTTCCTTTTCCCTTGCTAGTTCAACACAATTCCAACAATGATGTTCTTCCAGCAGTGCTCTAACAGCATTCACATGCACATCACTTGCTGATTTTGGTCTACCAGCTCCATGTTTTTGATGAACGTCTTCCCTTCCTCTACAAAATGCATTTGCCCACCTAGCCATGGTATGATATGGTAAAGTCCAATAATTCTGTATGGCATTGTCGAGCATTGATACCTCTTGCAACCTGAATTTTAATTAAGCATCTTTGTATTTACTACACATACTTAGAGCATTGAAGATAACAGCCTACAATTAAACTTAATAAAAATGTCTTATTAAATAAAATGATTGTCTTCAAACTCACAGCTAACAAACATTAGATGCTCTTATATTTTTATTGTTAACAGCTTACATGGTTTATGGCTGATAGCACCAAATGCAGGCATTGTTACCATTAATTTTTGAATGACTGATGTTTATTATCTTCTTTAATATTTTTATTATACGTTGATATATTCTTTTGATAGAGTGATAACTTAGTGGTTCAAATGAATTTTACCTAATTTTTAAGGAAGTATTCCCACTCCAAACCACCCTTTATGTGTAAAATGCATTATTTTCTTAAAAACATCTCTTAATGATTATGATTAAAATAGCATATAATTAAGATATTTACAAGACAAAAAATTGTACATCACGATTTTTTGTGGAAAAAGTACCTTTTTTGTTTTGGAAGGGATTATGTACTATTTTTTAAACAAACTGGAAGAACTCAAAAACTTATTGTACAAAAAATGACATCTGGTTTCCATACCATTGAAAGGGTGAAATGCCCGCCTTGGTAGCATGTCTGCCTCACGTTCAAGAGGTCCCGAGTTCAAATCTTGGTTAGGGTGTTATGTGGATAAGCTTATCCTGATAGACATATGTCAGGTAACTCTAAGCTCCATGGATCCTGGACACATTTGTGCATCATTTCACTCATCGTCCAATATGACTTAATGTTGGAGGACATAAATTACACAAAAAAAAAGGGTGAAATTTTAAGACCAGTATACAGCTACCAGTTTTTAAACATCTGTTGTCAGTATTTCCTTTATACCTATACCAAAATCTGTGGAGCAAGTACTTATGCAAAGCTTACCTCAACTTGAGCAGAATTTACAAGAGTACTTCAAAACCTATCTAAAAATAAATGATTGTGGATAGAGCAAGTCTATGAATGCAATGCTCATAACCTTTTCATTTTTGTCACCTTTAGACTAAAAAAAGAACAAAGAAAGGTAGTTACCAAAATGCAAACATCACTTCAAGATTCAGATTTAACATTCTCAATGCTAAAAACAAGTAATAACTACATGTGCACTTCGTTCTGGCTGAGGTACACATTTCTTGTCCCTGTAACTCTATTTTATTAAACTTAACTTGGCAATTGAGCCTGCAGGATCTGCTGTCCAGTTTGCTCAATTTATTATAAATATAACATTCGTATCATCAGCATTTGTATTCAGAGTTAAAATGCTAAGTACTAAGTACTGTAGGAAATAACTGTAAATACCTGGTAAACTGCCCCTTGATCTATCTCATCTGAATAACTATCAATGAAATTGCACAATTTTAACTATACATTCTTTGCCGTGTACCTATAGTAGATAAGAGAAAGTATTGTATTCCATCTAAAATTAAGATAAAATTTCAAATTTTGAGGTACCATGAATCCAAAAGTAATGCCTTTAGAAAAAGATCTGTATGTATTCAATAAATATTTAAGTTTAGTATCTTCCAAAGATGCAATGCACAGATTTTCAAGGTCTCCCACCACAAACTACTTTTTATATGGAAAAGAGTTTGATACTTATTTTCTCCTAGTTTTTAAGAATTTTGATTAAAATATGTTTCTGATATTTAATATGATCAAAACATACTACCTCACTTTTGTAAAATCAGAACATTTTGGGAATTGTTTAATCCAATCAACAGCTCACTAAACCTCACTGTTCAAAATATTCCAAATATTATTGTTAATTTAATATTCTGAATTGAAGTATATTGAGGACTGCACCGTGGCCAAGCGGTTGGCTCTCACCAAGGTGGACCAGGTAAGAGGTGTAACGTACGCAATGTGGGCGCGCCTGCAAAAGTTAAAATCCGGGCCCCCTAAAATATAATGTATAACCGATCAGTAACTGACATAACTTCAATTACAGGTTTATTACTGGATGCCAGAGTTAAAGTCACATTCACAATATGCTCAACTGTTTCCATATGTTCTCACTTTTCTTTAGTTCTGAATTTATACCTGCGTCAACTGTGTTTTCCTTACGCCACGAATTGAAAACGTCGCATGCGTTCAAATGTGCATAGCTAGTTTCATGTCGCAGTATACTTTTGGTTAGGCACCTCCAATCTCAAACTCCTTCCCTCCAAGCAGTCAACACGGTTTACAGTAAACAGAGTCATTTTTAGATGAATAACACAACCATTCTCTCCAAATTCTTTGTCCTGCCAAAGTAAACTTTTCGTAATATTTAGTGGGGAAGGACCTGTTTTCCTGCTTGGCATCTTTGGGGAATGGGCCCGCTGGCTTACAAGTATTTTGTCTAACAAGAAACTTTTTAGTTTCATTATCTGCATCTAATTGACATCTGCACAATCATTTGAGAAGTTTGTGATAGGCCTAATTATATTTATGGCGAGTTTGCTATCTTCGTTTTCACTTTCACAATTATTGGTGTTCACTTCAGAAATGCACTCACTTGTGACACTGGAAACTTCTGTAACTGTTGAGCTAGTACTATTATTACTAGGAGGAGAAAAAAAATCACTTATTTTCATTAATTTGTTTGTTTCTTTTTTTGTGCACCACTTAGATGTTTGTACTTTAAAAGGTTTCATTTTACTGAAAAACTACACAGTTAAATAGAAAAAGTTAAATCTTTAACCATTAAAGTTTTGAAAATATCACACCACGTTTTACCATGCATCTAGTTCCCGCGAAGAAAGCTTGCCTGAAACTGAGTTGGCTGTTGACTGACCTGCCAATTATTCACATCTTAATGTATAATTGACATTTCTGTTGTATGAGAAATGTGACAAAAGTTAAATGTTTAGAAAAAATGTGCAAATTACAATATCAGGAACTCTACACATCGATAAAGAATAACTTTCTGCCTGATGTGATATTTTGGTATTCATTTTCATTGTTGTAAATATGTGCCGCTTGTTTGTGATGACAGAGAAGCATGATGCAAACCAGTATTATCAGAGAATTCGTAGTGAAGGATAAGCATTGTTAACACACACAGCTGTGCTAAACTCAACTAAACGTTGACCTATTCTAGGAAACCGTTTGGAATTATCTGACCATTAGCTTTCTATGCAGACTGACATTAAACTTTACTATTTATGATATACATATTTCAGAATTTATATCTGTATATATTCAAATTGTTATATTCATTAATAATAATATGCTTTTTCTCTTTTTCTGCAGGTGCATTGCAGGCCCTGCAGGCCCTAACATTATGCCCCTGACCGAGGTTGAATCCCAGGCAACTGCAAAGTAAGATGTATGGGGGACAACACGGTACTGGGGCGGGCTGTCTCCAGGTCCTCGGGGCTTACCCCACCAGCATTCCACCAATTGCTTCACCATAATCTTTCTTATCATTTCATCTTGTCCTCATTCTATCATCCACTGTCCTCACTCTCATACCAGGCATCTGGCTGATCACTGATCCTGAGGCCGCACTGTGGCTCAGTGGTTAGACCGCTTGGCTCTCACCAAGGCGGCCCGGGTTCGATCCCAGGCGACTGCAAAGCGAGATTTGTGGTGGACAACACGGCGCTGGGGCGGGTTTTCTCCGGGATCTCCGGTTTCCCCCGCCATCTCATTCCACCGGTGCTCCATCTTCATCTCATGTATCATCAGTGTCATCGCCTGCGGTGCCGTATGTAGTGAAAGTGGGCGTTAAACACTACACAGATCTTGGATTCTCTCTCTCTCTGATCCAGAGATTACGTTCCTCAACCTGCCATCTACGGATACAAGGGTTAAGAGGAACAAGAATATCCTGACACCATGTAGTGGTATAAGAGGACAGTTAAAAAAATATATATATATTGAATTTATGAATAGTCTGTGAAATCCTTTCCATTCAATAGAAACATTGTATAAACAAGTAAATCTTATGAGATAAAGCAAAAGTTTGCTATAAAAAAAATGCTATTTATTTAAAACTTTAAATTAATATTTTTATGGCATCAGCCACTTCCAAGGAATTCATTATTATTGGTCTGTTCTTTTCAATAATTATTTTACTTTCCTTACTATGCTTAAAGTAAATACTGTATCAAGATTTCTTTGGAAATAAAGTTTTTCAACCTTTAACATCTACTAAATGCAGTACGTAGAGAAGTGCGAACCATATAAACCTGAACTATTTCAGTAGACCATAACTTTTGAACCAATAATAGGACACATATGCAACTTTGGGAGAATATAATACACAATTGGGAGATTACATTACAATATTTACATCTCAGAGAAAATGTTGTAAGTGTCCTCCACTAGCATCTATACATGTTTGTACTCATCTCACCATATTCTCTGAAGTTTTAAGGAGAGTATCCTCGCCAATGTTACTTATTTCGGTTCGAATGGATTCCTTGAGAACATAAATTGTCCATGGCCTATTCTTGTACACTCTAGTTTATAGATACTCCCACAAGAATAAATCCGGTGAGGTTAGGTCAGGGGATCTGGGGGGCCACAGACCTGAGATTATTCAATTACCTAAGAAACTGGTTACAAGTTCCATGGTGACATTAGATATATGGCACGTTGCTCCATCTTGCTGGAAATAACCTTCTCTCAATTCGATATCATCCAGCTGCTCCACAAATATCTTGAACACACTCATATAAACTTCAGCGTCTACAATTGTATCAAAGAAAATGGGACCAACAATCCATAGATGCTGGTGGAGGACACTTCCAACACTTTCTCTTAGATGTAAATAGTGTAATGTAATCTCCCAATTGTGTATTATATTTTCCCAAAGTTGCATGTGTGTCCTATTACTGGTTCAAAAGTTGTGGCCTATTGAAATGGTTCAGGTTTATTGGATCACACTATATTATATTCCACTAAAAAAAAAAAAAAAAAAAAAAAAAAAAAAAAAAAAAAAAAAAAAAAAAAAAAACCCTTGATTCTGAGATTTTACCAGAAATATAGGTTTAGACTTACTGAATATATATAAAGCAAAATGTGTTTTGGAGAAAGGCCTTTGTGTGTGTGTGTGTGTGTGTTAATGTATAACTTAAGAATGAAAAATTGGTTAAATATCTAACTTAGTATTAAATTCAGCATCTACAAGGGATGTAGTACAAAGACTTTCAAGAATATCCCTCACTCCAGGGGTATTTTTTTTTTTCCTTAAAACATTTTGATTTTCTTAAAATAGCTCTAATTTTGATCAAAATGGCATATGTTTAAGATATTTTTATAACTGAAATGTGTATCCTGAATTTTCGGAGGATATCCTTTTCATTCTGGATGACTTGTGCTACTGCTAAAATGCAAGAAATCAGCAGAATTTACTATACAAGAATGCAGATCTTGTTAAAACACTTATATGTCAAACATTTTTGAGACATTCCTTGTTATTGGTTTTAATTTTAAAATACTTATACTATTCTCAAATGAGAAATCACACATAAAGTTAATTGTTATGGGATCACAATTTAGACTGTTAACCAGAAAACTCAGTGCAGGATGCTATATGTTAAATACATTAAAATGGTCACCAGCACACAAGTTCACAGTCATATTCAGTATGAAATATTTTGGAGTATAGCAACTGGCTGGGAAGAGATATTTAAAATGCAGAAGCAAGCAATAAGAATAATGATGGGTAAGACCAACAGAACATCATGGAGGGATCCAATAAAATGTACATCATGTAGGGAGTTGTTTAAAACCTTAAAGATTATGTCTGTGGCCTGTATATACATGCTAGAAGTAATATACTAAATTCGATCACATAAATATAAACTTTCCGAAAATTCACAGATACATGACTATTGTACTCGGCAAAACCTTGGGTCATTCCTTTTATACAGTTGCAGAGTTCCTGGAAATGTGATTATGTAAAATATGATAGTTAATGTATAGTCTCCAATCATGAAAATAATTGTATGTTGTGTACTTTTAGTTAGGAATAGGATTTTACTAAATGTGTTCCTGTAATTTTTATTCGTTTTTTCTTGACGAAGCCATAAAAATGTAATTTTTTGAAGTGCTGAATAAATACTACTACTACTCATTCCTTTTATTTCTTGGTTATGCAAAGACAACAAATTTCAAAGGTAATCCATAGCAACCAGCTGTCATCTTAAGACATTTGGCTAACGTTTAAAATGTCTACTGCAATCTCATATTCAATTGTGCACCTACAAGAAAATTAACAATTTCTTCAAATATTTATCTCAATTTACATGAAGTAATAAGTATTTGTACGAGTAGAGAATGTGATGTGAAAGCAAAACATCAGATATTTTTGTCACTTTTTAAGTGCTGCAGTTGCTCAGTTTATTTCTCAAGATGTACTGGAAAGAATATAAAATTCTAAGGCCAGTATGCACTCCTAACCAGAATATAAGTATCCTGTCTGATTCTTCATTCAGTTTCCTCTATACCCTTTGTACCTTCAACTAAATGTGTAATGAAATTAGTTGTGTAAAAGTTTATTATTTATTATCCAATTATGAGATTTCTATTTTACCCAAATGTATATTAGGAATATAGTTAACAATTTATGAAATGAATACAATAAATTACAAGATATGACAAAATACAATATCAACAAAATGACAAGCAGTAAAGATCAAAATTAATCATTTAGTTTTAAAGAATTTCATTCAAAAGACATGAAATATTGATAATTCGTTTTGAAAAAGTATAACCTAAGGATTGAAGCAATAATTCAAGTTAGTATCTTTCAAAACAGATTATGGGGCAATCAAATTTATTTATTTGTCAATAGACTGCAAAGCAGTTTCTGTCAATTACAATCTAAAACTTTACAATTATAGGATATAGAGTAAAATATAAATAGTATAAAAACACATTTACAGATCAACTTTGTACAAACATTTATCCATTAAAAAGTATTTTAATTTGTTTTGAAACTGCTTTGTACCATTTAATGCTTTAATTGATGTTGGCAGTCTATTAAATAAAATCTGTCCCATTATAAAAACATCTCTATCAGTAGATTGTTTAGAAGTACAGTCTCTAAAATAGTCATTGTTGCATCTGGTATTATAATTGTGTACATCAGCGGTCTTCAAATTTACCTTACTTACAACAAAAAGAATTGCTTTATATGCATATAGTGAGTATAGTGTGAACATTTTGTTTTGTTTGAAAATATCTACACAAGAATCAGTACTTTTTAAGTTAAAAATTATCCTAATACACCTAAATAAAATGTGTAGGACATCTTGAAGGTGATTCCCATAAATACAATTAGAGGAGGATTTGATATTGAATTAAAATAAGCAGAAAATTTGAAATGACTAGTCAAAAATTGAGAACATAATTAGGATTAATGAATTTACATTTATGTCTATCCAAAACTGTTAGGAAATACAAATCTCAGTCAAAGCACCACAATCGCTTTTTAACCAGTAGCCATTCCAGTCATGGATGATAATCTTCTTCAGTGTTTGTCTTACTTAAGAAATAGCACATCAAGTGTAAAATACTGGAAGATCTGAAATAGCAGCTCTCTTGGCAAGCTTACCGACCCATTCATTTCCAGCAATTTCTACATGTACTCTGACCCATGAAATAAAAATGAAAACCACTTAAATATACGAGTCCTTAATTTCAACTGCAAAAGGATTAGTAATTACTATTGTTTATATCTTTCAAAGCTGCAAATCCTGCCCGTGAGTCACGGTAAATGCCAGCAGTACACTGAAAGCTATTGCACCATTTCACTGCGTCATGAATTGCCATTATTTCTGCAAAGATTTGTCTCAATCAACATGAAGTAGATGAAAAGCTAAGCTTTCATAAGAATAGTTTATAGAAGCTATATAAAAAGAAGTAATAGTGAATGCAATACATCAGATTTTAATTATTTACTTTATGCATGTACATCTAGGAGGTGAGTGGTTGCTTCTTCTCTCAATATATTTCTAGTTAGATTTCTCATTCATAACTGCTTTTTTTTCTGTCTGAAAGTGATGGGGAATGCAACAAATGTTCCAAGATCTGAAATCTGCTATCAATTACATTTTATTGTAAATCTAATGAATCATTACTCAATTTCGTTTGTTGGAACATATTTAAGAGTAAAAGCTGCCAACTTTAATCAGAAACATTCTTTTCAAAGTATAAACATGCTGCAGTCAAGGCGATTTTCTCAAATATCCCTTGTACACATGGCTTATTCCTATTTATGCTAAACAGATAAACAAACATCTATAGAATGGTTTCATGATCCACTTTCTTGTGGGTATGATGGGAATAAGGAATTATGTGACTAAGCAAGAGCCAAATCTTTTAGGAGCTGGTTGCTATGTGATAGCCCTGAAAGACCATTCTCTCTGCATTAGGGTGGTAAAAGTCAAACCAATAAGGATTATCTTGGAAATGGTTAACTCCATATTATTTGATTTAAATTATACAAATGTCTTAAAACATATGGCATTTGAATCATTTGAGAAAAAATAAAAATTTAAAAAAATTCTTCACATAAAAGGCAATTTGGGATAGGAGGGAACCATTCGAAAATCTTCATCAGATGCTGGATTTAAATATTAAGTATGGTGGTAATCAACTTCTCATTTTTTAGTTACGCTATTTATAGTTACATGTGTGCACACATTTTTTTTTTAATTTAGGGATCTCAAAACATGTATTTCTGGTGAAATCTCGGTATCAAATTTATGGGAAGAATACAAAACTTTCGCTGCTTAGTGTAACTAAACCGCAAATAAAGTGCTAATTTAAAATATTACTCAATAAACTTCATTAATTTATACCTTGATGGAACATGCTTTTGCAAACCTTTGTTCACTTCATGTAGATGAAACATGTTCAAATAAGGTATAAAATCAGTGAAGTAGATTTAAGTGATAGTGCAACTCATTTTGAACTTTTTAGTTTCATTTAATTGAGGCATTCCAAAAATTAAATAACTCCAATCATTGGCTTGCATGAACATTACTCACCACTTTACTTTTCCCAAAAGGTGCCTGTGAAAAACTTACAAGGGAACTATCAATGTGCTCACACCGCTACGCACCTGAACATTTGATGGTATGCCTGTTGTATATAAACAATGTACACCAAGAATTTGCTGCAGAACAGAACTGCAATGTCCAAAATTGAAGCCTGGAAAGTGCTGCAAATAGTTGCTGTGTACATTCCTCGTCAGCTGTATTACATGTAGGGAATGTATGCCATGTGTAGACCATCCGCCATGGGTAAACAATCCTTCCTGTACAAAGCTGTTGTTATGCCTATATGTTTCCATGTATTCTGGACTCATTTTTGAGTACTTCCAGATATACTCCACATCTAATTTTTGGCACACAGGACCCGCATAAAGCAGAGATATCATCAATCTCCCAGGCAAATACAGGTATGAGCATAGTGATAGTACCCTTGTTAGAAATGCACAATTTCCTTTTGAACGATCTGAAACTTTATCACAATGTAGTAATGTACTGTAACAATTACATACAAAATTTCAGTCATGTAAGTGCACTTTTCAGATATTTTACTTTTTGATATAATTTGAGTTAATTAAAAATGCCCATATGAAATGGTGTTTGACATCCTACTGAGGATTTCAGTTTATCTTTAATTGAACATTAGAACCCCTACATCAAAGTTTTTAAAATCTAGTTTAAACTATGATAGAAAAGAAGCGGACACCATTCACATTTTTAATTTTATATCCGGTTGTGAAAATATTTAATTAGAAACAGTAACATTTCAAGAATGACTGAGTCTCCTAAATAATTTATCAGCTCTGCAAAAATTACAAGTTAATCTGTCAAATATGGCATATTTTAAGTAATAATATTCACTGAAAAAAATGCCAGAGAAAATTTATATTGAAAATTGGAATGTGCATTTCAGTCATTCAGAAGTGTTTCAAGGCAGCATAATGTGATAAATATTGCATATATTAGAAAATCAAAGATAATAATAAACCATGGTGCTAGCCCTAAGAGGGACAAGGCCTACAAACCCAACTGCTGGCCTCACGCCCACTTATGCAAAGCAGAGGTGGACGACCATACAACCGATACGGGGAGGAGATGCGGTCAGCATCTTGGCATCCTCCAACCAGAACATTGGTTTTCGTGACCAGGGCTGCTTACCTTGCGTAAGCTCCTCACTTTCCTCACAATGCTGAGTGGGCACCAGTCCTATACACAGAACTTAAAATCTGCAATGTGGGATTGTATCCAGATCGCTTCCTGTAGCCAGGTGCCAAGGCATGCTGCCTTAACACACTACACCACAGTGCAGGACAGTAAATAAAAAATGCTGAATGAAAATGTATGGTATAAATAAAATAAAAAGCAAAAATTCCAGTTTTGCATTAAAAGATATAGAAATTAATGGTCTTCACACAAATTCTACTTTAATAATTGAGAACCTGTTAGTAAAAAACTGCATGACATCAGCATACCCCACAGGAGTACCAACTCAACATTTTGTTGCACTCTATTGGTTGAATACATTGTTTCTCCATAAACAAATGGTGATCACATTTTCTTGGATTATGTAACATTTTTGTACAAGACTCTTTTAAATCTAATTTCCTTTCCTCTTTTAATCTTGTATGTTGATTAGGTGCCATGTTCAGGTATATTGGTGATGAATAATTTTACAAGGGGAGTAACAAAAGTAGTAGCAACACAGCCAAGAAGCGCAACCAGAGGGAATTATTTGTTGTTAGGTTTACCACAAGTTTGTCTATGTTCGACCTCTCCATCACATGGATTCTCGACAAGACTCTCACTGCATGAGCTGTAGAGAGAAAGTCTCCTTTAGTTACCACTCTAAGCCATAGTGTTGCACTATGTTTACAAAGCAGGAACAGCAATCTTGGCTGAAAATTCAGTGTGCAGGTGGCTGTACAGCTCCACAATGCCATGAAGGTCTTGTTGAAACGTGTGAGGAGAGGATTGTGGCGAAGTGGATTACAGCCTTCATGGACAGGAGTAACTACATGGAATACATGCCTCAACTGGGTTGTCCAAGTGTTAAAGAAGAGGACGTGCAAGTTGTTTCCTCATTGCTAGACACTAATTGAGGACTTACACCCTGGGATTATGATTTGATCCCAAAGATGAAGGAACCACTTTGTGATGTTCGATTCCGAGTGGTTCCTGAGATTCCGCAGGCATTAGGGCGGTCCATCAGAATCAACAGAACAGGAGCTGCTATAAGGTTACTATGACTTGTACATCACTGGCAACAAGTTGTAGACAATGATGGGTACTACATAGGACTGTAGACATTTCACACGCGTATCACTAATACACTAGTAATAAATAGTTGCCACTATTTTTGTTACAGCCTATGTATAGTACTGTGTGTAGTAGTACTTAATGTTTTCCTCTTTCAGTTGAATGTTACATTTAGTGGTGATTAAAAAATAAATTGAAAAAAAAAAAAAAATAGGCATGTTATGATGTGTGCTGGTGGTTAGTTAAAATGATTTATATTGGTTTGGTGAGGTTGTTTTCTGTATCATATGTTCAATGTAGAGCACTGCTCTGTGATGGGACCAAATGAACAAAACAAAGCAAGGAACATTGTGGAATAAAATACTAGAGTTGATTTATGCCCTTAGCTAAATATTTACATTTATGCTACAATTACTTTTGTAAAATCAGAACATGTTTTGCGAATTTCCACTCCTATCATTAACTGACAACCAACTCAAATCATCCAATTATTATTGAATTAAATTATACTGCTTTTTACCATCAACCTAGCCTTTAAGCTCAAAAATCTTAGATTACTGGGTTTCATCAAAGTTTTTAAATGTCTTTGGGCCTATGCTTCACTTCCACTCTTTATGTTAAACTATGCCCTTTGGGATATCTGTCACAAGTGATAAACTTTGTTTAGTGATTAGAGGTAGAGTTAGACTAATAATAGCATGTCAACGTGCAAGTGGATAGTTTGTGCATACACCCCCTGAAAGAAGGTTGAGATGAAGGAACCACAGGAGACATACAGGCTGCAGGAATGGACATTGTGGCAGAAACATGCAGAGTTCCCTAATTTAACTAGCTTGACCACTGAGCTGGGAGACACCCAGGTGAGCGTGAAGGGTGGCTCAGAGACTTATTTTTACTTACATGCCTTCTGACACAATCATGGTCATCTGTCTCATCATTGATCTGCCTCTCTTCCCTCCCAAACATTTACATCAGGATTGAAGTAGTCTTGACATACATTATATGGGCAACACCATGCGCAGAAAGCATACGACTGAAATCTCTGATGCTAAAAAAAAAACACTGGGCCAAAAACCATTTCAATTCTAAAAATGCATCACCACAGCCCAAGAAACAAATCTGATTAGTAGCCTATTTCTTTAAAGTATTTCCATCCATTTCTACAAACATATTTCACAGCAATTGAATACAGGAACACATTTAATAAATTCTGGAAAAATAACTCTTTGAATGATAAATTAAGTGCACTTCATTTAACAATTTTTTATTGTGGGAAATATAGCAGTCTGGCAAGCTAGTCACAAACGACTATCAAACTGAATCTCTAGGAATAAATTATTACATGAATCAAGGCCACAGATCCACTTGCAAAAACAAAATTTCAATCTATAAATGTATTACAAACATTTCTAAATGATATACACATTTTATACCTATAAAGTTTCTTTTATCTTTTTTTTTTAAATTTTTGTTTTTAAAACACTTCTAATTGAACTGCACTCTCAGTGTATTATGAAGTACAAAGCTATACAATAATTTCAATTTATGTTTCAAACAGATTTCATTATGCTACAATAATTGTTAGATTTAACTCCTCTGAAATAAATGCTGAATAAAACACACTCATATTACATTTTCAGTATGTAGCTTTCAGAAATTAAAATTAAGTGCTATTCCAAGAACAAAACTACAAGTGCCTGAATGCTTCATTTGGTCACAATAAGATAAGGCAACTGTATGACCATTACTTGCACAAATGTAGAAGTATTTTGACAATGCTTTTACCTTTGAGAAAATTTTGTTTTCCTTTATCATTCTACACTGCAGGTGTAAAAACATGAGTAATGCAATTTCAGAACTCAACATTAAGATCCAAAATGTTCAACAGTGTAAAGTACATTTAAGTTAAACACAATTTGCATATCACTGGGATTTTGCTGTAAATGACCTCCAATACAAAAGCCTAATCATACCTACAGAAATGTCTAATTCCAAAGATATGAGAGAAAACATGAAGCACAACTCATACTGGACACAATTATATTTGGAGAACAGTGATAAAAATGTTCAAAATACTTTGGTGGAACACGCAGCTCAGTTTTGGGGCAGAGTGTAACGCACATATGGAACTTCTACATCATTGCCATCACTATCATTGCAGCACAACTCGAAAACAAGTGCCTTCACATGGGGCTCAAGCTTCTTTTTGGAAACTTTCTTCACCACTTCTGACATAGGCAAGTTCATTCTCTCTACACATTTTGCCTTGGGCATGAAGAAAGAGTATAACATACAAACTCCTTGTGATAACATGGTGATCTCCAAGTTGAATTTATCCTTGAAGTAATCGAGGAACTCTCTCAGCGTCAACTCTCCAGTAACTTCAAATCTGTCCCAGAGCGTCCATTCCACATCGTAGTACTTCAACTTCGGTGCTGCAATTGGTTCCGAAAAGCCAAAGAATGGCAAGGCAAGATTAACAAAGCCATTTTTGTATGGCTCTAATGTTTTAAAGCCTTGAGCAAGTTTGTAAAGCTCCAGACACACTAAGCCGCCAACGACAGATGTTGTAGTGGCAATTGCCGGAATTATTTTTCCTGCAATTAGCTTGCTCTTGTGACGATCTGCTGGTGGAATCTTGTAGTTGGCTGCCCTCAGATTTGATGCAGCAACAATGAAGTCCATGTGGAAATTAGTATCGTCGTCCTTTTCAAACTCCAGTGGCTTGATCGTCAGGTCCTTCAGCTGTTCTCTGGAAGGTAGTTCATTTTTCAGTTGATTTATTCTGTCACTGTCGACACTTCCAGCGCCATTTGCAACTTGCATCTGAGAATCCGTAACAGCAATCTTTACTCCTGATTTTGGTTTGAATTCTGGAACCACTACTTTATCTGCCATTTCTGCAATTGCTGCTCTGTCTCGGTTTTCTGGTAATCCATAAACCTGTGCCTTAAGGTTTGCTGCAGCAACAACATAGTCCAAGTGAAGAGGATCGCTGGAAGAAAATACCAATGGTGTTGGGCAGCGTTTGGGTCCTGACCAGAATGGTTGCCCACTTGATGTCAGCTGATCTGGCGGGAAGTTGAAAAGCAATTGACGTATCTGGTCACTGTACTGCTCTTGCCAGTGACAACGTGCCCATTTGACACAATCTTCAAATGAATGGGGTCGGTGATCTACCAGAGCTTGTTTGACAGATTCAAGAACCTCCAACGGTTGCACTCCAGGCAGCTTAAGGGTATTTTCTACAAACTGTGGTTCAGCCAAATATCTCGCTGCATTTTCTGCTGCATGCCGGAACAGTCCTTCAAAGTTATCACGAGCCCACTGCAATGTGTGTTCAATAGCATTAGGAAAATTCTTCAGCGTACAAATTGGAATGCTCTTCTCTGGAGGGTCCTGGGATGAACTGTACGATTCTGTGAGGAATGGAACCACTACCTGAGTATTTCCTTTGGTGCCAAGAGTACCAGACTCCAGAAGTGGTAAGCGGTAATACACGCAGCGACGATCCATGTAAATACGAGCATCAACATTATCTAGTGCATTAGCTACACCATCAAGAGATTCAAAGAAAGCATCATCATAGACAGGTTCTGTTTCTGGACCAACTCTATTTTCGTGGGCCACTACATTAACATTGGGATTCATTCTACGTACGGCTCTAGCTGCACATGCTGACTTAGGCCGCTGTACATCAGATGGTCGAAAGAGAAACTGTCGATTAAGATTGGACTTTTCGATTAAATCCATATCTGTTATGGTGACCTTCCCTCCTTCCATTGCACCCACACCCATCATTGCAAAATTCTTTAGCAATTCACATCCAATTGCACCAGCACCAACAACAAAGTACTTCAAGTTTCCTAAACGCTGCTGGAATTTATTTCCAAATACAGCCACTTGCCCATCATAGCGACTTTCAGATGCCTTACATTCTGCTTCTGACATGTTTGAAAGGTCAGACGGTAAACATTCCAAGGCATCAAAATATAGCCATTGATGTATAGGGCCAAACTTTCCACTACACGCTTTCATTACTTCCTGGGCAACAACACCTCCAATAAATGCATTTAATGGTGGAATATTACCTGCTGAAATTTTGGCAAAAATTTCCAAAAGCTTTTTATCTATTTCTGTATCATTTCCACCATTTATCTGTACTGTTTTGGCCAAAGCAGCAAAATTATCAGCATCTTCTTGATTCCATGGTATTGGCAAGCGACCATACTGTTTTACAAAGTTATGCAATGTAATAAATGCCAAATGTATTTGAGCAGGTCGTTCAAATTTAGAAAAATCTGTCATTACATATTCAGGTTCTTTAATTGAATCTTTAAGTGGTTTAAAATGAAGACTTTTTGGCACCTTTACTTGGGTGACAATTCCACCACGTTCATACTCAGAATATTCTCTTGTGTCACCAATACTAAAGGTATATGGACCTAATACTTTAATTTTCTTAGGCTCACACCCATTTAACTCAGTCATACCTTGAACTTCGCTGAATGTGACATAATCTCCATCTTCCAATCCATGGCGGGTGTCATCTAGGCATGTTACAACTCCTTCTGCTTCCTTGGAAACGCTTGCTACCATTGCAGATACAGCATTCTCACCAGTAAGGTCCACAACAGTGAAGTTCTCTCCAAAATCGCAAAACACCTGGGCAAAAAGTCCTCTTGTATCCGCAATGATAAGGGCAATATCATTTGCATGAGTCACTTCTGAAACCTGCATCTGCTCTTCTAGACTGCTATTTGTCAAAACTACTACTCTGAATTCCTTTAAAAAATCTTCTGTAAGCTGACCTGTGTATGCCTTAGTGGGGACATAGTTGTTAAGCTCGGACAACTGCTGCAGGCATGCTTCGGCTCTATTCTTTCCTATATCCGCTTCTGTCAAATAAAACTGGGATGTCAAATCTGCGACCTTGCACTCGCTTTCATCGTGCAGTGTCACAGATTTTACTCCTCCTAAAATAACGTTTTTTGCTACTTCTACCCCAAGTCCACCCAAACCAGAAATAAGGACATCAGAAGTGGCCATTCGCCGCATGGCCTCGTGGCCCAATACATAAAGCTGCCTCGAATACAATCCCTCATCAATATCTTCATTGGAATGAGCCGACCCATTCTGCGCCATGTCTGAATAAGCCCGTGAAACGGATTTCGCTGCAGTGGAGTCTCCCGTAGCAACTTTCCGCTTCTTGGCAGGAGGATCAACGGACTTGTCCACCCCTTCAGCACTAGACATCGGACACAATGGCCGTTTTATCAGCCAATTTTGTTTTAGAACACTAAAGTTGTTCCACTGATTATATCAATTCTGTTTAAGGAATGTAACTCAGTTACTTTACACTGAATACAAAGAAGACAACTGAAGCGTGCTTGGCAAATTACATACCGGAAGTCCCAGTAATTATGAAAAGATTATTCATCAAATTGGTTTGAAACTGTTTGCATATATCACTTTTAAGGGAAAAAATGCTATAATTTTTTTTAAATTTATAATTATACCTTAATATAACAGTCAGTAAAATTTCACCACACGTTAATCAATATCGCAATGCAAAAATAACATGACTCATCATCTATAGTAGTAAATTCTCATAGCGCTTTTTCCACAGTTGAACCACCCAACAGATGGCACGGTAATACTTAGATGACAGATCACCGCTCGACAATCAAGGTAGCCAACATACAAAAACAAATTGCGTAACGTAAACCCGCGAAACCTGATTTCTACGGAGAAAGCGATACTGTTTTTAAATAATTCATAGAGTTTGAATATTCCCTAAAAGCTGTGTGGTTAGCCATAAAAATTAATATTTACGCAAATATTTTCCAAATTATATTATATAGTTATGAACCACTGGTGAAAGTCACTAAATGCACACTTAACTCATAAAACATAATTATGACGTAATATATGTAATTTGTTGCATTGAGAGGGATTGAATAGAAAGGAAATCCGTTGTTTTGGATACTCTTTGTTTATTTTAAACATATTACTGTTTTACTTATGTGTTCCTGCTTCAACAAGAAAAACTGATAGGTACTGTACCTAGAAATAATCATGGGCCCATGACTCCCTATAAGGGACAGGGTGGGCACATTCTTTCCAATCAGGATTGGTTATTTTAATAGCAGATTTTTAATATATTTACAACTATTTATAGTATTATTCACATCTGTAATTATTTGTAATATATTTTGTTAGATTTTGATGTTAGGATTAACCTCATTATTTTTCTAAATATATTTGGCCCAATTAGTCTAAAGAAGATATGAGTAATTTATCATAAATTAATTTTTTCTTATAATATCTACATTAGTATTGATTTTGAATCCTAATTGGATTATTACAATTTACTGCACATATTCAATACCAACCTTATAACAGGCTTCATTATTATATTGTAATGTATAAGTCAGTATATGTAATCTTATCGCCCTACTGTCATACATTGCAGTATGATGATTAGCTATCCCAGCTTTTATTAAATTTCTGATTGAGTATGAGCAATGAACGTAAAAAGTGGGCATGCACATGTGTGTGTATTAAATATTCAGAATTGGGTAAAAAGATAATTCTATTTCTTGCTTTCCATTATTTGGAGACTAGATGTTCTTGAATTTTGATAATTACACACATAGTTGATCAGTGTTCATTAAGTCATCTTTACCATATAAAAAGTACTGTAGGGAAGTCATTAATCCAATCCTGAGCAAATGTCCATTCAGTCATGGCCTGTGATTAATCTAATCATTGCAACAGATGATATTCTAGATAAATCTGGAATTGTTTTAAGTTTATTTTGGAGATCCTTCTAAATATGTTTGTCATAGGAAGTAGATATTCATGATATTTGGCTGTGAAAATGGTTTTAATTCATATTTTAACTGTCTCTCATGGGATATATATTGGATATATTCTTGGCCAAAATTGCTCATTCCCAGAAATTCCACAATGGGATGGAAACCATTGGAAAATGATACATTTATAAATGTTGGAGATGTTCAATCATATTAGAATCTCATTTATTTTTTCTATTTTAGGGCAATCAGTTGAAATAATAGCCCAAATAGCTGCTTTGCAATCTGGTAAGAAAACTATGTTGGAAAGCTTATTTGTATAGTCGAATAGATTTTGTAAGGAAGTGTAAATTGCACCAATTTCTCCATCAAAGGTTGAGAAATAATTTCCAACATGCTTATAGAAAGAAAAACTGCTCCTACTCCATGTTCTTGGTTGTAAAGGGAGCATCTGTGTAGATGTGAGTAAATTCATCATCTGGATATAAGATAATAAAGTTAAGTTCATTTCAATATATAAAGATAACAATGTCCCTAAACATCCTATATATAGAGAGATCAAAATTAACAGCTAACCAAAAAATTGCCAATGCCATCATCTAAAATTCCAAGAATATATAGAAAACTAGAAAACATAAAGAAGGAAATAAATAAAAATTAAAAAAGTAAATTTTATTATTTAACTTCAACAGAAAAAAATTCTATCATGAATTTAAGCTTCTACACTTGATATTGATTTTTTAAAAGCATCTAATAGTGAAACTTCTGGACATGAAAAAATTTATTCAGAATTCATAAAGATCTTATGTAGAAAAGTTAAAACCGCATTACTTAACTTCTACAACCATGTCTGGAAATCTTCTGTTCCATTCAATTGGAAAAAAGTTATTACTGTTCCAATACTCAAAACCAGATAATAAGTAATAATCATAATACTTTATTCACCATTAAGCTTACATGAAGCAATAGGTTTCGTCAGTTATAAAAAGTATTTACAATGTATTTACAAGTACAGAAGGTTTACAAATTAATGCATATAAAATTCTAGGTGAAATCAGATTATTTGCATAGCTTAACATAGTAATTATCATAAGTTAATAACTTTACTATAGTAATAATAAAATTAAACAATTAGGTACCTTCTACTATAATTTGCAATAGTTTTACATAAATTCACTAGCATGTATGTTATATTCTAAGTATTCTTGTACAGTATAAAATGCTTTTTGTTTAAACCAGTTTTTTAATACTATAACAAATCTGTTTTGTGGCAGTTCTTTTATTTCCAGAGGAAGCTTATTGAATAATTTTAACTGTTGATAACAATGGCTATTTATGGTCTTGCTCAATTGGTTGTGGGGTGTATCTATGTAACTATGTTTGCATTGAGTGTCACAGCTGTGTACTGAGGAACGATTTATAAATAAGTTTTGATTTTCTTTAACATGTATGATATTGGTGTATATATACATTGACGGTAAAGTCATTATCTTAAGGTCTATAAAGCTAGGCTTACATGTATCCTGTTGTCCTAATCCTAGAATTAGTCTGAGAGATTTCTTTTGCCATATGAATGCACTTTTCGAGGTAGCACAATTACCCCAAAGCCTAACCCCATACAGTATATGTGGATGAAAGAAAGCATAGTAACATGTTATTAACATATCTCGACTAACACATTTCTTTAGTTTCCCTTAAAGATACCAAATTCTAGCAAGCATTTTACAAGTAAGTAGTAAGTAAGCAAGTAACTTATTTTTATTCAGCTGCCATAGAAGTACAAAGGTATTTGTTAGATGTGGTGTATAATGTAATGTTGCGCAGTAGTTTATGGTCGAGTCTATTTGTTTGTTTGGAAGAAAAAGGAGTGTCAAGTTAGTCATCTATCTAACCACTAGCTTTATCAGCAATCTGCTGGTGAAAGTAGAGCTCTTACCCCCACCATTGATTTGCAAGAGGTCACTCACGTACATCCGAGCAAGGTCATGCACCACGTCTAAAAAATACATCTGTACAGATGGACAATGTCAAATATACAAAAATATTAACAATTATAAAATTCTTGAAGAGAGTAAAAACGTTGCTTTGTAAGATAATTCTTTAAACAGATTTTCAGCTTTCTTTAAGATTACATTATGTCCTTAGGAGATTGTTTACTGCTTTACTTATAGAGAAAATTGGTGACTATAAATTTAGATGTCCTACACTGTGCTATATGTATGTCATTTTTAGTTTTAGTGTCATAATTATACATGTCTTTATTTAAAATAAATAGTTCAGGATTATTCACGTAATATATAACTGACTTATAAATAAAAATAGATGTAAGAATCGAAATTCCAACATTTCTAAAAATATCTCTAAGAGAATCCCTTAGTCTTGAATTAAAACAATTCTCAACATTCACTTCTGGATAAGGAAAACCCTATTATAATATTGCATGCATTACCCCAGAGGATCACGTTATATGTTAAAACAGAATGGCCAAAAGAAAAATAGGCATTTAATAAATTATGAAAATCTAAAGATTGTTTAAGACATCCAAGAGCAAAACATACTTTGTTTTATCTATTACATATGTATCAGCAGATGATATAAATAACTATAGGCGTATATTATTAACCAGTGTTGTAGCAAAAAGTATGGAAAGAAACCCTCAATATATCACCCCGCCAAGCTGACCTCCAGAAAAATCATACAACCAGTGTACAAGTAATTAAACTAAATCAAGATTTAATAGAAAAAAGATATCTTATCATATTTATTGATCTGAAATCTGCATATGACACCGTATGGAGATGTAATCTTATTAAGAAGCTACAACAGATGGGAATTAGGATAATATGTTTCTCAGGATTTCAGAATTTGCCTCAGAAATATATTGCACAACTTCTTATGATTCATTTGAATTTGCTTATCATAGTTTTTTACATAATTAAATAAATAAATACTGTAAATAATTCTTCTCGGGATGTCAGCCAGATGAATTCTGGAGAAATTTCCAAGCTTTCAAGAGCGACGTTAGCTCTTGAAAGCTTGGAAATTTCTCCAGAATTCACCTGGCTGACATCCCGAGAAGAATTATTTACATACTGCCGCCAGGAAAGCTTTAAATAAATACTTTTAAGTCAGACCATTTTGTCTACTCTAGTTTGCATTTTTGTTTAAAAATATATTTTATCTACTTTTAGCTGATGTAGAACGTGCATTTTTAGATCCTACAATTTTTATTTTTTCAAACTCTCTTCTGTGAAATGTGTATTCATTAGTAAAGTTCTGTATCAAATAAAAACTTGAATTACAGTATTAAAAATCACAAATTTCCTTAAACACAAATTTATCCCAGATTTTGATATGCATACAGCTTTATTTCCCTAAATATATGCCTATCTATATTTATAAATTATGGTTAGGCTTAAGACAGGGGTGCAAATTGAGTCCTATACTATTCAATTTATTTATAGATGACATAATAGAGAGGGTTAAGGAAAGCAATGCCCATTGCCCAATAATAGTGAACAAAGAGATCCCTGGTTTATTGTACGCGGATGATTTAATGGTAGGAGCAATTTCTGTAATAGGTCTATAAAAATCAATTGAGGCAATCCATAGGTTTTGTGCTGACTGGGGACTAAGAATAAACAGCAAAAAATAAAAAATAATGGTATTTAAAAGAGGATCGATGCTTAGGAAAGGAGAAGAATGGTTCATAGGAGACCAAAAGGTAGAAGTTGTAAACGAATATAACTATTTAGGTGTGAGGATGTGTAGCAGTGGAGGATGGGCTGCACAAGCCAGAAAAGTGATAGCTAATGGCAGGGCGGCAATGTCAGGGGTAAGAATATGTAAATATAAACTGGAGATGTTAGTTAGATGGTTAGAAAGAATGTATGAAGCAGTCGTGGAAGCCAGAACAATGTATGCAGTGGAGGTATGGGGCACATCAGAGATAGGAACACAATTAGACCAGATGTATGGAATGTTTTGTAAAGAACTACTAGGGCTGCCTAAATCGGCACCAAGAGAAGTGGCATTACTAGAGCTAGGTAATACAAAAAGGAGGGGAATAATAATAGAGAGAATATTGAAATTCTGGTATAAGTGTATTAAAGGGCAGAAAGGAGGATTATTGAATCTGTGCATGAAGCAACAGAAAAGCATTAAAAATACAAATAGTTGGTGGTCGGAATTGGAAAGAATGATATTAAAGATAGGCATGGGAGATCTATGGAGAGCAGAGGAGACAAATTATAACGGTTTTTGGAAGGAAGTGAGAACTAGAGTACAAGACATAGATAGGCAAGAGATATGGGAAAGTATAGAAGAAAAGAAATCTTTGAAATTTTATAAGCAATTAAAGACAGAATGGGGTAGGGAAAAGTATATAGATCAATGTGACAAAACTGGAAGAGAAGGCATAGCATGGATGAGAGTAGGAATAAAATACTTAAAAGGGTTGAGAAGTAATGAGGTAGGAATATGTGAATTTTGTGGAGATGAAGAAAACACTGTTCATTACCTGATAGAATGTAAAGAGCTAACAAATTACAGGAGAAAAATATGGGATAAGAAATGGGACAGTGTAAGTAAAGAGATATTGGCAGTACACATGTTAACGGGTATGGGAGAAAAGAAAAATAGATGTATAGGAGATTTCTTATATAGGATAGGAAAAAAGTGGATTAGGGCAAAAGAAGCGAAGGTCAAGAAGAAATGACATCAAGCTACTCAGGAAAACCAAAGGCTTATGGCCAGGGGATCTGAGTCAGCAAGTAAATCTTAAGGTCAGCAATTTCATGTATTTGTACAGGATGTATAATACAGCATGTTCTATGTTAAATTTTATTGTACTGAATTTGTAAGGGATACTGTACAAATAAATAAATATCAAATATAAATTATGGTTAAACCTATAATTTTCCAAATAAGCCTTTTTTACAATTTGAAATGTATAGTGAACAATGTTTTGTTGGTTCAGCAAACATAGAAAATTATCAAAAATCAGTGATATGCATATTTATTTAAATTTATATACTAATTGTGGGCCAGAGTTTGAGCCTGGGGAAAATTTGCATATTTTCGACAAGAAATATTGAAACATTTGTCATTCACATTTATTATGCACCTCAGTTGTGATTTTAAAGGTAGAGAGCTAAAACAATGTGTGAGAAAATGTAAATGCAAATTTTCTTATATAACTGAAAATCTGTTAAAGTTATACAATGAGTTGACTGAGACACACTGTACTTTACATAACACAAATTTTCTTTCAACACATTTCACTTCCACTTAAAGGCATTATCAACAATTGTCAACTGAGACACTTTGTACTTATTGTTGACAATTTTTTGATAGTGCCTTCAAGTGCAGGCGAAGCACCTTGAAAGAAAATTTGTGTTACGTGAAGTACAGAGCATCTCAGTCAACTCATTGTATAATTTTAACTATTACATTACTTCACAGTGTTAATTCCAATTTAAAGTTTTCAAATGAAAATCTGTTTTTGAGTTTGATTAATGAGTCACTATGATTACACTCAACTTTACTTACTATGTTGTATAATTGAAGCGTTTTCAAAATCATTCAATCTCATCCTCAGCTGTTTGGTGACTAAATGAACATTCTTCTTCCTCCACTACTACGGAGCTCCGATCACTCTGCCATCTGGTGTTAGGGGCACCAAGTTTTAATACTTAATTTAATACTGGGATTTCAAAATTTATAACT